>NC_069468.1:18247335-18249835 GCF_026875155.1 Cherax quadricarinatus
TCTCCAGGCTGAGGGATTGAACACATCATCTCCAGGCTGAGGGATTGAACACATCATCTCCAGTTTGAGGGATTGAACACATCATCTCCAGGTTGAGGGATTGAACACATCATCTCCAGGCTGAGGGATTGAACACATCATCTCCAGTTTGAGGGATTGAACACATCATCTCCAGGTTGAGGGATTGAACACATCATCTCCAGGTTGAGGGATTGAACACATCATCTCCAGGTTGAGGGATTGAACACATCATCTCCAGGCTGAGGGATTGAACACATCATCTCCAGGTTGAGGGATTGAACACATCATCTCCAGTTTGAGGGATTGAACACATCATCTCCAGGCTGAGGGATTGAACACATCATCTCCAGGCTGAGGGATTGAACACATCATCTCCAGGCTGAGGGATTGAACACATCATCTCCAGGCTGAGGGATTGAACACATCATCTTCAGGCTGAGGGATTGAACACATCATCTCCAGGCTGAGGGATTGAACACATCATCTTCAGGCTGAGGGACTGACCACCTCAAACATCCTCTTCACACTTTTCTACCGTTTTTTCCTCTGTATTGAACTGATACAGCAGCTAGTTGGTGAAATGTTCTTACGACAAGGTTGCCCACGTGAGGTGAGGAGGTGCTGGAGACGGGGTTAACATATTATTTTTGGATATTTTTGTCATTCTGAGGTGACAGGTGAGAGTTCCTCTCACTGTGGAAGTAAATGATCCTTCTCAGTAGACAGTGCTTTCTGCTTTCTGCCTTTTCCAGTTGTCACTGCTGCAGAGACGTCTGTTCACTGGTGAGCAGCTGGGTGTCACTGTTGCAGCTGTTCGATGAGAGACGCAGTATCACTTTTTTTTTTTTGGCATGGTGGTGGAGAGGTGTGTACTTCCCTGCGGGCAGGTCACTTTCCCTGTTTTTCCAGCAGCTGCCGCATAGGTAGCAGCATTTTTGGGGGGCTGTATCGACCCTGGTTCTCAGCCAGGTGTTGGTGCTGGGTAAAACGCGCCTCTCACGCATAACTAAGGGGTTTTTTTTTCTCCTGAGAGAGGGTAAAAGAACTAGTTTTACAGTGGAAATATTTGTCAATCCTTAATCGGCTTTGCCTTCGAAAACCAAAGAAACATAAATTAGCTTATATTTACCAATAGCTGAGCAACAGTACTGACACTACACTACACGAATAACCCGCTTCGGTCCGACTTCGACTATGAACTAGTATTGTTCCAGTCACCGTACTGTGCCTATTTATTCGTAATGAAATAACATTTGGCACCGGAAAATCTGGTAGCGCCTTACATGAGCAATTCACTGTGCACGCTGAAGGATGTAGTAGATTAAGACTCTGGTGTAGGAAGTTGAACCAGTGAGACGAGCAAGAATGTCAAAGTAGAATAAAAGTAACTTGTCAATGGTTCAAGTCGGACCGAAACGTCGTCATAAGCTCCTCTCCCATTAGCGGATTATTTATGTATTATTCCAGTCACGGTACTGTGCCTTTATATTCTGTATCTAAGTGCCACTAGTAAAGACAGCTGTGGTAATAGCCATGATGGATCAACACCACCACACTAAGCAGTGTACTCTAGCACTACTGAAGGCACTACTACCCCCCACATAAGCCATGGACACTGCACGAAGTAGACGGTATACAGCAGCCTGGGTTACAGCACATGGCTGTACTCTTGTGATTCTTAGTGTCCATAAATCTGACGTAAGTTCAGCTGCTGCTTTTATTGTGGCTGGAAGGGCGGGGTTGGGCTGGAAATTTTCACAGCAGGAGGTTCTCACTAGTACGAAGCCATAACACTGGCCGTAAAAATCATGAACCCAGCCGTGAAGCAAAAGATTGAGTCTCGTAGGGAGTGGAATTGAGTACTATCACAGGCGAGCGCCTGTTTCTCTCAGAGAAATTTTGAGCGCTGCCAAAGCCCCTGGAGCTCTCAGTACTCAGGTGATGGAGCCCTGTATCCTCGCTAGTATTTACTATTCTATTCCCTATTCTCTTTTCCTATTCATGTTTTAATGTCCTCCCTCCATTTCACGATTCTTCTGTTTTCTCTTGTATTCATGATTTTAGCTTCCATTCTCCCTCCCAACTTTTATCCTTCATCATAGCTTCAATCCTATCTCCATCCATCCTCCTTCCCACCATTTCTTCCCCACCTGTCCTATCTTCTACCCTTCCTTACATCCTCACACCATCTTCCACGCTGCCTTGTGTCACCCTCTCTTCTTCCCATCTTCCTTCCACCTTCCTGGCTCCATCATTCTTTCTATCCCCTTCTCTCCATCTTTCTCCCACCTACCATTCTCTCTCCTTCGTTCTATTTCATCCCTTCCTTATATCCCATTTTGCTCATTCATTTCCTTTATCACCACTACATATGTTGGGTATTACATTGTGTGCATCTTACACTGTACTCACCTAGTTGTACTCACCTAGTTGTACTCACCTACTTGTACTCACCTAGTTGTACTCACCTAGTTGTACT
>NC_069468.1:18259835-18262335 GCF_026875155.1 Cherax quadricarinatus
CCTGCAGTATACCTGCAGTATACCTGCAGTATACCTGCAGTATACCTGCAGTATATCTGCAGTATACCTGCAGTATACCTGCAGTATACCTGCAGTATACCTGGAGTATACCTGCAGTATACCTGGAGTATACCTGCAGTATACCTGCAGTATACCTGCAGTATACCTGGAGTATACCTGGAGTATACCTGGAGTATACCTGGAGTATACCTGCAGTATACCTGCAGTATACCTGGAGTATACCTGGAGTATACCTGCAGTATACCTGGAGTATACCTGCAGTATACCTGCAGTATACCTGCAGTATACCTGCAGTATACCTGCAGTATACCTGGAGTATACCTGCAGTATACCTGCAGTATACCTGCAGTATACCTGGAGTATACCTACAGTATACCTGCAGTATACCTGCAGTATACCTGGAGTATACCTGCAGTATACCTGCAGTATACCTGCAGTATACCTGGAGTATACCTGCAGTATACCTGCAGTATACCTGCAGTATACCTGGAGTATACCTGCAGTATACCTGCAGTATACCTGCAGTATACCTGCAGTATATCTGCAGTATAACTGCAGTATACCTGCAGTATACCTGCAGTATACCTGGAGTATACCTTGAGAGGGTTTCGGGGGTTAACGCCCCCGCGGCCCGATCTGTGACAAGGTCTCATGGTGGATCAAGGCCTGATCAACCAGGCTGTTACTGCTGGCCGCACGTAAACCGATGTAGGAACCTCAGCCCGGCTGGTCAGGTACTGACTTTAGGTGCCTGTCCAGCACATTCTTGAAGACAGCCTGGGGTTTTGAAGACAGCCTGGGGTCTTGAAGACAGCCAGGGGTCTTGAAGACAGCCTGGGGTTTTGAAGACAGCCTGGGGTCTTGAAGACAGCCAGGGGTCTTGAAGACAGCCTGGGGTTTTGAAGACAGCCTGGGGTCTTGAAGACAGCCTGAGGTTTTGAAGACAGCCTGGGGTCTTAAAGACAGCCTGAGGTTTTGAAGACAGCCTGGGGTCTTAAAGACAGCCAGGGGTCTTGAAGACAGCCAGGGGTCTTGAAGACAGCCTGAGGTTTTGAAGACAGCCTGGGGTCTTAAAGACAGCCAGGGGTCTTGAAGACAGCCAGGGGTCTTGAAGACAGCCAGGGGTCTTGAAGACAGCCTGAGGTTTTGAAGACAGCCTGGGGTCTTAAAGACAGCCAGGAGTCTTGAAGACAGCCAGGGGTCTTGAAGACAGCCAGGGGTCTTGAAGACAGCCTGGGGTTTTGAAGACAGCCTGGGGTCTTGAAGACAGCCAGGGGTCTTAAAGACAGCCTGAGGTTTTGAAGACAGCCTGGGGTCTTGAAGACAGCCTGAGGTTTTGAAGACAGCCTGGGGTCTTAAAGACAGCCAGGGGTCTTGAAGACAGCCAGGGGTCTTGAAGACAGCCAGGGGTCTTGAAGACAGCCAGGGACCTTGAAGACAGCCAGGGATCTTGAAGACAGTCAAGGGTCTTGAAGACAGCCAAGGGTCTTGAAGACAGCCAAGGGTCTTGAAGACAGTCAGGGATCTTGAAGACAGTCAGGGGTCTTCAAGACAGCCAGGGATCTTCAAGACAGCCAGGGATCTTCAAGACAGTAATGGGCCTTGAAGACAGTCAGGGGTCTTGAAGACAGCCAAGGGTCTTGAAGACAGCCAAGGGTCTTGAAGACAGCCAAGGGTCTTGAAGACAGCCAGGGATCTTGAAGACAGTCAGGGGTCTTCAAGACAGCCAGGGATCTTTAAGACAGTAATGGGCCTTGAAGACAGTCAGGGGTCTATTGGTAATCCCTCTTATGTATGCTGGGTGGCAGTTGAACAGTTTTGGGCGCCGGACACTTACTGTGTTGTCTCTCAGTGTACTCGTGACACTCCAGCTTATCATTAAGGGAATGTTGCATTTCCTGTCGAGTCTTTTGCTTCCATATGGAATGATTTTCGTATGCAAGTTTGGTACTAATCCGTCTAGGAATTTCCAAGTGCATATTATCATGTATCTCTTCCGCCTGCGTTCCAGGGAGTACAAATCGAGGATCTTGAAATTGAACTTCAGCTTCAACTTATAATAATAATAATAATAATAATAATAATAATAATAATAATAATAATAATAATAATAATAATAATAATAATAATAATAATAATAATAATAATAATAATAATTATAATAATAAATAATAATAATAATAATAATAATAATAATAATAATAATAATAATAATAATAATAATAATAATAATAAAAAATAATAATAATAACAATAATAATAATAATAATAATAATAAGAAGAAGAAGAAAAGAAGAGAAGAAGAAGAGAAGAAGAAGAAGAAAGAAGAAGAAGAAGAAGAAGAAGAAGAAGAAGAAGAAGAAGAAGAAGAAGAAGAAGAAGAAGAAGAACAAAACTCATTATTATTATTATTATTATTATTTTTATTATTATTATTATTATTATTATTATTATTATTATTATTATTATTATTATTGTT
>NC_069468.1:18270191-18297773 GCF_026875155.1 Cherax quadricarinatus
GAGTGTACTGTAAGGAGTGTACTGAAAGGGAGTGTAGTTTTCAAGAATTAATGGGGCAGTGGCGGAGGCAAACTCAATACACAGCTTCAAGTGAGGCATGATAAGGTTCAAGAAGGATCAAATAAGTTGGAGGCGAACCAAAAACTGAGGATGGATCTAAACAAATTTACACACACACACATACACACACACACACACACCCCAAACTCACACACACACACACACACACACACACACACCAAAACCACACACACACAACACACACACACACACACACACACACACACAAAACACACAGGATGATACAGTGGGTACATGACAGGTCATCCGTCTGGTTGACACCTCACATGTCCTTCACACCCGCCTCCACACCCGCCCTCACACCCGCCTCCACACCCGCCCCCACACCCGCCTTCACACCCTTTCTTCTTTCTCTCATCTCTTTTCCCTTTCTCTCCTAAACACTCCTCCGCCCTTCATTTGTGTTTGCAGCTCCTCTGTGTTCCCTATTCCACTTTCGCCCGTCTCTTTCGTGTTCTAAAATTGTTTCCTTCGATTATTTAACCACACTTCTATTCTCCCCTCTGTGTCTCATGATTCCTATTCGTTCCTTGTCATTCCTTCCCTTCTTCATCGGCCCTTATCTATCATTTTCTTATCTCCTTGCATTTTTCTCGTTTTGAGAAACTGTTAGGAGGGAATAGTGCGCTCCACAAACTCTACGGTCCCTTCTAGCCACGTTTAATTAACAAATATTCAACATAATCATCGCTTGAGTAACAGTTATAAAGGAATGTTCAGTATATTCAGCCTCCAGCGCTATAGCACAGGAAAGTCGCTTCAATGTGCCAAAAATTTACCTTATGCTTTGCATGGAAAATACACAGGCATCCAAGGGCTAACATATAGTATGGGAGACTCTTGCTGCTCCAGCACCAAACCCTAGTGCAGCACTGGCTCACAAACAGTCAAGCTGGGATAGCCCAATTGCTGAAAAGGTGCTTGCCAACATGCTCAGGGCTGCAACATCAGATAGGGAGATTGCCCGTCTCCAGGCTGTGAGTGCACCTCACTCCGGGGACTTCCTCCAAACAGTTCCCATATCGGCAATGGGAACGCGACTCGACCCTAAGACCCTCCGTATTGCAGTGGCTCTGCGCCTTGCTGCCCCAATTCACACAGAATATATGTGTATTTGCGGCGAATGCAAGCAGACCAATACGGACTACATGGTCTTAACTGTTCCAAAACCAAGGGCTGGCATGCAAGACACAATGAGGTCAACGACATCTTAAGAGAACCCCTTTCTACAGCTGGATGCCTGCCGAGAGGAGCCACGACACTTGCAGCAAACAATCCCCCCAACCCCGCAAACCGCCCCGACGGGATCACCATCTATCCTTGGAAGAATGGCAAGCTCTTAGCATGGGACTATACCTGTGTGTCCACACTGGGTGACACCTATATCCATCACAGTGTGGGGCGACAGGGAGGAGCTGCTGACCACAGGGAGGAGTACAAGATCAGAAGTACAGGGACATTAGCCAACAGTATCAATTTGTCCCAGTGGGATCGGAGACCTTGGGATCATGGGGAAAAAAATGCCCACGTTTCCTTAAAGAATTGGGTTCCGATCATCGACCCACCAGGACCCCAACGCATCGGTGGGTATACTCAAGTCACCATTCATGGAGCGTCATCAATCATTTCAACACAAGGTGGTCAGCGAGCATGATGCAACAACATGCTTTGAATAAGATCAGCTTTGCTGAAATACGTTCTGCTTGATCCAAATAGCAGAGGGATATAGAAGACCAGACCAGCACCTACAAGAAGCGTAAGCAGCAGGCTAGCATCTAAAATTGGATAAGATTTGAATTGGCTTATCTGTTGTGTTTGGGGTCTGTATACTGGAACGGTTTTAATGCCACGAACTAGACACTTCAAGAAAATTGCCAATGAAATGGCTACTTTGTGCTAACCTGTATGGCAGCTTAGTGTGAATTTGTAGCTCACTTCGCAATGATGAGATTTGAAATGTTTGAAGAGAAAGCTAACTGCTGGTGAAAGGACTACAGTTACGGGCTGTGCATCAGCGGTGCAAGGATGAGGAAACGCAATTTTGAAAGAGCCAGACAATGAAATTTGTTGCTCCAGCAGAAATGCTAAGACAGTAATCTTTGTCAATTCTGGGATTCACTGATTACAGAATTGGTGTAAAGGAAAAAAAAAAAAAAAGAAATCTACAGAAGTTCAATGACAAGTTTGGTTTATGTTCAAAATTACTATACTATGCCAGATCCAGAGAATTGAGAGATGTTAGCTGCATTGTTTATTTTATTAATTTCTTTTTATATTTGCAGTTTTTAATATTTTGTTTTTTTTAATTTTTTTTTATTAGGGTATCGTGGATGCTTGCTCTAGCTGCTTTGTATTTTTTTTTATTTTTTTATTAATTTTTTTTTACTTGTTTTTAATGTATTTTTTTTATGTTTATTTTATAAGTAGGAGTATTTTTTTCCTAATTTGATGTTGTACGGCAATTTATAATTTTTTAATTTTTTTTATTTTTTTTTTAATGTTTTTTTTTATTGATTATTTTTATTAATGTTTTTGAATTTATGAGCTGCATTGTTTATATTGAGTTAGCTGTCAATTATTATTTTTTTAGTTATTTTTTAAGGTTTAGTATATAGAAATGTAGTTTTGCAACCTAATTTGCTTTGCCAACAAACCAAAATCTGCGTAGTTGTAAAATAACAAAAAATAAAAAAACAACACCTTTTTTCAGGCAGAGTTGTAGATGGTGTGGAATGGTTTCAGGACACCAGTTGTTTTATGAAGAAAAGAAAAGAGAAAGAAATAAGGGAATTAGAGAAATAGTTTAAGTTTTTAGTGGGTATATGAATCAGATTAAAGCTGCCACCTGAAAAGATGTTGCACACCATACTCAGTTGCTTTTGAAACATTTTAAGAAATTTGCAGGTATCTCAGGAAACATTCTAATTGTTGAGACATAGTGTGTTGTATCAGAATCTCCCTAATGTTGACATAGTGTTGTATCGCCTTTTTCTAACACTTTCCAGCTACATAACTGTGTAGGGAGAACGTCATTTTCTGTTTTGAAAAGATGTGGAAAAACAGCTCCGTTCAAACCAATGAGCCAAGACAATGATTGTGTAAACTAGCCTTGGTTGAACATTTGTGTCTGATCTAACAGGAAATATTGATTTTGTTCCAGAATATAATTGATGATTTTGCATTATGAAATCCAGAAAGAAAATTTATTTAAGAAGTGCCTTGTGAATATAAAACAATCTTTACTTTTCTTGAGTTTATATGATTTGATAATCTTATGCATGATGCATGATAACAATAATGGTCATTGATTTATAAAGGGAATAATAGTGCTGTAGTGGGTGATGCTGGATATAATAGGTACGTTGTGTCGCTACTTTGATAGCCTATATCTGTAGTAATACTATGCTGTCTTGAGTTTATTCTCGCGTTGAAATGTCTCCATAAAGGAAATTAAAAGATAGTTATATATATGGCTGTGGTAAATGGTTTGGTTGTTTGATGAATCATTTCTATTAAATTTATCTAATAGCCAAGCATGTATTTAATTAGACTTTAACACAGGCTCAACCGACCTGCCCCACCCCCAAGTGGAAGGGGTCGCTTCGTTACGTTAACTCAAGGGGCCCGCCAATTCTGAATAGCCTAGGGCACGGGAGACTTTTAATCGGCTGGCCCACACCTAGCTCATGTGTACCGCACCACGCCTGCATCTCGCATAGGTCCACTCCATGGCATCTTGTCACCTAAATGCATCATTGTCCCCACAACCTGCATCAATTGTCCCACCACACCTGCATCATTGTCCTCCACCACACCTGCATCCATTGTCCCCACACACCTGATCAGTGTCCCCACCACAACTGATCATTGTCCCACACAATCCGCTTTCATTGTCCCACCACTCTGCATCATTGTCCCCACCACACCTGCTCATATGTGGCACCATACCTGCATTCATTGTCCCCACCACACTTACATATTGGCACACCACAATTGCATATATGTCCCACCACACCTGCATCATTGTGGCACCATACCTTATCCTTGTCCCCACCCACACCCGCATCATTGTCCCCAACAAATGCATCTATTGTCCCCACACACTGCATCAATTGACCCCACCCACACCGCATCATTGTGGCACCATACCATCATTGTTCCACCACCAACACCTGATCAGGTGGCCACCTACTGCATCATTGTCCACCATACTGCCTCATTGTCCCCACACACTGCATCATTGTGGCTACCATTACATGCAATCATTGTCCCCACCTCACCTGCATCATTGTCACCACCAAACTGCCCTTGTCCCAAACACTGCATCATTGTCCCCACCAAACCTGCATTGTATTGTCCCACCACACCTGCATCCATTGTCCCACCACAACTGCATCATTGTCCCACACACACCTGCATCTTGTCCCACACTAACTGCTTCATTGCCCACCAAACCTGCATCATTGTCCCCTCCTCATATGCATCATTGTCCCACCACAAATGCCTGGAGTTTACCTGGAGTTTACGGGAGAGAGAGTGTCCAGCGGTTCAACGCCCCCGCGGGCCGGTCTGATGGACAGGCTCCTCCTGCTCGCTGGCGCAGCTAACCAACGTACGAGCCACAGCCGGCTGATCGGAATGACTGTAGGTGCTTGTCCAGTGCAGCTTGAAGGATGCCAGGGGTCTGTTGTAATCCCCTTATGTGTGCTGGGAGGCAGTTGAACAGTCTCGGGCCCTGACACTTATTTATGGTATCGTTAACGTGGCTAGTGACACCCCTGCTTTTCATGGGGGGATGGTGCTTCGCTGCCAAGTTCTTTTGACTTTCGTAGTTATTTGGAAGTGATTTTCGTGTGGCAAGTTCGGTACTAGTCGTCTAGGATTTTCCAGGTGTATATCAATCAAGTATCTCTCCCTCCGGTGTTCCAGTGAATAACAGGTTTAGGAAACTCAAGCGCTCCCAATAATGAGGTGTTTTATTACGTTATGCGCGCCGTGAAAGTTCTCTGTACATTTTTTGGTCGAGCAATGTGTTCTCCTCTGCCTTGAAAGGTGCGGTTAGTGTGCTAGCTATATCCAGCTAGATAGATGCAAGTGACCTGAAGAGTGTCAGTGATGGTTCTTGGACTCCCTAGTTTTGAAGGTTCTCTTAATCCATTCTATCATTTTTCTAGCAGATGCGATTGATACAATGTTATGGTACTTTTGAAGGTGAGATACGTCCGATTGATCACTCCTAGGTCGTTTGGACGTTGGTGTTTCGCTCTAGTTTGGTGGCCAGAATTTATTTTGTACTCTGATATGGAGTTTTAATTTCCTCATGTTTACCTCGCTTCTATCTGAGTAATTGAAATTTCGCATGTTGAACTTCTTTTATTTGTTTTCTGCAGCCCACTGAAAGATTTTGGATTGATTGTCGCCTGGGGGAGCTTTGCGTTGTCTGCAATGGAAGACAATGTCATGCAGCATTAGTGGTGATGGTTATGTTCAATTATTTCTGGTTTTTATTTTTCATCTGACAATAGGAAGGTGATAAGACACGTGTGTCTGTCCTGAGAGTGTCTGTGGGGCCTTGTGTGTATCTGTGTGTACTATAATGTACGGATATGTGGATGTGAATGAAATTAACAAGATGTGTAGGGATTTCGTAGTTGGTTGTAAAGTGAGTTTGGATGAGGTAAAAGGTGGTGAGTGAGGTATTAGTTTGTTTTCGGGTGCATGAGTGGAAATGTGGTTGGGGATGGTAATAAAGTCCCTAGATGAGCTGTGTCACACGGGGTTGCCGAAGTGACTTTGTGCCCCTCGACGGAACGGTCGCGACATCTTGTGGACGTATGCTCGCGGGGTGTGTGTATGGGAGGGGTGTGAAATTTTAATTGCATAGGATTCATAGAGTTCGAAACGGAAAACTAATTTCTGTCTGTATATCATCCTTTAGCACGCCCATTGTTATAGTTATGTATGATTTAGCGAACGCTATACAGGAGTTACGGCTGGATATCCCCCTAATTGGTGGACACACTATTTAACACCCCACACTGTCGTAAAAATTCCAAAATCCCCCCACCCACAAACTCTAAAATACAAAATTACACTTTGCATTCCCTTTTTGTCCTTTTCTAGTGCATGGCATTAGGACTGTTGTACTAGCGTAGTGAGTGTCAGTGCTTTAGTCTCAAGTTAAGGCAGTTCTTTATGGTCATTCATGCACTGCCTTGCCTTTTCACCATATTATAGACTTGCACAACACGTCTCCTCTACTCTAATCTCCTGTCCACTCCTACATTGTTTGGATCTCTGTTTGGTTATCGCATTACCCCTTTCGTAAACTTCCAGCTTCCTGATTTCTTTTCTCTTTGCACCAAATGAGCTGATTGTTGATGGTAGAATTCCTGTACATCCTGCTGAGTCAGCAATGGTATACCCTCCAAATTTTCTTAGATTTCTTTTTTCAGTTCTAATGGTGCTCTTTCACTTTCTTTACCCCAAGCATGGCATAGAGTCTTTCTTCGGGGCCCCATGGTCACGTATTTAGCAGTCACACACAATAAACAGTGGCAAAAAAAACAATGGATTATTACAAATGTTTGGTATGAACCTGGCAGCATATGTTCACTCACCGAGAAACGACGCTACACTTGGCTGCGATGCATGTGAGAGGCGGCTTTGTCTTGCGCTGGGCAATGGACAGGTTTGTTACAGTTGACGAAAAACAGAGGAACAGTGAAAAAACGGAACAAATAATTCAATGTGAGAAAAGCAGCCAAAACCGAAATTGGCATTAAACGGGATTGACCAAAAATGGCGGGGGTCCACTGTAATTGAAAACTGCTGCATTAGTGAAACACTGTAAAGCGAAGGCATGCCTGTACTATACTTACCAGCATTAAGTACTCCAGTTCTGGGTCAGTACTTGCCTGGTAGGTGGGATGTACTTAAAACGTACTGACCAGGTATGGTTTTATTGCTTAATCTACTTGTACTGCGCGGCTTTTGCATTGCCACTCCACTGATCATATCATTACTTTCCACCAGGATAGTGACAGTGTGTCATCATTGTTCGTGCATGGCCGTCTCGGACTATGATGTCCTAGGACAATGCAGCTGATGACAAAACACTGAGCCACGCGACAGCACCTCAACGGCACGGACCCACAACACACTCTACTGTGACTCTAAACTGGCGAACATTCTTGCACAGTCAAGGAACTGGCCAGAAAAACACAAGGTAAAATATTCTTTTGGAAATCTGAATTGGTTGGAAAATTGAGGCTATGTTAGGTCAGTTCCTTTGACACAGGCCCAGTGTCTTAACCATCCATGCCTGATTTGTTTGCTTGTGTGTTGTTAGGATTCATGAGTCATTTTAACTGAATATTTTGTATCTTGTGATCATTTCTTACTTATATTTTTATTCTTAACAATTTAGAGTTCGGTACTGTACTTAGGACAAGTTACAACAGCTGTATTCTCAGGTCTGGTTGAGGAGTGGATGGATGAACTTCGCTGTCTCTCAACTCTGTCTGTTTATAGTACATGTGAAAAAATAAATGCCATAATTTGGAATCTATGGATAATTATCAGTAATATACTCGCCTTTCCTCTATTGGTCCACTAATCCCGGTTTGCTGTCTTCTCTGCATGGTTGTGCAGTTCTATGATCGTTCTTTATTTCCTTATACATAAATTTTCTCCTGTGATTAGACATAGTTATGTGGATTACAGTCAGCTTCTTATAAATTTCCTTTATATATCAGTCGTTTTCTTATAAAATCTCCTTTATTTACAGTCAGCTTTCTTATAAATCTCCTTTACATACAGTATTAAAACTCTACTTATTAATTCTCGGTATACCGTATCTCATATATATTCCTTGACATACAGTAACTCTCTTCCAAAGCTCCTTGCATAGTGAAGTTGCTTATAAAGACAATTATAATAACTACAGCAAAAATTGAACAACAGTGAGTGGTACTTTTTTATAGTGCATTCTGTTTAGTTTTGGAATGAACAATACAGGTTCAAATACAGCTGACTCTTAATTATGACAGTAGTTACTTCCTTGAAAATATCTTCTGAGACATAAAATACTGAGACAAAATACCTTCTGAGACAAAATACTTCTGAGAACAAAAATACCTTCTGAGACCTAAATACCGTCTAAGACAAAATACCTCTAAGACAAAATACCTTCTGAGACAAAATATCTTCTGAGACAAAATACCGTCTGAGACAAAATACCTTCTGAGACAAAATATCTTCTAAGACAAAAATATCTTCTAAGACAAAAATACCTTCCTGAGACAAAATACCTTCTAAGACAAAATACCTTCTGAGACACAAAAAAAAAAAAAAAATACCTTCTGAGACAAAATATCTTCTAAGACAAAAATACCTTCTGAGACAAAAATATCTTCTGAGACAAAAATACCTTCTGAGACAAAAATATCTTCTGAGACAAAATACCTTCTAAGACAAAAATACCTGAGACAAAAATACCTTCTAAGACAAAAATATCTTCTAAGACAAAAATCATCAAAAACAAACTGATAAACATATGGCAAAAATAGCAAACAACTTTTTTTCTTTTAGGTCTCCAGATTTTAAACAAATAAAAGCAACAATGTGATTGTAGTTGGTTGTTTAGAAGTAGTATTATGTTTACTGCATTGCTTAAGGCTACAAATGTTTTAAAAATGATATTTCTTACCTTAAATTGTGTTGCTGGTGATTGTTGATTGTGAACAGAGTGGAGAGGGATACTGTGGCCCTAATGGGCTGAGGTGGATGGTTGTGGATTGTTTGCTGAGGTGGATGGTTGTGGATTGTTTGATGAGGTGGATGGTTGTGGATTGTTTGCTGAGGTGGATGGTTGTGGATTGTTTGCTGAGGTGGATGGTTGTGGATTGTTTACTGAGGTTGATGGTTGAGTTTGGCACTACAGTGGATGATTGTACTAGAGTAGTGAGAAATTCTGTAATGTGTGTCTGATCTCTTTTACTCTGCAGTAATTTATACAGCTGACAGTAAGGCATTATCAGCTGCTCCAGACACTGTTTCACAGCTGTGTTTCAAGATGTGTCAGTGTCCTCCAGACACTGTTTCACAGCTGTGTTTCAAGATGTGTCAGTGTCCTCCAGATACTGTTTCACAGCAGTGCTTCAGATTTGTCAGTGTCCTCCAGACACTGTTTCACTGCTGTGCTTATAGTTAGTCAGTGTCTTCAGACACTTTCACTGCAGAGCTTCTAGATGTGTCAGTGTCCTCCAGATACTGTTTCACAGCAGTGCTTCTAGATATGTCAGTGTCCTCCAGACACTGTTTCACAGCAGTGCTTCTGGATGTGTCACTGTCATGTTCAGTGGTAAAGTCTGCTAGTTTAGCAGCAACATAGAACTGCTCACATAACTATTGTATATTAACTGTTTTCTTATGTTCTGTCTTGCTCTGTAATCTGCCTCCATGTATTCTGTACTTGAGCTCTGCCAACATTTCCTCTGACTTGTGTATTCACCATCATTTGTAAGGAGATGATTCACATCATCCTTCCTGGCATAACTTCAGTCATCACCTGGTCATCCTCTTCCAAAACTGAACTGTTACCTGCACCTGACTCGAAGAGAAGGGAAACCTGTGGAAGTATTACCACACTGGGCATAACTTTCCCCAAGCGGCATTTAATGTTGATTGTGGAACTTCACTCCATGCACTTCTAACTCAGCTGATGCATCTGCAATGTTAAATTTATTCCAGAAGTTTGGTACTGCCAGGGTTGGAGTAAGAGTCTAATGATGCACTCATTTTCTCATTCACTTTGAGTGCGTAGTTACACTTGAAGAACTTAATAACTCCACAATCCAGTGCTTTATTTAAATATGTTGTATTTGGAGGTGGAAAATAAAACTTTTACAGTGGGGTTCAACATCCGCAAAAAGCTTTTGGATAAGTACAAGGAATTATTAACCCTTTGACTGTTTTGGCCGATATATACGTCTTACGAGGTACCGTGTTTGGACGTATATATTACATTGTACTCATAAATTCTAGCGGCTTCAAATCAAGCAGGAGGAAGGAAAGCTGGATAGGCCCACATGTGAGAGAATGGGTCTGTGTGATCATGTTGCACATATAAAAAAAAATCCTGGAAGCACGCTGTTGCATAATGAGAAAAAAAAACTCCGACCATTTTTTTTAATTAAAAATGCCGACTTTGTGGTCTATTTTCGTTATAGTGTATTTATGGTTGTATTCGTTTCTTGGTCTCATTTGATAGAATGAAAATTTATTATAGAAAATAGAGTGATTTTGATTGATTATATACAAAAAGAACCTTGAATGGAGCTCAAAGTAGGAGAAGAAAATGTGTGATTTTTACTGATGTTCAAAGTAAACAAATGATGTCATTGTCCAAATACATATCCAACTCAGCATTTCTAATATGCAGGCTGAATGGGTTGGACAATATTTATACAATCATTACGATATTGCAGTGTTTGGCATAACAGTAAATTCTTCTATTTTTTGTTTGAAAAAAAATTCAAATTAGAAAATCAAGAGTAATATCAGAGGTGCCTGAGATGTGACTGTATGAACAAAGAAAATGTTTTTTTAGAGCCAAGAATGTCTGCATTGTTATTCTGGACCCTATTTTGGAAATTGATCATACTTTTAATTTTCGTGAAATTGGCAAATTACAAAATTTCTGACCACGTTATTGGGTAGTTGAATTGGTATAAAATGGGCTGTTTTTGTACTCAGTCGATTAGAAAAAAAATGGGAGTTCTAAAGAAATAGCTATGAGTTTTGGTCTACTGGAACAATTAGAAATTAGCCGAAAATAGGGATCAAAGTGGGCGAAATCGACCAAGGCTCGCTAACTTTACGAGAGCTTTAATTCCGTCAGTTTTCCATCAAATTTCGTTGTGTTGGTGTCCATTACAATCGGGAAAAGATTCTCTATCATTTCAAAAGGAAAAAAATAATTTTTTTTTTTTTTTTTTTGATATTTTTCGACACCAGGGAGGTCACCTCAGGATGATTATTTGTGGTATTGCGTCAGTCAAAGGGGTTTTTTTTTTAATTAAGAGTGAAGAGGAGGGTGTGGGTTGTGAGGAAGAGATCCTTCAATTACGTAGGTTTTCGTGCTGTCTGTGCAGGTGTAAAACTGACTGCAGAATCAAGTGATACTTAAGCCCGTCAATAAATGATTCCTTTGCCATCCTTTGCGATTGGTTTGACCTCTAATTACTGGTTAGGTGTTTTGTTAATACAAACTTTCAGAGCCACAAGGAAGTTTTTAGAGCGTTAAAGTAAAACCATGGGCTTACATTAAAATCACCCTGATGCATTAAAACAAATGAGCCAGGTGAAGTGATCCTTTGCTGCCGTGAATCCTGGATCTCTTTCTGACTAATGTGTCTTCTTGCTGGCACTTTCTTCCAAAATACACTTGTCTCATAAGCAGGAGCACTTTACCACAAAACTTCTTATATAACTTGAAGTTCTGGGAGCAGTTGGTGCTAAACACACTTGTTCAATTGTTCATCACACACTGTTGTTCAGTTGTTCATCACACACTGTTGTTCAGTTGTTCATCACACACTCTTGTTCAGTTGTTCATCCCACACTCTTGTTGTTTTGTTTAGTTCACTTAGTAAGTTGTGTGTTATATTTATGTGTTGTGAGCTGCATGTTATTCTTTATGAGAGGTCACAACAACCTGGGGTTATTTATGGTGTTGGGAGCTCTGCATGTTATTCATTTGTGAGGTCACAACAACCTGGGTTATTTATGTGTTGTGAGCTGCATATTATTCTTTATGAGAGGTCACAACAACCTGGGTTATTTATGTGTTGTGAGCTGCATATTATTATTTATGAGAGGTCACAACAACCTGGGTTATTTATGTGTTGTGAGCTGCATATTATTATTTATGTGAGGGTCACAAAAACCTGGGTTATTTATGTGTTGTGAGCTGCATTTCATTATTTATGAGAGGTCACAACAACCTGGGTTATTTATTGTACACTCTTCTGTATCTTATTTGTTCCATTTTAATTGAACAAACTGATGCTTCATTGAGGCCACCACACCTGCATCATTGTCCCCACCACACATGCATCATTGTCCCCACCACACCTGCATCATTGTGGCCACCAAACCTGCATCATTGTCCCCACCACACCTGCATCATTGTCCCCACCACACCTGCATCATTGTCCCCACACCTGCAGCATTGTCCCCACCACACCTGCATCATTGTCCCCACCAAACCTGCATCATTGTCCCCACCACACCCAGGCTGGATTACTGCATAGGCAAACTAGGCATTTGCCTAGGGCCCCGCGCATTTGGGGGCCCCGCGGTCCAAGGGGTTCAGGGGCTCATCCAAGGGGATTTGCGCGCACATGGTGCAAGTCAAAAGGGGTCCCTACCTAAAAAGTTCAAGTGTTTGGAGAGTAAAATTGATTTTTAAAAATTAATCAAAACAAAAATAAATAATGAAATAAAATAAAAATAAATAAACCATAACATAGATGGCAACATTCACACGCCTTTGTTTACATCAGAACAGCTGTGTGTTCCCGCTAATGGGTGTGTATGGGAGATTCTCTCTAATTTTTCTGTAGTAATTACACGTTAATCTGACTTGTACTGTGACAATTAACTGAAGTGTTGTTGATAGACATGATTGTGTATGGATAAATGTTTGTTTTTGCCTCTAAATGGTTAAGGGAGGTACTGATAGGGTTACTTGAACCAGTAAAGACGCATGGACCAGTAACGACGCATTTTGGAAAAATACTTTAAAGAAAAAACCTAAAAAACGCAACTGATTTCCGTTTGTAGGTTTTAAAGCACTTTGTTCATGTCTTAAAGTCTTTATCATTTCAATTTGCCCTTCTCACCAATATACCACTCACTTATTTTACATCCTCACTATGCTATTTGTGCTTGGGGATTCATCTGCCAGCAACCCCTTTAAAGCCAATAATAACCCCAACCAAAAAGTGACAGTAAGAAATAATCACTAATACCATCCCCTGGCAACACCCCCCCAATAACCCTACCCTTCATAGATCTAAACTTACTCCCTGTGCAGTACTTCCACACTTACTACCTGTGGCAATCTACATCTACGGGACCTTAAACTCCAATATCAACCTTGACTAAAATGCTTCTCTTGATAGTTGTGAAGAACCCACAGGCATAACACCAGACCACACAACATCCTCTACGACATTCCCGTCGACCTTAAACCTGTAACAAAAATTCAATGTATGTCAAAGGCCCTAAAAATCTGGAACACCCATACTGAGAAACTCTAGGAACTGGCAGACCCATTCATCACCTTCAAACTACTTAGAAAAAACATCTTATCTCCCTGATAAAACCCATCAATCTAACTACCACGCATACCACCTGGTTGGTCACACTTACACTCACTCACCCATTTGACCATATAACAGAAATATTAATCTTCAATCTTTAAAATAAATGAATCTATGTTACTCAATACTGATGAAACTATGTACTGTGCAAACAAAAGCATTCACATTGCTAAACTCACAAAACTAGTATTAGTCACTTAGCCATAATACCAATTACCTCATTAATTTGTAATATTTTAAAATAGAGAATTAAACGAATCCTGCTTGCCGAAATGCCTAGCCGGTAGGCGTTCTAGTGGTTACACTCTGTAATTCATTATTTTCTTCATGGTAAACCACACAACACCAAACTTCTGTAAATTCAACATTGTATATTTATAGAGAATAAACTTTGAACTTTGAATTTGAATAAACAGATTCAATTATTGTGTTTCTTACATCCTTCTGGTCGGCAAATGCTTCAGTTTTCAAGTGTTGCGACAGAAGTGTGTTGAACAATCAATTAATTATACTAACATATTCCCCAGAAAAACAAATAAGCCACATCAGAAAAATCGTTTGGTTTGGTGTGAATAGAATGATTGAAACTGAATTGTCCTGCATTCTTTAATTTCATGTCCTTATCGATGGTGGTAGGCACTATATCATTGCAAAACCTAATGTATAGTTTAGGTATGATAAATGGTAATATAAATACCATTGTGCATTGTTCTTGGACTCGGTACGATATGTATTTTTTTTTAAGTGAAATGGGAGATCAAGGGAGGCTATGAATTAAGTTAAAATTTTGTAGCCCAAAATCAAATCTAATCTATGGTAAAAGTTCTGTATATGACTCCTCTTTCTGGGTTAAGTTTTGACTTTTTAGGATGCCAGCCAGAGGAGAAAGGGGGCTAAAAGGGCCATATCCCCCCAATTGACTAGAAAAAAAAAATTATATTTTATATTTTTTATTATCATCACGGCTGATTCCCACTGGCTGGGTGGCTCCGAAAAAGAAAAACTTTCATCCATCATTCACTCCCATCACTGTCTTGCCAGGAGGGGTGCTTCACCACTAACAGTTTTTAAACATGCAACATTACCACCCCTTCCTTCTGAGTGCAGGCCTGTATCTTCCCATCGACAGGACTCAAGTCTCCGGGCTGTCGGGTTTCCCTGAACCCTTCATAAATGTTACTTTGCTTCACACTCAAGCAGTCAAGTATTAAAACATTTGTCTCCGTTCACTCTTAATCAAACCACGCTCACGCATGCCGCTTGACACAGTCCAAAATTTAATAATAATTAAAAAAATTTAATATAATATGGGATAATAAGAAAAAATTGTATTGGCATTGATTACAGACAGTGAGATACATCCTCATTATGGCATCTCGTGGCGTACGTGAATGTTGGATGTGATAGCATGGGGTGATGGAATGTTGCCTAGCGGGAGAGGTTGAATAGAAGGCTGCTGGAGGGGCATAGTGGAGGAGAAGATGTCATGTCTGAGGGGCAATTGTATGTGGTGTGAAGTCATAATGCGCAGAGTTTTCGTATAGTTTGGACGTTAGGAGGACGGTTGCGGGAATTACCAAAACTGTTGACCAGAGGGCTGAGGGGAAGTGTTTGTTGAGGTGGTTGTCGGACTGTAGAGGATGGCAGCAAAACAACAGATTGACTTCAAGAGTGTATCAGTCTGTAGTGGAAGGAAGGCGGGGTAGGGGTCGGCCCTAGGTAAGGTTGGGAGAGGGGGGTTATTAAAGGAGGTTTTGTGTGCGAGGGGTTGGACTTCCTGCAGGCATGCTGTGGACGTTTTGATTAGGAGTGTGAATGGATGGACAAATTGGTTATTATACTTGACGTTGTCTGTGGAGTGTGAGCAAGTAACATTTATGAAGGGGATTCAGGGGAAACCGGCAGAGCCGGACTTGTGAGTCTGGAGATGGGAATACAGTGCCTCTGCACTCTGAAGGAGGGGGGGGTGTAATGTTGCAGTTTAAAAATGTAGTGTAAAGCACCCTTCTGGCAAGACAGTGAAGGAGTGAATAGATTGGTGAAATTGAAGTTTCTTGCTTTTTCGGGCCACCTGCCTTGGTGGGACTCAATCGGCCGCAGTGTGTAGATAAAAAAAAAAAAAATAGAATAAATAAAAATGTAAAAAATTGTGTATTGTGCATGATTACAGACAGTGATAACATCCTCATTATGGACATCGCGTTGAAGTGTTGTTGGACTGTTCTTATGCGAGAGGGGTCACAGAAAAGAAAGAAGTAAATTTTCTGAATTGAAGAAGAAAACAGCTAAAAGAAATGTGTAGGAAGCATGAACAGGAAAGATCTACAGACATGCTCACGGAAACAGCTTTCTGATGTGTCCAGTACAGTTGATCTGCAGATACGTCAGATCATACAGCGAAAAGCCTCCCTCCATTCATTTTCTCAGCCTAGTCTACTTACTTTTGAGTCTCCTCTCAATTGTCTCACACGGACATTTCATCACAGGATTTGTCTTAAAAGATATGCCTCATGGCCAAATATATGTATTCCAGAATCTTACGTAATGCTTTCATTGCGATAACTTCAGTTTCAAAAAATTTCTGAACATTGGACTTTAGGAAAATCAGCAAGTGATTAATGATGATGGAAGAGTTAGTCGTCGTGTGTATTTACTAAAGTATCTGATTTTTTTATAGGAAGCTTGCAAATTAGAAACGGTTAAATCACAAAGATCATGGATTGGTATTACTCTGAAAGCTCTGGGTCAAACGGCCTATGCTCGCGGCAGCATTGCAAGCTGTTTTCCTACCAAAGAAAATCTTCATCACAGGTGGTTCCCAATGACTCGAAAAAATTCAAGTGTTTACTGAAGGCACATAGAAAACAGAACCCATCTCACAGGAGCTGGCTTTTTTTAGCCATTGTGTGTGTATTTCGTGCACAGAAAAAATTAAGGACTTATTAAGGAATTCTTCATTTGGGAAAATCAAACTGAATAAAGATGGCACTTATTGGAGATAAAGTTCTAGAAGAAAGAGTTTTGTTGCTGTTTGTAAAAATTCCTTAGCTTAAGAGGACTTGCTTTCGTGGAGGATGAGAAGGAAATTTCCCAAGACGAAAGTAAGAGGAGAATCTTGTTGTGAGAGATTTATGAACAATTATTGCTTTTTTTTGTTGAGTTTATTTTTTGTGGCTTCTTGTGTTCCTTGTTTTTATGATCAGACGTACACCTCTCCCCCCCACCCCCCCCCCCCTCCACGTTATTCAGAACTGTAAATCGTTCTTTTTGATTTGAGGAATAGATAAAGTTAAAGGAAAAATACTAAATGAAACACAAGTTATGATGGGGTAAAAGAGAAAAAAATATTTGAAAGAAAAAACACAGTCTAACAACAAATAGAAGAAAAATATAAAAAGAAAAATTGAGAAAAGAATAAGTTAAGAAGATAGAAATGGAAGAGTTAGTAAAAAAAAAGAAATGTAAGAAAAGGAAAAGGAAAAAGTGTCCATAAGAAGAAAAATAAAGAAAAAGTGAGAAGTAAAAAAAAACAAGAATAAAAAACAATATGTCCTAAAAGGCGAAAGCCTCCACAAACAAAGTTAACTCATAAGATAGAGACAAAAGAATATAAGAAAAAAAAACTCAAAAAACAGAGAAGAAAAAAAAAAAAAAACAAAACAAGGAGTCTAATCCCGTAAATTGAGAGTAAGTAGTGAGAGTAACGGGTCCCCACATCAGAAGATCGTGAAGGGCAGTAAACAACAACCTACATCGGACAAATCATCAAACCCACATCCCACTCAAACACCACCCACCACCCCAGCTCCCACATTATCCCCCTCCCGTCCGGCCACCCCAGCCCGGCAACCACCCGCCATATGACTAGAACCTCCTGTTAAGACTGCAAATCTCAAAGAAGATCCACCTCCCCAGGTGACCTCGCTCCATTGTACTCCATAGCAAATCATTGTGTCCGTCGAGCGCCTCCGCTCCATCAGCCGAGAAGAGGCCACTGTATTTAACTCCACGTCTGAATACTATCGATGCCATAATAGCAACTTTACATAATATACCCTGCACCTCGACACTCCATGAAGGTCCCTCAATACTTTAATGAAGAGCGGCTGTGAAAAAACTGCCAAATAATACTTTGCAATAAGTGTTGATTCAAACCAGAATTTTTCACATAAGTTCAATTGTCATTTCATGTTCGCTTTAGGTCGAATCCAAGTGGTTAAGCCTGTAGAGAGCTTTATAAAAATTCATTCCTCGTTTCTAGGCCATGTGGAGAAACAATGATATGAATGTAGTACTGGTTATATGCTATTAATCTTGGATCTCTCTATTATGGATTGCCGAGATGGGCCAGAGCTACGACAATGCAAGTACATGTCTGGGTAAATATATTGGATTGCAAGCCGTTGTATAAGCAAATCAACCACTTGCTGATATGTGCCTGCTAAGCACTTCCTCTCTATCTTGTTGGTCTTGTGCTGCGGAGTGTTGTGTCGCTGCAGTTTCATTTTTGGCTTGTAAAAGCACTCTAATGTTTTTTCTCTGCTTCAACGCATCGGTGGGTATACTCAAGTCACCATTCATGGAGCGTCATCAATCATTTCAACACAAGGTGGTCAGCGAGCATGATGCAACAACATGCTTTGAATAAGATCAGCTTTGCTGAAATACGTTCTGCTTGATCCAAATAGCAGAGGGATATAGAAGACCAGACCAGCACCTACAAGAAGCGTAAGCAGCAGGCTAGCATCTAAAATTGGATAAGATTTGAATTGGCTTATCTGTTGTGTTTGGGGTCTGTATACTGGAACGGTTTTAATGCCACGAACTAGACACTTCAAGAAAATTGCCAATGAAATGGCTACTTTGTGCTAACCTGTATGGCAGCTTAGTGTGAATTTGTAGCTCACTTCGCAATGATGAGATTTGAAATGTTTGAAGAGAAAGCTAACTGCTGGTGAAAGGACTACAGTTACGGGCTGTGCATCAGCGGTGCAAGGATGAGGAAACGCAATTTTGAAAGAGCCAGACAATGAAATTTGTTGCTCCAGCAGAAATGCTAAGACAGTAATCTTTGTCAATTCTGGGATTCACTGATTACAGAATTGGTGTAAAGGAAAAAAAAAAAAAAAGAAATCTACAGAAGTTCAATGACAAGTTTGGTTTATGTTCAAAATTACTATACTATGCCAGATCCAGAGAATTGAGAGATGTTAGCTGCATTGTTTATTTTATTAATTTCTTTTTATATTTGCAGTTTTTAATATTTTGTTTTTTTTAATTTTTTTTTATTAGGGTATCGTGGATGCTTGCTCTAGCTGCTTTGTATTTTTTTTTATTTTTTTATTAATTTTTTTTTACTTGTTTTTAATGTATTTTTTTTATGTTTATTTTATAAGTAGGAGTATTTTTTTCCTAATTTGATGTTGTACGGCAATTTATAATTTTTTAATTTTTTTTATTTTTTTTTTAATGTTTTTTTTTATTGATTATTTTTATTAATGTTTTTGAATTTATGAGCTGCATTGTTTATATTGAGTTAGCTGTCAATTATTATTTTTTTAGTTATTTTTTAAGGTTTAGTATATAGAAATGTAGTTTTGCAACCTAATTTGCTTTGCCAACAAACCAAAATCTGCGTAGTTGTAAAATAACAAAAAATAAAAAAACAACACCTTTTTTCAGGCAGAGTTGTAGATGGTGTGGAATGGTTTCAGGACACCAGTTGTTTTATGAAGAAAAGAAAAGAGAAAGAAATAAGGGAATTAGAGAAATAGTTTAAGTTTTTAGTGGGTATATGAATCAGATTAAAGCTGCCACCTGAAAAGATGTTGCACACCATACTCAGTTGCTTTTGAAACATTTTAAGAAATTTGCAGGTATCTCAGGAAACATTCTAATTGTTGAGACATAGTGTGTTGTATCAGAATCTCCCTAATGTTGACATAGTGTTGTATCGCCTTTTTCTAACACTTTCCAGCTACATAACTGTGTAGGGAGAACGTCATTTTCTGTTTTGAAAAGATGTGGAAAAACAGCTCCGTTCAAACCAATGAGCCAAGACAATGATTGTGTAAACTAGCCTTGGTTGAACATTTGTGTCTGATCTAACAGGAAATATTGATTTTGTTCCAGAATATAATTGATGATTTTGCATTATGAAATCCAGAAAGAAAATTTATTTAAGAAGTGCCTTGTGAATATAAAACAATCTTTACTTTTCTTGAGTTTATATGATTTGATAATCTTATGCATGATGCATGATAACAATAATGGTCATTGATTTATAAAGGGAATAATAGTGCTGTAGTGGGTGATGCTGGATATAATAGGTACGTTGTGTCGCTACTTTGATAGCCTATATCTGTAGTAATACTATGCTGTCTTGAGTTTATTCTCGCGTTGAAATGTCTCCATAAAGGAAATTAAAAGATAGTTATATATATGGCTGTGGTAAATGGTTTGGTTGTTTGATGAATCATTTCTATTAAATTTATCTAATAGCCAAGCATGTATTTAATTAGACTTTAACACAGGCTCAACCGACCTGCCCCACCCCCAAGTGGAAGGGGTCGCTTCGTTACGTTAACTCAAGGGGCCCGCCAATTCTGAATAGCCTAGGGCACGGGAGACTTTTAATCGGCTGGCCCACACCTAGCTCATGTGTACCGCACCACGCCTGCATCTCGCATAGGTCCACTCCATGGCATCTTGTCACCTAAATGCATCATTGTCCCCACAACCTGCATCAATTGTCCCACCACACCTGCATCATTGTCCTCCACCACACCTGCATCCATTGTCCCCACACACCTGATCAGTGTCCCCACCACAACTGATCATTGTCCCACACAATCCGCTTTCATTGTCCCACCACTCTGCATCATTGTCCCCACCACACCTGCTCATATGTGGCACCATACCTGCATTCATTGTCCCCACCACACTTACATATTGGCACACCACAATTGCATATATGTCCCACCACACCTGCATCATTGTGGCACCATACCTTATCCTTGTCCCCACCCACACCCGCATCATTGTCCCCAACAAATGCATCTATTGTCCCCACACACTGCATCAATTGACCCCACCCACACCGCATCATTGTGGCACCATACCATCATTGTTCCACCACCAACACCTGATCAGGTGGCCACCTACTGCATCATTGTCCACCATACTGCCTCATTGTCCCCACACACTGCATCATTGTGGCTACCATTACATGCAATCATTGTCCCCACCTCACCTGCATCATTGTCACCACCAAACTGCCCTTGTCCCAAACACTGCATCATTGTCCCCACCAAACCTGCATTGTATTGTCCCACCACACCTGCATCCATTGTCCCACCACAACTGCATCATTGTCCCACACACACCTGCATCTTGTCCCACACTAACTGCTTCATTGCCCACCAAACCTGCATCATTGTCCCCTCCTCATATGCATCATTGTCCCACCACAAATGCCTGGAGTTTACCTGGAGTTTACGGGAGAGAGAGTGTCCAGCGGTTCAACGCCCCCGCGGGCCGGTCTGATGGACAGGCTCCTCCTGCTCGCTGGCGCAGCTAACCAACGTACGAGCCACAGCCGGCTGATCGGAATGACTGTAGGTGCTTGTCCAGTGCAGCTTGAAGGATGCCAGGGGTCTGTTGTAATCCCCTTATGTGTGCTGGGAGGCAGTTGAACAGTCTCGGGCCCTGACACTTATTTATGGTATCGTTAACGTGGCTAGTGACACCCCTGCTTTTCATGGGGGGATGGTGCTTCGCTGCCAAGTTCTTTTGACTTTCGTAGTTATTTGGAAGTGATTTTCGTGTGGCAAGTTCGGTACTAGTCGTCTAGGATTTTCCAGGTGTATATCAATCAAGTATCTCTCCCTCCGGTGTTCCAGTGAATAACAGGTTTAGGAAACTCAAGCGCTCCCAATAATGAGGTGTTTTATTACGTTATGCGCGCCGTGAAAGTTCTCTGTACATTTTTTGGTCGAGCAATGTGTTCTCCTCTGCCTTGAAAGGTGCGGTTAGTGTGCTAGCTATATCCAGCTAGATAGATGCAAGTGACCTGAAGAGTGTCAGTGATGGTTCTTGGACTCCCTAGTTTTGAAGGTTCTCTTTATCCACCCTGTCATTTTTCTAGCAGATGCGATTGATACAAGTTATGGTCCTTGAAGGTGAGATCCTCCGACATGATCACTCCCATCGTTAAACGTTGGAGTTCGCTCTATTTGTGGCCAGAATTTATTTTGTACTCTGATGAAGATTTAATTTCTCATGTTTCCATATCGAGTAATTGAAATCTCATCGTTGAACTTCATAGTTGTTTCTGCAGCCCACTGAAAGATTGGTGATGTCCGCCTGGGCTTTGCAGTGTCTGCAATGAAGACACTGTCATGCAGATTGGGCTGTCATCTGCAAAGGAAAGACACGGTGCTGTGGCTGTCATCCCTTGTCTATGTTCGGATATGAGGATGAGGAAAAAGGGATGGGAGCGAGTACTGTGCCTTGTGGAACAAGAGCTTTTCACCGTAGCTGCCTCGGACTTTACTCGTGACGACTACTCTCTGTAGTTCTGTTAGTGAGGAAATTATAGATCCATCGACCGACTTTTCCTGTTATTCCTTTGCACGCAATTTTGTGCGCATTACGCCATGGTCACACTTGTCGAAGGCTTTTGCAAGTCTGTATATATTACATCTGCATTCTTTTTGTCTTCTAGTGCATTTAGGACCTTGTCGAGTGATCCAATAGTTGAGACAGACAGGAGCGACCTGTTCTAAAACCATGTGCCCTGGGTTGGGGTAACTGATGGGTTTTTAGATGGGTGGTGATCTTGCTTCTTAGGACCCTTTCAAAGATTTTTATGATATGGGATGTTAGTGCTATTGGTCTGTAGTTCTTTGCTGTTTTCTTTACTGCCCCCTTTGTGGAGTGGGGCTATGTCTGTTGTTTTTAGTAACTGTGGGACGACCCCCGTGTCCATGCTCCCTCTCCATAGGAGGAAAAGGCTCGTGATAGGGGCTTCTTGCAGGTTCTTGATGAACACAGAGTTCCATGATCTGGCCCTGGGGCAGAGTGCATGGGCATGTCATTTATCGCCTGTTCGAAGTCATTTGGCGTCAGGATAATATCGGATAGGCTTGCGTTAATCAAATTTTGTGGCTCTCTCATAAAAAATTTAATTTTGATCTTCGACTCTCAGTCTGGTTAGCGGCTTGCTAAAAACTGAGTCATATTGGGACTTGAGTAGCTCACTCATTTCCTTCTGTCATCTGTGTAGGACCCATCTTGTTTAAGTAGGGGCCCAATACTGGACGTTGTTCTCGATTTTGATTTGGCATAGAAGAAAATTACTTTGGGTTTCTTTCGATTTCATTTATGGCTTTTAGTTCTTCCGCGATTCCTGACTCCTAAAGGATTCTTTAGCTTAAGTTTGATGCTTGCTATTTCTCTGACCAGTGTCTCCCTACGCATTTCAGATATATTGACCTCTTTTAGCCGCTCTGTTATTCTTTTCCGTCGCCTGTAAAGGGAGCGCCTTTCTCTTTCTGTTTTACATCTACTCCTCCTTTTTCTTAGAGGAATAAGCCTTGTGCATACATTGAGTGCCACTGAGTTAATCTGTTCTAGGCATAAGTTGGGGTCTGTGTTGCTTAGTATATCTTCCCAGCTTATATCGGTTAGGACTTGGTTTACTTGGTCCCACTTTATGTTTTTGTTATTGAAGTTGAATTTGGTGAATGCTCCCTCGTGACTAATCTCATGATGTCGGTCTGGGGCTCCGCGCATACATGACTGAACCTCAATTATGTTGTGATCTGAGTATATTGTTTTTGATATGGTGACATTTCTTATCAGATCATCATTGTTAGTGAAGATGAGGTCTAGTGTATTCTCCAGTCTAGTAGGCTCTATTATTTGCTGGTTTAAATTGAATTTTGTGCAGAGATTTAAAAGCTTGTGTGAGTGTGAGTTTTCATCAGAGCTGCCTCCTGGTGTTATTACTGCAACAATATTATTTTCTATATTCCTCCATTTTTAGGTGCCTTAAGTTGAAATCCCACAGGGGCAAGATGTTGGGTGCAGGAGCTGGGAAGGTTTTCCAGACAGTGGTCAATTTTTAACAGCTGTTCCTGGAATTGCTGGGATGTTGCATCCGGAGGCTTGTAGACTACCACAATGACTAGGTTTTGGTTCTCAACCTTTACTGCTAAAACTTCCACTACATCATTTGAGGCATTTAGCAGTTCTGTGCAAACAAGTGACTCTGCAATGTACAGGCCAACCCCTTCCTTTTGCCTGTTCACTCTGTCACATCTGTATAGGTTGTAACCTGGGGATCCATATTTCGTTGTCCAAGTGACCCTTTTTATGTGGGTCTCAGTGAAAGCCGCGAACATTGCCTTTGCCTCTGGAAGCAGTCCACGGATGAAAGGTATTTTGTTGTTTGTTGCTGGCTTTAGATCCTGTATATTTGCAAAGAAGAATGTTATCGGACTGGTGGTATTGTTGGTACTGGGGGGGGGATTTTTTTTTCCGGCATTCGTATCTGTATCTGTTGGTTTGGAGTGGAGGCCATGACTGTGGTTCCACTCCAGGAATGACTGGATTTGGTGTACGATTTCTGCCATTTCCTGCCAGTTTTTTTTCCTTCCTGGCACTAAAAAACCTCTCCTCTTGAGTGGCTGTGGCTACCCAGGTTTTCCCATGGCCTGGATGTTTTGTATCTTTTTGTCCCCTTTAGATGGTATGCCTGGCAATTTAAGTTATAGCACAGTCTTTCCCTGTACCGAAGAGGTACACAGTTCAGGGTGAAAAAGCTTACAGAAAGGGAGTTTGCATTTTCCTGTGTCATATGGGCATGGCATTTTCTAGGGTGGTCATAGTTGCACATCCCATCTGTTTTTTTCCCGATTTCCCATGCCAGCAGATACCGAGTGCATAGTATGTGCACAGCTTGGTTTCCGTTTGCCTTGGGTTTCTGTGACTGTATTCCCTGTTGGTGCATGTTTATATGTATTCCTTCCTGCGTATAATTCCCGACTACCTGGACAAAATCTCCAGCTTCACCATTACTGTCTCCCAGGACAGCATCTCCAGCTTCCCCATTACTGTCTCCCAGGACAGCATCTCCAGCTTCACCGTTACTGTCTCCCAGGACAGCACCTCCAGCTTCACCATTACTGTCTCCCAGGACCGCACCTCCAGCTTCACCATTACTGTCTCCCCGGACAGCACTATCAGCCCCCCATTTACTGACTACCAGGACATCATCTCCAGCCTTACAGTTTCTGACTACATGGCCAGTATCAAGGGCAGTACCATTCAGCCCAGACTTTTTATGATGTTCCCATCTGTTGTAGAAAGCTTCCGGGTTTTCTATAAAAGCACTTTGATGTTGCCTCTTTTTACCCTTTGATTTTAGCCCAAATTTATTCTTTTTGGGCTACCCAAAAAATTTCCCCGTTTTAATACTCTTGTACTATTTTTGGATTTTGCAAAAGGGGACGTGCCCCAATTTCCAAAAAAAAATGACTTTTATGATGGGGAAGCCGTTTGTTTGATGCCCCACAGACTAAAACAACTTCATAATGTTTTGAATGGTTGATTTACGCAATTCACTAGAACCTTGAATATTCTAAAATAACCTGCTAGGTAGTGACAAGAAACCGTTTGAAACCACCAGGGTTGGACCAGTAAGGGTTCGGGGCCAGTCTATTGATCTTCAGGGGTTACTTATTTAAACCATACGGTCTGAATTTTTAGCAAAACATAAGGTTACTGGGGAAATTATCTACGCAGTAATATGTGATTTGTTGATACAAAAATTAAATTGCGGTTGAAGAGCCGGTGATGCTGGCAATCCTACGTGACGAACGGGGCGACCTAACCCCGTTTATCAATGTGATCTAGTTTTCTTTTTTTTTTTCCGTCTCCACCACAATAAATGCTATATTATCACTATAGTTGACTGGTGCAAATTTTGGAGGAAGGACGCTTTTTCTGGAGTTATAATTGCTTCTCGTTGTGTATATTGCGACCGCTGGTAACTACAGGTTATATGAAATTCACTGTATACGTCTGTGGTAAGTTTCTGGTGACTTCTGGCACCTGCCTCTATAGGCTTATCACTTCATTTAGAAATTCACCTGTTTTCAAATGACACTTTAGCCTTTATCAAACATATACTAGGGACCACTGTAGTATACACTATGTTATACACATTGTTATCAGGGAGACTTTCTTTCCTCTGACAAAGAAAAGTTCTATTATTATCATCCCCACCAAACCTGCATCATTGTTCCCACCACACCTGCATCATTGTCCCCACCACACCTGCATCATTGTGGCCACCATACCTGCATCATTGTCCACACCACACCTGCATCATTGTTCCCACCACACCTGCATCATTGTCCCCACCACACCATGCATCATGTGGCCACCATACCTGCATCATTGTCCACACCACACCTGCATCATTGTCCCCACCAAACCTGCATTATTGTCCCCACCACACCTGCATCATTGTCCCCATCACACCTGCATCATTGTCCCACACACCTGCATCATTGTCCCCAACACAACCTGCATCATTGTCCCCACCACAACTGCATCATTGTCCCCACCAAACCTGCATCATTGTCCCCACCACACCTGCATCATTGTCCCCATCAAATCTGCATCATTGTCCCCACCACACTTGCATCATTGTCCCCACCACAACTGCATCATTGTCCCACCAAACCTGCATCATTGTCCCCACCACACCTGCATCATTGTCCCCACCACACCTGCATCATTGTGGCCACCATACCTGCATCATTGTCCCTCCCACACCTGCATATTGTCCCCCACACGTGCTCATTGTCCCCACCACACCTGCATCATTGTCCCCACCACACCTGCATCTTTGTTCCCCACCACACCTGCATCATTTGTCCCCACCACACCTGCTTTCATTGTGGCCACCATACCTGCATCATTGTCCCCCCCACCTGCAGCATTGTTCCCCCCCAAAACCCTGCATCATTGCCCCCACCACACCGCCTCACGTCCCCCACCACACTGAAATCATTGTCTCCACCAAACTGCATCATTGTCCCCACCCACACCTGCATCATTGTGGCCACCATACCTGCATCATTGTCCCTAACACACCTGCATCATTGTCCCCACCCACGTGCATCATTGTCCCCACCACACCTGCATCATTGCGCCCACCTGCGTCATTGTCCCCACCACACCTGCATCATTGTCCCACCACACCTGCATCATTGTCCCACCCAAACCTGCATCATTGTCTCCCCAACACCTTCATCATTGTCTCCGCCACACCTGCATCATTGTCCCACCAAACCGCTTTCTTTGTCCCCACCAAACCTGCATCATTGTCTCCACCAAACCTGCATCTTTGGGTCTCCACCACACGTGCATCATTGTCCCCACCAAACCTGCATCCTTGTCCCCACCAAAACCTGCATCATTGACTCCCACCACCCCTGCATCGTTGAACCCACCAAACCTGCATCATTGTCCCCCCACCCTGCATCATTGTCTCCACCACACTGCATCTGGTCTCCACCACCCCTGCATCATTGTCCCCACCAAACCTGCATCATTGTCCCCACCAAAACCTGCATCATTGTCCCCACCAAAACCTGCATCATTGTCCCCACCAACCTGCATCGTTGTCCCACCACACCTGCATCATTGTGGCCACCACAACTGCATCATTATCCCCACCAACCTGCATCATTGGTCCCCCACACCTGCATCATTGTCCCACCACAACCTGCATCATTGGGGGCCACCATACCTGCATATGTCCCCACCACACCTGCATCATTGTCCCCATCAAACCTGCATCATTGTACCCACCACACTTGCTCATTGTCCCCACCACAACTGCATCATTTCCCCACAACCTGCTCGTTGTCCCCACCATACCTGCATCATTGTCCCCACCACACCTGCATCATTGTGGCAACCTACCTGCTTCATTGTCCCACCACACCGGGCATCATTGTCCCCACCACACCTGCATCATTGTCCCACCACACCTGCATCATTGCCCCACCACACCTGCACGTTGGGCCAATAT
>NC_069468.1:18298273-18303273 GCF_026875155.1 Cherax quadricarinatus
TAAGCTTTCCCAGTAACCCAGTTACACTTGCTTGTCATTAAGCTTGCCAAGTAACCCAGTTACCTTGCCCACTTGCTAGTCATTAAGTTTTCCCAGTAACCCAGTTACACTTGCTTGTCATTAATTTTTTTCTTTAAACCTTGTGTATTTCGTCAAGGCAAGACATATAGACAAGCTTCCTTACACTTGCTGCCCCTGTTCATCTGTAGTACGAATATACCAATGGAAGCAGCAGGCTGTTTTGGCTCGCATCCTGTGGAATAGGACCGAAAGAATCGAGCTAAAATGAGCTCTCTCTCTGGCTTTCTTGGCTTATCTGGGTTTAATAATCGAAAAGATATCTCTTCTTCACCTTCAGCAATTAAAGATTTCAACTACATTCAATTCATTTTTAAATACATTAAAAATAGGTGTGATGTAGTTCGGAGGCTCACCTCCGTTTCTTAATTAGTGCCATTTGTATATCTCTTTGCTTCTCCTACACACTTTTGCAAGTATATTTTCTGTGTGTGTGTGTGTGTGTGTGTGTGTGTGTGTGTGTGTGTGTGTGTGTGTGTGTGTGTGTGTGTGTGTGTGTGTGTGAAACTTTCTATATTTTCGTGACCAAGGCGAAAAAAATGGTGGCTACAATCACAAACATTAATAAAAACCCAGCACGTAGTCTTCTAGCGCTGATAGCATCCAAAAATTCCTTGTTCATGGTCAAGTATACAGGCTTCACCTCCAGCCAGAGGAGCTCGACTGTGTGTAAAAACATCGATCTCGCCTCTGGCTGATTGTCAGTATAGTTGGGAGGGAGGGGATGCTGTTGTGGCTAGCTGCGTGGGTGTTTTCGTGATGAAGGGGATTGGGGTGTTGTGGTAGGAAGAGGGGTGGTTCCTGTGGTTGTAGGAAAGAAGTGGGTGCTGTCGTGGTTGAGAGGGCAATGAAGGATGTTGTCGTGATTGAGAGGGCAATGAAGGGTGTTGTCGGGGTTGATAGGACAAGAGAGGGTGGTGTCGTGGTTGAGAGGACAAGGGAGGGTGTTGTTGTGGTTGAGAGGAGAAAAGCGGTTTTGTGGTTGAGAGGGCAAGGGAGGGTGTTGTCGTGGTTGAGAGGGCAAGGGAGGGTGTTGTCGTGGTTGAGAGGGCAAGGGAGGGTGTTATAGTGGTTGAGAGGGCAAGGGAGGGTGTTGTCGTGGTTGAGAGGGCAAGGTAGGGTGTTGTCGTGGTTGAGAGGGCAAGGGAGGGTGTTGTCGTGGTTGAGAGGGCAAGGGAGGGTGTTATCGTGGTCGAGAGGGCAAGGGAGGGTGTTGTCGTGGTTGAGAGGGCAAGGGAGGGTGTTGTCGTGGTTGAGAGGGCAAGGGAGGGTGTTATCGTGGTTGAGAGGGCAAGGGAGGGTGTTGTCGTGGTTGAGAGGGCAAGGTAGGGTGTTGATGTGGTTGAGAGGGCAAGGGAGGGTGTTGTCGTGGTTGAGAGGGCAAGGGAGGGTGTTGTCGTGGTTGAGAGGGCAAGGGAGGGTGTTGTCGTGGTTGAGAGGGCAAGGTAGGGTGTTGTCGTGGTTGAGAGGGCAAGGGAGGGTGTTGTCGTGGTTGAGAGGGCAAGGGAGGGTGTTGTCGTGGTTGAGAGGGCAAGGTAGGGTGTTGTCGTGGTTGAGAGGGCAAGGTAGGGCGTTGTCGTGGTTTAGAGGGCAAGGTAGGGTGTTGTCGTGGTTGAGAGGGCAAGGTAGGGTGTTGTCGTGGTTGAGAGGGCAAGGGAGGGTGTTGTCGTGGATGACAAACAAAAACGATTGTCGTGGTGTTGGTTGGGGTGGGGTTTTGTAGTGGCAAGAAGTGGTGGGGAGGGAGCATGGAGAAATAGAAAAGTGGGATGGGGGGGGAGACGGAGAGGGAATAGGAGAAACTTGAACAATACCCTGAATCTATTTTTTTTCCTCACAATGGCGAATTTTTTTCATTTTTTCAACAAAAATATTTTCGGTAATTGTTGCACTGCAGCATCATACAGCGTGTCTGTTTTATGTTTTTCTATACATCATCCTCAAATATATTTGCTTTTCGGTTTTTTTTGTTTAGGCTTATTTTCATATTAATCCGAATAACATATTTCAAACTGAATGTCCCTATTAGAGTGGACAATGATAGGAGGGTCAGGCACCGGACACCAGTAAATTAATTAAGCTCGGAAATCGTAGTTGAAAGGCTAAACCAACCGAAATAAATTTAATAGCAATATTTTTTTGACGTGCAGCGTTCAGATATCCTAACTGCCGAAACGTCTCGCCTGCTCAGCAGGCTGCTTCAGTCAAATACACATTTTGTATGTTACTGATAAAGCCTGCTTACAAATAAGATAACCAAATATTGTATACGTCTCTTATTCAGCAACTTGTTTTTGTATACTATTATTAGAGAGTGATTTGGTTAGCTTTGAGTTCTGTCGTGTTCACTGCAAACAGCAGCAACAATTTAATCGATCTTTGTAAAATCGGTAATACAAGTCAGGTCGACGAAAAAAAAATGTAAGTTCTGTGCATTAAAGCTCTTTGCTCACATATATACTTTCAAATTTATGTACACAGAAGGTGTTGAGTTCCAGAGGTAGGAAGTTCCTGCACTGTGAATGATAGGTGAGGGTAATAAGATATATGTGGAAACTCTTACGTATCTTTACTGCTGGAAAGTTTCACTTCCATAGTAGGCTTCTTCAGTCGAATACAGGCGATTATAACACACGAGACCGTAGAAGTGGAGATTTTTTTTTGTCTAATTGATGTGTCTTTTCATCAACTTGTTAGTTAAAAGGACACAGATGCAGTTAATGTGACTTGTGGCAACGTTCCGCTCTCCAGGAGCTTTATCAAGTCGTTACTAACAATACAAGGACACAGAGGGCATATGTAAGTACTACTACTACTACTGCTACTTCTTACTACTGCTACTACTACTACTGCTACTACTACTACTACTACTACTACTACTACTGCTGCTGCTGCTGCTACTACTACTACTACTACTACTACTACTACTACTACTACTACTACTACTACTGCTGCTGCTACTTCCTACTACTGCTACTTCCTACTACTGCTACTTCCTACTACTGCTACTTACTGCTACTTCCTACTACTGCTACTTTCCACTACTGCTACTACTACTACCTATCACATGGGTCAGTATTCCTAATCCTCCACCTCACGGGTTACCTATATATACCCTGTCCCTTCTGTGTCCATGTATTGTTTGTAACGGCCACAATAAAATGTCACATTAGTTGCATCTGTGTCCTTTTACCTAACATTTTGTTGGCTAATTCTTCCATTATTACCCATTAATAACATTTGTGAGGATAAACCATACCACGGGTGGGGACTGAACTCGTGGCGAGTGAGTCATAAAACTCAAGGCCAGTGGGTACTGCGAAATGTCAACAAGAGAATAATTAAAGGTGAATGAGTCTGTTTCTTTGAGCTGGAAATTGAGAGTTTGCGTTAAAAATAATACACAGGCGAGACATTTGGCCGAGGTGTTACATTAATGTAAACTGGCACTGAAGTAATCGGAATTCATCACCTTCAAGATTGTGATGATCTTCACCAACTCCAAGGTTGAGGGACTGATTACCTCATCTTTGTATATAATTCATCACATTATGTCCTCGTACTGATAAAGCCACTGGCTGACGAAACGTCTACAAACAAAGATTCCCAGATGTTGTGCAAGAAAGGTATACAATACCGACAAGATGAAAGTTAAGACACGTGCAGCATCTGGTTATTTTTATCTTTAGGTGGCCTGGTGGTCTGGTGGCTAAAGCTCCCGCTTCACACACGGAGGGCCCGGGTTCGATTCCCGGCGGGTGGAAATTCCGACACGTTTCCTTACACCTATTGTCCTGTTCACCTAGCAGCAAATAGGTACCTGGGTGTTAGTCGACTGGTGTGGGTCGCATCCTGGGGGACAAGATTAAGGACCCCAATGGAAATAAGTTAGACAGTCCTCGATGACGCACTGACTTTCTTGGGTTATCCTGGGTGGCTAACCCTCCGGGGTTAAAAATCCGAACGAAATCCTATCCTAACAGATGTTGCACATGTGTCTAATTCTGCAAGGCATTCTTAATCCAGAGAATTGGACATGCTCTCCCTTTCCTTGCAATGAACCTGATTTCCTTCCATCCCCACAGGCGCGTGAATAACCCCCTGCCGGTTTAGCGCTGCCCTCCTCCCCATGAATGTAATAATAATAATAATGTGGCCTCTGAATTTTCCAAGGGTGTAATCTCAAAAAAGGCGGGTGGTCATGTGTCAGAACTTGTAATGTCTCCTTCTACGTTCTAAAAAAAATAAGTTACGTATTAAGAATTGCATTAATAATAATGACAAAAAATAAAAATAATAATAATTAATAATAAGAATGAAATTAGTAGTTAAATTAAAACTGATACCATCTTCAAATTAACATTTCTTAGATTTTTATATTTATTCTATTTACATTTTTTGGTATCTTCATTAAATTTTGAATCACATTATTTTATATTCGAACTATTTTTTTTTCATTCAAAATGGACTTTAGGTATTATACGAAGTGGTTCTGGACAAAACTGATAAATTAAATATATACATATATATATATTCCGCATTTTTAAAGCCTAGTCTGAAGAAATTTTGAGAAATATCCTGTCCATGGGTCGGTCCTCTGAGGAAAGTGATTATGGAGACTTGTTCCCAGCGCTGACAAGATGAGCAAAAATGTAATCAAGGTCCTAGGCCGCTGTGTTATTATACAGTCTTCTGTAATGTAATTTTCTAGGTAATACTCTTACAGTTTTTTTTCCCAAAGTCAATGCAGTAATTACATTTCTGCTGGCAATACAATCTCCGACACTAATTACTGTTACTGCTTGTTGCAGATGCGTCACAAGAATGACTACATGTTGTGCTACTGTGTCATTTATGTTGTGCTATTGTGTCATTCATGTTGTGCTATTGTGTCATTCATGTTGTGCTACTGTGTCATTTAT
>NC_069468.1:18308273-18325297 GCF_026875155.1 Cherax quadricarinatus
TTTTTAAATGAAAAATTTCGGGCCCCCCCCCCCCCCCCCCCCCCTGAAAAAAAAGGATTTTTTTACGCCTCGTGGGGCCAAAAGGGGGAAATCTTTGATTGATTTTTTGGCTTCAATGGGGGAAAATTCTTCTAAAATAATTTCCAAAAATTTTTAATTTTTTTGTTTTTTTTAAAAAAAATTAAACCCGGGAATTGAATTGGGGGAAAAAAAAACTTCAAAACGTGGGAAACCTTGAATTTCCCAAAACTGGGGTTCCCCAATTTTAAAATTTTTTTAAATATAAAATATTTAATTTAAAATTTTTAAAAAAATTAATATATATAATATAATATATATAATAATAAAAAAAAAATTAATAAAATATTATATATAATAAAATAAGGGGCCAGCGGGTGGGGTGAGATGCAAACCGAAAAAAAAAAAAAAAAAAAAAAAAAAAGGGGAAAAAAAAGAAATGAAAATTTACTGTCATTGTTGGATGTGAATATGTTGCATCAGCTCTGCGCCACATATCACGGGTTAATTAAATCTTCTTTTATTTAACGTCTCTTCATGACGACGATTTAAATAATTTTTTTAAAATGAGTGAGGTACAGCACTGTGTTTTTGTGTTTATTTTCTCAATAACAGAGCGCGTACATAAACTTGTGTACACACACAACTACACCACAACACACACCAACACACACCAACACACACAAAACCCCACACACACCCCACACCACACACACACACACAACACTAGTGTATGGGGGCACAAGCGCCAGGCTCCCGGGTCTTAGTGCTTTTAGGGCGTGTTTTAGCAGCTAGAAGCAACCCGTGTTAGTCAAAGTATGAACAACCCTACAAGTGATAACCAAAAATATTTGAAAAATAAATAAGGCGAGAGAAAGCTTGAAAATTTTACAACAAAATTTCAAAGTCCAGTTCGTTTAGGCCCAGTTGGCCTTTTTGCCACATTGTTAAAAATATTCAAAGTACAAAGCGAGTGAAAAAAGAAAAGATAAAAAAAAAAAAAGGGGGGGTTGGCAACGACAAAAACTGTGATGTAGACCAGCGTGAACAAGCTGCCAGAAAGGGGTATATATATATATATATATATTATAATATATATATTAAAACACAAAATAGAAAGCAGAGGTGGGGGCGCAGTAGGGTGAGGAAAATAGGCCGCCAAACAGGTTGGGTGTCATCACAAATAAGAATGTCTTTTCCAAAAGTTTAAGTGTAAATTATAAAAGTAGCAGTAAACAAGTGAAAGTGTGGTAAAAGGGGAAAAAGGAGCCTGGGGGTTTGGCATTCTTTTTATCTATTTATCTTCATTAACCATGTGTTTTTTTCTTTTCTATTTCATTTATTTGGTAGGCCCTTTTTTCTATGAAAAATTACTTGTTTTACTTCTTTTTTAAAAAACTTTCATAATGTTTTCTATTTCACATGGGTCATTTCAAATTCTTTTTTCGGTTCTTATTTTTCCTGTTCTTCTTGTCATGTATTGTTTGTAGGAAAATTTATTTGTCACATTAGTTGCTTGTGCTTTTCCTACCTTTTGGGGGGGGGGGGGGGGGGCATTTTTTTTCCCATTTATTACCCTTTTTTTAATCATTTGTTGAGGATAATTTTTTTAACCCACGGTGGGGAGGGAAATTTGTGCAATTTTGGAAAGGTCCCCCCAACATTTTACGGGGCAATGTTTCAACCAAAATTTTAAGGTAATGGTCAAATTTTCTTTGGTGGAAATTGAGGTTGCGTTTTATTCACAGGGAACATTTTTCCATTTTTTTCTAATTTTTAAATTTGGCATGAGTTCATTCTTTTTCACCTTAAAATTTTTTTCTACCATTTTGGTTGGGGCATTCATTTTTTAAAAATTTCCATTTGTTGTCCTTTTGGGCCACGGGCCTAGTCTACCGTTTCCCCCAAAAATGTTTGGAGGTTCATAAGGTGAAAATAAGGCCCCAGGCACTGGTTTATTTTTACTTTTTTTTTGTTGGGGTTTTTTTTTTTTTTTTTTTATTGTGCTTTTGTTTGCTAGTGTCACAGGGCCTGGTCATTCGGGATTTTTCAAGTTTCTACTTTATTTCTTTTGTCACTGCAAAATTTTGGGTTTTTAGTGACTTTTGGGGGGCTCTGGACAGTTGGCATTGGTTTTAGTTGGACTTTTCCTTCATGGGCACTGCTTCGTTTCTTGGTATTCGTTTCACGTTCATTTAAATTTTGGGCACTGTGTCATTCTGGGCATTTTATCAAGGGATTGGACAGGGGCTTTTTCCCTTCTTTTGCTTTTGGCCTGTTTCCTTTCTTTCCCCACAGGCCGTGTTTTAATTTGCCGGTTTAGGCTCTTTCCATGTTGTTATTTATTTTTTGTGCCTTGAATTTTCAGTGTTTTCCAGGGCGGGGTCAATTTTTGAATTTTGTGGCCCCTTAGTTTTCTATGTGTATTAGTTTTCTTTTTTATTTTATGCCTTTTTTTATTTTCAGTGAATTTTGGTAGTTATTATTTGTCATTTCATTCATTTTGATTTTTTATTTTCTATTTACATTTTTTTGTATCTTTATTAAAAATTTTGAATTTCCATTATTTTTATTGCTTATTTTTTTCATTAAAAGGGCTTTGGTATTTTTTGGGAGTGTTCTGGGGCATTTTGTATTATTTTTCATTTTTTTCATTTTTCCCTTTTGGTCTTAAGTTTTTGAAGGTTTTATTGTCCATTTTTTTCGGTCTTTCTGGGAAATTTTAATTATGGGTTGTTCCCCAGGTTGCAGGCAATGGTCTACCGTGTTTATTTCAGTTCTTCTTTGTATTTTTAATTTTCTAGGTTTTTTCACGTTTTTTTTTCCGGGCATTCTTTTGCATTTATTCATTTTTTTTTGGCATCAAATTACATTCTGTTTGCTTTTTTGCAAGGTCACGTGCTTCATGTTGTGCTATGTGCCCTTATGTTGTGCATTTGCCCCTTTCATGTTGGCTATGTGTCATTCATGTTGTGCTATTGGTCATTATTTTTGTGCTACGTGTCATTCATTTTTGTCCCTTGTTCATTCATTTTTTGTGCTATTGTGTCATTCAGTTGGCTATGTGTCATTCATGTTTTTCTATTGTGTCATTCATTTTGTGCTTTTGTCATTCATGTTGTGCTATTGTGTCATTAGTTGTGCACGGTCTTTCATGGTCTTTGTGTCTTCATGTTGTCTATTGTTTTCATTCATTTTGTGCATTGTGCTTTCATTTGTGCTACGTTCTTCATGTTTGCTATTGTGTCATTCATGTTGTGCTTTTTGTGTCATTCATGTTGTGTATTTTCTTCATTTGTCTATGTGTCATTATGTTGGCTATTGTGTCATTATGTTGTGCTATTGTGTCAACCATGTTGTGCTATGTGTCATTCATTTTGTGCATTGGTCATTCATGTTGTGCTTTGTGTCATTCATGTTGTCATTGGTCATTCATGTTGTGCTACTGGTCATTCATGTTTGCTATTGTGTCATTCATGTTGTCCATTGTTCATTCATGTTGTGCTACTGTGTCATTCATGTTGGCTACTGTGCATTCTGTTTTTTTGGCTTAACTGTGTCATTCATTTTGTGCTATTGTGTCATTCATGTTGTGCTATTGTGTCTTTCTTTGTTGTGCTACTGTGTCATTCATGTTGTCTATTGGTCATTCATGTTGTCTTTTGGATTCTTTGTGACTTGATTCTGTTGTGCTATTGTGTCTTTCATGTTGTGCTTTTTGTGTCATTCATGTTTGGTGTATTGTGTCATTCATTGTGCTTTGTGTCATTCATTTTTGTGCTATTGTGCTTTTCTTTTGTTGTGGTTTTTGTGTCTTCATGTTGTCTTTGTGTCATTCATGTTTGCATTGTGTCATTCATGTTGGGTATTGTGTCATTCAGTTGTGCTTTGGGGTTTTCATGTTTGCACTGTGCTTCATGTTGTCTATTGTGTCTTCATTTTGTGCTTTTGTGTCATTCATTGTTATTGTTCATTCATGTTTTTTGCTTTGTTCATTCATTTTGCTATTGTGCATTCATGTTGTGCATTGGTCTTTTTGCTTTTGGTCCTTTTTATGTTTTTTTGGGGCTATTGGTCATTCATTTTGTGCTTTGTGTCATTCATGTTGTCTTTGTTCTTTCTTTTGGGCTTTTTACTTTTGGTCTTTTTTCTGTGTCATTGTGTCATTCATTGCACTTTGCTCATTTTTCTATGTGTCTTCTGTGTGCTATTGGTCATTCTTGTTTTGCTAGTGTTTTCCATTCATTATTTTTTCTACGTTTTATTTCCTTGGTTCCCCCCGCCCCGGTTCATTCCCTTTTGGCCAACTGGTGGGGATTCATTTTTAAAAAAAATTTTGTTTCTTCATTGGGGGTTTTGGCATTCATTTTGGGGAAAACGGCATTCCCAGGCTATTTAAATCATTTGGCAATGTGTCTTCATGTTTATTGTTCATTCATTGGCTAAACGGTTTTAAAAATGTTTTAAAATTTTTTTTTTCCCAAATTTTGCACTTCAAGGGTTGTATTTTCCCAACAAAAAAAAAATGGCCAAAAAAATTGGCTTTGTCAAAATGGGGCAACGTGGGCCAATTTTGGGCAAAGGGAAGGGGGGAAAAAAATCCAGTTTTGAAAAAAAAAGTTAAAAATTCAGGGCAAAGGGTAAAAACAGGGTGGGGCCCAAAAAAGTGTGGCCGTGCAAAAAGGGGAATGGCTTCTGGGGGCTTGTCTAAAAGGGGGGGCAGTCCCCCCCATGGGTTAAGGGGGAAAAGGCCCCCCCTATTGCCCCCAAAAAATTTTCTACTTTCAAACAGGGGTTTGGGCCTAGGGGGGAAAAAAAAATGTGCCCAAATCTTTGGCGTGGCAAAAAATCCCCCCATGTCATTCAGGGTTTGTTGAAAAATCATGGGGATTTCAAAAGGTGGGGGCCCTGGGTATTCTTTTGGCCAATGGTTTAGGGCTAAATTGTGCCCCAAAAACCTACTGGGTCATCATTTTTGGCAGTTCAAAAGGGGGGGGGGGTTTATTCATTTTTTGGCTAAAGGGCTTTAAAAGTTCCCACGGATTTAAAAATGGGGCCAAGTGGGATCAGGGCCCAAAAAGGATCAGGGTTACTTGTAAAACAGAGGTCATTGTGCATTAAAGTGGGCATTGCCACCCCCCAGGGGTATTGGCATCTTTTGGTTTTGTGCAATCAAGGTGCTTATTGTGTTTCAGTTGGGGTTTTATGGGCATCAGGGGCCTTGGATTAAGGTGCAATGGTCCACAATTGTCCTAGTTTCCCCCGTTGGTCAAAAAATTGGGGGGCAAAGTGGCAGCAGTCATTGGGGTAAAATCCCCATGGGTCTTGGGGTGTGGAAATCTTGGGAAAACCCAAAAAAAACTGTGGCAATCCCCCCTCAAATGCACATTCGAAAATTTAATAAGCTTAGTGCCCCGTATCTTTGCCTATTGGTTGGGCGGCCCCAATTTGGCCCCCCCCTGAACCAAAAAAGCATTAAAAGGGCAAAGGGTTTAAAAAAACTAGCCCCGGGAAAAGGGTTTCCCTTTGGGAATTGGGGAAAAAACCTAACCCGGGAAAAAAAAAATAAGACCAAAATAAAAAATTGGAAAGGGTAAAAAAAAGGGTTTTTTCCGGGAATTTAAATAAAAAAATTTGGGAAAGAAAATTCAGGGGGTGTTGGAATTAATTTCCACCCTACCCGTAAGTAAAGGGGAACTTGGGGGAGGCAATCCATACATATTTTAAAAGGGAATAAACTCCGTGGGGGGAATTACCTTAATTTCATTGAAAGCCCGGGGAGTTTTTAAATAATAATGGCCAACACCCCCCAAACACCCCCACCCAACCAAACACACAAACAAAACACACACACACTTTTAAAAATATATATATATATATATATATAATATAAATATTAATAAAATATATATATAATATATTTAATTTTTTAATCAATAAGATCACGTAAACGGTGTTTCAAATATGAAAAAACAACACTCTGAAAGAATAGAAAAATTTCCCAAGCTCTTTCGGACTACCCACTTTATCAAGGAACTATATTATATATATATTATAAATATATAATATATATATAATTTTCAATACACCCCCCGTATCCCCCCGAGGCAGGGCCCAAAAAGGGGAAAAACAAATTTTTTCTCCTTTTACTTTTAAAATAATACATGAAAGGGGTTACTACCCCTTGTTTCCCGGGCATTTTGTCGCCTCTTACTACACAATGGTTTAGGGGAGGAAGAATTCTGTTCCACTTTCCCATGGAGATAAGGGGAAATAAACAAGAACAAAAACTAAAAAAAATAGAAAACCCAGAGGGTATGTAGTTTTAAAATATGCTTGACATGAATTTTGTATGTGACCTAAGTGTAAGTAAAAAGTAGCAAGAGTACCTGAAATCTTGCATTTTTTAAAACAAAAAAAAAGACCCCATAATCCTACCTTCAGTAAAACATTACGGGATTCCGTTTTACACTCATTTGGGCAGGACGTAGTACACCCTGGCGGTTGTGTCCCCAAACCCTACCCTGGGTTTAAAATATATTATTTTATTAATATATTTTTATATATATATATATATATATATAAAATTTATATTATATATATATATATATAAAATATATATAAAGAACATTTAAAAGAACCAGTTTTTAGGGAAAAGGGTTTCCGCACTGTGTGCACCTGTAAACAGAGACTGTTTTTAAATGAAAGCTGTTCCCAATAGTGGTTTTCTTGCCTTTGTCATTTTATATCAGGCAGCAGGGCCCTGTTAGGGGGCTTAGCATTTCTTTTTGTATTTTATTCTAACTGACACGGTACTAAAAAAAAAATGCATGTTTGTTCCAGCGCCTCAGTGTGGCAACCCAAAGAAAAATGCTTTGCTGCATACTGAGCTCGTGCCCGGGCTTCGGAGGAGCTGAAGGAAAATTTCATAACTAGATATAATGACCAATGTCTTAGCTTACTTTTTTTTGTCAGTGTATTCTGTCTAAAAAATAAATTCACATAGAATGTAGAATAAAGTGGTGGTAAAAAAGAAAACTTAAAAAACGTCCGGAAGAACCTTAAATTTTTCCCGGGAAAACTAAAGGGCTCTCCCCAGAGCTGTTTGAATATTCTTTTTTGGGATGAGGGTCCCCAATCCTTCAAAGGGGTGGTACCTCCCTATAAAAAATATAATAAAAAATATAAATATATATATATATTATATATTAATAAATATATAAAAATATATACATAATGGGCCAGCAGCAGGCAAGTGAATGCAACTCACTTTTTATCACATGAAGATAATAATGGAAACATAATTGTCACTGTCGTCTTCGAAGGTAATGGAAAATAAATTACTGCATTTTTCATGATGATAATATGTTGCATCACTCTGCCCACATAAACACGGGTTAAATTAAATCTTTTTATTTTAACAAACTTTATGAGGGAAAATTTAAATGAATTTTATTTTTAAAAAATGGGTTTTTTCCCCGTTTGGGTTTTATTTCCAAAAATAACAACCACAAAAACCACACACACACACACACACACAACACACACACACCACCCACACACACACCACGTAGTGTGTGGCACAAGCGCCAGGTTTCCCAGAATTTAGTCTTTTTGGGCGTGTTTTAGCAGCTAGAAGCAACCCGGTTGGACAACGTCAGTTTTAAAACCCCACAAGGTAACCAAAGTATTGGGGAAAAAAAAATAAAGAAAGGGGGGAAAAAAAAATTTAAATTTCCTTTAAAAACCTTGTTTTGGGGCCATTTTACTTTTTACAAAGGGACAAAAAAAAAATAAAAATTAAAGAAAAATTTAAAAAAAATTAAAAAAAGGGGGTAACACAAACCGGAGGAAATAAAAATACCAAAATATATATATATAATAAATATATTTAAATTAAATAAAATAAATTTTTAAAAAAAATTTTAAAAATAATTTTGGGGTTTCCCGGGTAAATATAAGGGGGGGCCCGTTAACGTATAAAAAGGGGGGGTTTTTAAAGGGAAAAACAAAAAAAAAACTTTAAAAAGTAACCGAAGGGGGGTGGGCAAAGAAAAGTAGGGGGGGATTATTTTTTGGGTTGATAAAAAAAATTTTTAAAAACTTCAATTACTGTTTTGGGGCCCCAAAATTTAAAAAGACCCCTTTCTATGTAGCTACACAAGGGGAAAAGGATATAAAAAAAAAAAGCATAGGGAAAAAATAGGAAAAAAAAGAGGAGGATTAGGGGTTTTTTTAAAAACCCTTTGAGGAAAGTGGCAAAGAAGCATAAAACAATGGGGGCAAGAGTAGGGGAGGTTTTAAAAATGGGTGAAAAATTTTTACAAAGTTTTTTTTAAAAATTCAGGGGAAAAGGGGGGGATTGTAAAAGATTAAAGGGAATGTAAGGGAAAATTACAATGATTTTTACAAAGGAAAAAAGGGGGGGGAAGGGGGGAAAAAATAGGAAAAAAAGGGGGGAAAAAAGAAATTTGGGGGGAAAAACCTTAAAAAACTAAATGGGTGTTTACAACAAATTTTTTTTGGTTTTTTTAAAGTTTTCTTTCCTAAAACTTTTTCTTTTTTAAAAAAATTTTTTTTTTTTTTTTAAAAATTTTTAAATTTTAAAATTTTAAAAAAACTTTTTCTGTTTTCAAAATCCCCCCCTTTTTGGGGGGCCTTTTTAACCCCCTTAAAATTTCCCCCTTGAATTAAAAAAAATTTAAAAAAATTTGGGTTAATTTTATTTTCTTTTTTTTTGGGGGTTACCCCGATTCAAAACCTTCCTGTCCTTTTTTTTTTTAAAAAAGGGGGAAAAAAGAGGAAAAATTTTTTGGGGGGAAACGGAGGACCGGTTTAAATTTAAAGGAAATTGAAAAAATTTTAAAAGTTGGAAAAAAGGAAACCGATAACAAGAGGGAGGAAGGGGGAGGGGGTTTTGGGGCCAGGGGTTAAGGAAACTAAATGAATATTTAGAAAGGCAAAAAAATTTGGGGTTTAATTTGGAAAACATCAGGGGGGGAAAAGGGGAATTAAGGCAAGGATGGGTAAGGGGGGGCTAAACGTGGGGAAAAACGAGGAAATAGGTCAAATAAGTTGAGAAAAAAGGAAATTTTTTCCCCGTAATTAGCCTTAGACAAGGATTTTTGGGCAGGGTTTTTAAAAATTTTGAAGGGGGTGAAAGAAGTAAAAAGAGGGTTTCAAGGGCAGGGAAAAGATAAAAAATCAAAAAAAAGGGGGGGTTCAATGTCTTTTTGAGCAGGGGGCCCTTGAGATTTTAAAGGAAATTTAAAGATTTTGGGGGATGAAAATTTTTGGTGGGGCAAAAAAAAATAAAATTCAGGGAAGGGGTTTGGATAAAAAAAGGGTTTGGTATAAAAAAGAATCAGTTGGGGGGAAAAGGGGTTTTTGGGAGGGGAAGAAACCCGTAGGGGGGTTGGGGCTGCCGCGGGGGGGCCAAAGAGAGGGGCTAAAATGAAAAAGGGAAAAAAGTGGGGGGAAAAGAGCTGGGGGAAATGGCCCGGGGGGCAAAGAGGGGGGAAAAAAAGATTTTACCAAGCTCAAGGGGTTTAAGCTGGATTAATTTCCCCCCCGGGGGCTTTACAAATTTCAAACACAAGTGTTTGAAAAAACAAGCTATTTAAAAAAAGGGGGGATTACCCAAAAAGTTTTCCCCCAAAGGGTTTTTGATGACACTGTAAAGAAAGGAAAAAAACAAAGGGTTTAAATTATAGCTGATGGAAAAAGGGGGTTGGGTCCAGGGAATTAAGGGGGGGAAAATTTTTTTTTGGGGACAAAATTCCCGGGGTCGGGCTGGATAGAGGGGAAGGGAAAAGGGGGATTTTAAAAACGGTGGGATTTGGGAAAAAAATTTGAAGGGCAGGGGAAACCCCGGGGGGAGAGCCCAATGGAAATCGTCCGAAACCTAAGAGGGTGTAAAGTTCAAAAAAATGAGGAAAGATTCGGAAACAAGGAGTGAATGAGGTGGGAAAATTTTTTTTTTCGGGGAGCCTTTTGGAATGGCATTTAAAAAAAAAAAAAAAAATTTAAAATTTTTTTTTAAAAAAAAAAATTAAAATTTATTAAAACTTTTCTTACAAAGGACCACCAACAGAAAAATATCACACTACTGGGTTTTCTTTTAAATTTTTTTTTTTTTGGTTTTTATTTTTAAACCTTTTAACCATGGGGAAGTGGTAAAAATTTTTTGTAAGTCGGTTTTAAAAGTAACAAAAAAGGGGGAAAAAGGCCATAACCCCCCCCGTAAAATTCTAAAAAAAATAAAAAGGGAAAAAAATGGGAAATGGGGGAACGAATGTGGGGAAAAGTTTTGGGAAAAAAGAAAGATAAGGGATTTTTAAAAAAGGGGAAAAAGGACCGGCTTGTAAAAAAAAATGAAGGGGGGGAATTTTGTGGAAGGGAAAAAAGGGTTAAAACAGGGGCAAAAAAAAGATAAAGAAGGGGAAAAAAAGTAAGGGAAAAAAAGGGGGAAAAAGGGGCTATAAAGATTTTCAAGGTTAAAGGGGGAAAAAAAAAAAAAATTTATTAAAAGGGGAAAAACGTTTAGACCGGGGAAAGGGGGAGAAGGGAAAAAAAGAAAAATTTGAAATGTTTAATAACGGGGGGGTTTAAAAGGTTTTGAAAGGGGTTGGGGGTTTTTTGCAAATGGGAAAAAGAAAGGAATAAAAATTTGGGGGCCATAAATTAAATGGGGAGAAAAATTAGATGTTAAAAAAAATTTGGAAAAGTTCTTTTAAAAAAAAAGAATTTTTTAAAAATTTCAATTTTACACGTTGAAATGATTTTTATTTTTGGGAAAAAAGGTTTTTTTTATTTTAAAAAGGGGACAAAAAGGGGCAACTATAACGGTCATTATTTAATTGTAGCCAAAATTAGAGAAGATAAAAAAGAGGAAGGTGGCAACAAAAATAAGAGGGAGGGAAAGGATAAACAAAGGGGGGGAATTCGGGTTTTGATAAAAACAAAGAGAAAGGGGGTGGGATTGGGTTGGGGGGGGGGGAAAGGGTTTAAAGTTTTTAAAAATAGTTTAGAATTTGGGGGAAAGGTTTTTTTAAAGGGGGGGGGCAGGAAAGGGAAAGGGAAAGGGGGGGAAAAGAAAAAAGGGTATAAAAAAAAAAGGACTTAAAAGGTTTTTTTTAAAAAAAGGGGGAAAAAAGGCAATTTTGGAAGAAAAAAAAAGGAAAGAAGGGTAAAATCAAAAGGGGCTTTTAGATGGGAAATGAAGAAATTTTAAAAGAAAAAAGAAAAATTTTAGGATTAAAAAATTTAAAAAGGGCCAGGGAAAATTGGGGTTTTCGAAAAACAAGTAAAAGGGGGAAGAGGGGAGAGGGAGGTAGGGGGAAGGCAAATATTTTGAGAACTTTTTGTAAAAAAAACGAGGCATTTCTGCACTTTTAAGGGTATACCCCTTTTGGGTGGAAAAAGAAAAAGGTGGGGGGGTACTAAAAACGTAAAATGAAAGGGGGAAAAGCACGGAATATGGGACTGTGAATGTTAAAAGCAGGGGGAATAGGGGAGGGGTTTACGTTTTTTAAAGTTAAAAAGGGAAGTCCTATTTTAGAAGAGAAACCCCCAAAAAAGGGGAAAAGGGGCAAAAGAGCTGTAAAAATTATAGGGAATAAAACAGTTAAAAGGGAAAAAAGTCGGAGGGTAAAGAAAAAAGGGGGAAAAGGGAAGTAGGAAACCTGAGCAAGGAGGTTTTTTAAATTAGGTTGAAACAGTGTTTTCTTAACTATAGGGGAACAGTAAATTTTAAGAAGGGGGTTTTTTTTTATTTTGTTTGAAAAGGAAGAAGAGGGAAAGAGCAAGGGGAGAGGCAAAATTAAAGGTGGGGAAGAAAAAATGTGTAAAGGGGTTTTTTTTTTTAAAACCATTAGGGGGGGGTTTGGGGGGAACTATTCCCGGGAAAATACAAAAAAAGGTGGTAAATTTACCAAAAAAAAAAAAAAAAGTAAAAGCTAGGGTTTTGGGGGGGGGGGGAAAAAGGAATAAACAAAAAAACACAGCTTTTTTTAGACAGACTGGACACCTGGTTCAGCAAAGGCTTTCGAATTTAATCCTGCCAAATGCAAATCAGAAGAAGGGGGGGGGCACAGAAGACCACAGACAGAGTAAGGCTAGGTGGGCAAAGACTGCAAACCTCACTCAAGGAGAAAGATCCTGGGGTGAGTATAACACCGAGCATGTCTCCGGAGCACACATCAATCAGATAACTGCTGCAGCATATGGGCGCCTGGCAAACCGAAACAGCATTCCGATACCTTAGTAAGGAATCGTTCAAGACACTGTACACCGTGTATGTCAGGCCCATACTGGAGTATGCAGCCCCTGTTTGGAACCCGCACTTTGATAAAGCACGTCAAGAAACTAGAGAAAGTATACAAAGGTTTGCCACAAGGTTAGTCCAGAGCTAAGGGAAATGTCCTATGAGAAAGATTAAGAGAAATCGGCCTGACGACACTGGAGGACAGGAGGTCCGGGGAGACATGATAACTGACATATAAAATACTGCGTGGAATAGACAAGTGGACAAAGACAGGATGTTCCAGGAGGGAACACAGAAACAAGAGGCCACAATTGGAAGTTGAAGACACAATGAGTCAGAGAGATATTAGGAAGTATTTCTTCAGTCATAGAGTTGTAAGGCAGTGGAATAGCCTAGAAAATGACGTAGTGGAGGCAGGAACCATACACAGTTTTAAGACTAGGTTTGATAAAGCTCATGGAGCGGGGAGAGAGAGGGCCCAGTAGCAACCGGTGAAGAGGCGGGGCCAGGAGCTAAGACTCGATCCCTGCAACCACAAATAGGTGAGTACAAATAGGTGAGTACACACACACACACACACACACACACACACACACACACACACACATAGATACGATCACGCTCTTGGCGCTGTGTGTGAACCTAGTAGCTAAGGCTCAACCCTACAACCACAAATAGGTGAGTACACGCACGCACGCAACACACACACACACACACACACACACACACACACACTCACACACACACACACACACACACACACACACATCACACACACACACCAGTGAAGATGCGGAGCCAGGATCTATGAACCGACCCCTCCAACCACAATAGGTGAGTACACACACACACACACACACACACACACACACACACACACACACACACACACACACACACACACACACAGAGTTCCTCACAAGATATTAGCGCAAAAGGTAGAGGAGCAGGCAGGAATAACAAAAAACACTGCAATGGATCAGAGAATACCTGACAAGAAGGAAACGAGTCATGGTACACGACGAGGTGTCAGAATGGGCGCCTGTGACGAGCGGGGTTCCACTAGGGCCGGTGCTGTTTCTGGTATATGTGAATTACATGACAGAAAGGATAAATTCAGAGGTGTCCCTGTTTACAGACAATGTGAAGCTAACGTGGATAAACCATACCACGGGCGGGGATAGAACCCGCATTCAAGTTGATGAGGATCAGATAGAACTACAAAGGGATCTGGACAGGCAGCAAATCTGGTCCAGTAACTGGCTCCTGGAGTTTAACCCCACCAAGTGTAAGTCATGAAGATTGGGGAAGGTCAAACAAGACCGCAGATACAGTATAGGTTAGGGGGGCGAAGACTGCAAACTTCACTAAAGGAAAGAGATCTTGAGGTGAGTATAATACCGAGCATATATCCTGAGATGCACACCAACCAAATAACTACTGCAGCATACGGATGCCTGGCAAACCTAAGAATAGCGTTTCGACACCAGTTTGTTGTCTACTTTCTTTCTTTTCTTCTTTTCGAAACAGCAAGCTCTTAGTTACTAAAATCTTAACGTTTTGGTCCACCCTGGACCATTATTGATGAGGGTCCTTGGCGGAACGAAATATCTTCTAAATTTTTATTTACAAAATCTTCCAGTGGGCCACTGACAATAATATGATATTCAGTGATGACTAGTTTCAGCTGCGCTGTTCTGAAAAGACTCAGGAACTAAAAACGATCATTGTATAAACTCGAATCACTCAATAGAACGTAAGACTAATTAATGTGAACGAGCTGGGAGTGATTATGTCAGATCTCACCTGCACGGGTCACAACAGTGTCACTGTCACACCCGCAAGGAAAAAATAATAGGCTGTATAATTATAACCTTCAATAGAAAGGATGCCAATCCAATATTGATGCTCTTCAAGTTACTTGCTCTCCCTAGGAAGGAGTACTTCTGTACTCCAAGAACTCCGTTCAGAGCATGAGATACTGCAGATATGGAGAATATTCAGAGAACCTTCACTGCTCACATATTCAATCAAGCAGTAAATTATTGAGAACGCTAGAAATGTAGGGTAGAGAGATACATTATAATCTACGCGAGGAAAAAATCTAAAAGGACTGGTCCCAAATCTGGTACAAAATACCACCAGTGCAAAGAAATGGTGCAACGAGCGCGCTAAGGTAAAACTCAATAAGTGTGAAGAGACCAAGCCTCTTCAATGTTCTCCCGTCATAAGAGGGATTTCCAACAAACCCCCCTTGGCTATCTTCAGGGATAAACTGGGCGAATTTCTCAAATCACTGCCTGATTGGCCGGGCTGTGGTGCTTACGTTGGGGTTCGTGAGGCTAGCACCAAGAGCCTAGTTGAAAAGGCCATTCACTGGCAGGCCTGGTCTGGGACCGATCAATCTCCAGGTAGACTCTAGTTTTGAAAACTGTTTCTGTCACGGTAGCGTGACTTTTATTCTCCTTTATCAATAGCTTGGAGTTTCAAACGGGAACTTTTGAGTAAGTCGGAGAAAGAGTAATTACCAAGCGCGTGCTACAGACGACCCAGCATTTCTTCTATCCTCTCCTTTGTTTTTCAACAATCAATCATCCTTTCAGACGTTTCTATTCTCTCTCTCTCTCTCTCTCCTCTCTCTCTCGCTCTCGCTCTCGCTCTCGCTCTCGCTCTCGCTCTCTCGCTCTCTCGCTCTCTCGCTCTCTCTCGCTCTCTCGCTCTCTCTCGCTCTCTTTCTCTCTCTCTCCCTCTCTCTTTCTCTCTTTTACATTTTCAAACGTCACCCCCTCTCTCTCCCTCACACTTAAAGCGTCACCCCTCTCCTCTCACACTTCAGGACACCACTACCCTCCACACTTCAAAACAACGCTATCCCCTACCCTTCACACTTCAAGACTTTCCTTCCCCCTCCTCCCCAGACTTCAACAAGCCACCCCACCCCCTTCACCACGACCCCTCACTCAAGACATTACCTCTCCCCCACCCTCTTCACACTTCAAGTAGCCACTTCCCTCTCCTCCTCGTACTGTAATCTGAGCGTCCCTTATACCGTCCATATTGGTCAACTTTTACCACTAAAGTGGATGTGGGACGTGTTAAGTTCGCCTTCCTGTGGCTTCGTGAACCAGCATTTTTTTTTTCACATTCCTGGAAGTTACGTCGAGTGAATTCTTGCAAGATATGTTGAAAACCTTGTGTACGTTCATAATAAGAGAGGAAAAAAGTTATGTCGTATTTAAGTTTTGGATGAAAACAAGCTCACTTATTTAATAAAACTTTTAACTTATTTAATTAGCGTGCCAATCAAAATATTTATTCAACTTGCTATTTTATACTTCCACATATAAAGCAAGCCTCAGAAGAGAGTTGTATTAAAGATACGTAAAGTTGAATTGAGATATATACATCGAGTGCATTTCTCAGTGAAAACGAGTTGGGCAGATATTTTTATTCGTAGGTTTGGGTTTCAGAAAGACCTGTCTAGTATGGGCCAATAGGCCTGCTGCAGTGTTCCTCCTTTGTAGAATTACAATAAGGACAAATTATATTGTCTAAGAAAGCGTTAAATCTTTATGAAAAAAATATTCTCTAGTGTTGACAACTATGAAATTAATAATTCACGTTTTGCTCATTCCTGGCTACGTTTCGCTTTGTTTACAACTTTTACCAAATGAGTATAGAACATATAAAGAAGAGAGTTTATAAACCACAGAAAAGAATAAAAGAGTGAGGTTGTGGTGACTGGTCTGTCAGATTATGATTGTTTTTCAATATGAAAGCTGCCTTGATTTTGTGAAATGGTGTTGGAAGTGCTGATTAGAGAGGATTCTATGTATTTTTTTGCACATGTGTCTCCTTTGATAATTCGTTCATAATTTCATTGAGTTACGGGATGAATAACACATGCCTTGTTATGTGATCCGCTTGCGTATTTGTGTCCTCTTGTATTAGGTAAGGTTTGTCAGGTAACAGGACAAGGGTTTCCAGACGCGGGTCTTGTTAGTTGTAAATGTTTGTAAATCAGTGAAACGTCGTTTAAAAATTTAATGGTGCGCTGATGTGTTGGAGCATCCAAGACGGAGTAATCAGACATCTGTAAAGAATAGGCTACATTACCATGGCGAATAGCTTAGCGAATAACTTAGCGAATAACTTAGCGAATAACTTAGCGAATAGCTCTCACTTATGGAAGCTTATAAACGGTCCACCCTGAACCGTTTTCAAGTCACAACTAAACGAGGAAATCCTTAGTTATGAGATGACTATGGTCCAGGCTGGAACGAAACGTTGGCTTGAGTTTCCTCTCCTAAGTACGAGTAATTAGGTTTTAGTCCACTGCACAGCCTCATTAATGGTGGATTATTGTCTCGTGAATTATGCCAGTTAATGACTCACTCTCAATTGGGAATATTAGTTTTCGGGTTAATAGGTGATTTGAAAGAATTAAATTGACTCGACAAAAATTGTTAGCAATGTCGTGGCTGTTATTTTATTTGTCAGCCTAAATTCCTGACACTGTTTCTTTGACTCTTTCATGAATGATGTCTCGCATCATACATCAAACATTGTAAATTTAGACCTTAACATTACGTACCCGGCAGTGTGTGTCACAGAACCTGACGGTAACGTTCAGAATGTGCAGAAAAACACGTTTTTTTAATGCATTGGCAAACTGAAGTTGTGATCACGGAGACAGCTTGCGTGGCCGTTCACTTGTCCTTTCATATATACACTATACGAG
>NC_069468.1:18325797-18347693 GCF_026875155.1 Cherax quadricarinatus
GCAGCATAGGCAGCAGCAACACCACCACCACCACCACCACCACCACAGCCAGCCAGCCAGCCAGCCAGTCAGTCAGTCAAATACTAAGAAAGAGGAGCACTGCAAGGGAGTTAAAGGCTCACATAGGGTAGGAGCAAGAACACAGAGGGGGGAAAAAAATATTGAAAGAACAAATACCCAAGGCAGAAGAAAGAAAAGCCAGAAGAAAAAGAGGAAAGAGGAAATGGGAAGAGGGAGAAGGGGAAAAAGAATCAGGTTAAGTCACAGGTGTTCTGAAGTTTGGAGCATTTTACAATGTAATGGGAAAGGAAGGCATCTACAGAGGCTAAGCTAGGACTAAGATTCATACAAGGAAAATTGTGTATAAGGGAGGATTCAACCAAATGGTGACTGTGAAAGTTAGATGTAGGGTAGACAGTTTTAGCAGAAGACCAGTCAATAGGATGACTGTGATCTCTGACATGACAGAAAAGAGCATTGTTGGTGCTGGCAAGTTTAACACTACTTTTGTGCTCCCTAAGTCTGTCAGAAAGTACTGAAGAGGACAGGAAGAACAAGAAATAAAGTAGACACCAGGAGCATCTATAGAGGGAGGAGAGGTATGAACTAGTGTGAAGAGTGTTAGTCTGGTGAAAAGTAAGTTTGATGGCTGAGGAATGGAGAGAGTTGTTGAGATTAGAAAGACCGGAAATGTAGGGAAGGCAGAGGACAGGAGAGTTCACAGGAGTAGTGTGTTTGGGAGAGAAGAAAGTCCATTTAGTATGTGAGAAGGCAGAGTCTATGAAATGGGAAGGGTAGCCAAGACAGGAAAATGAATTACGAAGAATGGAAATTTATGATTCAAGGAACTGGGGATCACAAATGCAGAGAGCATGGAGAAAGAGGGTGATAAGAACACTTTTCTTGGCAGGGTAAGCATGATAAGAAAAGCAGTGAATGTACATGCCACTGTGCATAGGCCTGCGATAAATGGAAAAGGCAAAACCTGTATCTGAGCAGTGGACACAAACATCAAAGAAAGGAAGCACGGAATTAGATTCCCATTCAGCTTTCAACTTAATGGAAGAGGCAAGATTATTAAGAGCATCAAGAAATGGTTGAAAGAGACTAGAGTCATGAGGCCAAAGAGCAAAGATGTCATCTACATAATGGAGCCAGAGTGAAGGGCGCACATCAATAGTAGGAAGAAGAACAGTCTCGAAATATTCCATGTAAAGATTAGCAAGAACAGTAGATAGAGAAGAGCCCATAGTGACACTGAAAGTTTGAGAATAATATTTACCTTGGAAGGAAAAGGAATTTGAGTCCACACAGAGGCAGATAAGATCAAGAAAGATTATCAGTAGGTATAGGGAGATGAAGTAACCCTTCATTGGCCTTCTCTCTTGAGAAAATTAAGGACATCATCAAGAGGGACATTAGTGAAGAGGGACTCAACGTCAAGACTAAACGGACTTTCTTCTCTCCAAAACTCTCTACTCCTGTGAACTCTCCTGTCTCTGCCTTCCCTACAATTCCAGTCTTTCTAATCTCAACAACTCTCTACGTTCCTTAGACATCAAACTTACTTTTCGCCATACTAGCACTCTTCGCACTAATCTAGTTCATTACCTCTCCTCCCTCTATAGATGCTCCTGGTGTCTACTTTATTTCTTGTTCCTCCTGTCCTCTTCAATACTTTGGAGAAACTGGCGATCTCTTTCTGACAGACTTAGGAGCACAAAAGTAGTGTTAGGCTTGCCGACACCAACAATGCTCTTTTCTGTCATGTCAGAGATCACAATCATCCTATTGACTGGTCTTCTGCTAAATCTGTCTACCCTATGTCTAACTTTCACAGTCGCCGTTTGGTTGAATCCTCCCTTATACACAACTTTCCTTCTATGAATCTTTAGTCCTAGCTTCGTCTCTGTAGATGCCTTTCTTTCCTATTACATTGTAAAATGCTCCAAACTTCAGAACACCTGTGACTTAACCTGATTCTTTTTTCCCTTCTCCCTCTTCCCCTTTCCTCTTTTTTCCTTTGTGTTTTCTTTCTTCTGCATTGGGTATTTGTTCTCTCATTATTTTCCCCCCTCTGTGTTCTTGCTCCTACCCCCTGTGGGCCCCTAGCTCCCTTGCAGTGCTCCTCTTTCTTAGTATATATCTGACTGACTCTACTACTACTACTACTACTACTACTATTACCACCACCACCACCTCCACCACTACCTCTCTTGCTCCTGCCCCTGTTTGCTGGCCTATATATATTCCCTCCTTCCCGTTAGTGTGACTTTGTAAATGGTCCAAATAGGACCGAAATGTCATCATAAGTCCTTTTTCTTGTGCAGGTTATGTGTGTATTTTTCCCAGTCAGGGGTTGTGCCTTTTTTTTGTTATTTGAAAGAGATAAAAGAGACAGAAATAGATTCAGAAAAGAGATAAAGACAGCCAATCACCCAGCCACTGGCCGCCACCAGCCAGCCTGCCGAAATGTATTCCGTTCCGAATTTTTTTCTTTTTCCTTAATGACCCCTCCAGTGGTACCAAACCTAAAAGGGTTTTGCAAAATTTTGCATATGGGTTTTTATCGGGGTTTTTTGATTTTCTGTGCCCCAATGGGGCACACCCCCTCAAAGCCCTAAACTCGGGGGTTAACATCACTTTCCCTTAAAAGGGGGGAGTGTTAAAAAACAAATTTTGGTCAGTGAATCCTTGTTTTGCGTGCTGTTTCTCTAGGGCTGGAATCTCAACTGAATGGTGCTCCCACAAGGTACTAAGTGTCCCCAACTTTTTTTAATACTGCACACCCAGTGTTAAGACCCATTCTATGCAGACCAGGCTTCGGGGCCAATCGTGCCAAATTTGGAGGAAAGGAAAAGTAAAACGTAGCTACCTTTGGAGGTTAGCGGTGAAGAATGTTAGATCTTTGTTGGCAGGAAACGGGTTAAGTTGTTAAAATTTGTAAGAAGAAAGTCAGTGGAACCTCTACTTATGAGGCATCCCATGGAGTTTTTCCAGATACGTGAGGTTTGGTCGATTTTTTGTTCCAGACGGAAGAAAATTTCCAGAGTGAGCGGGCTGGGGAGGGGTTAATTGACCTGGTGAGGGGGCCTCTTGCCTTGATTTAGGGAATTGGTCTGTTGTTTTACTATCTTTTTGAAACTTGGGGAAAGTATGATGAAAAAATGCTTCTTTAAATACACCCCAAAAAGAAAGAAATCGGCCTAAATAATGTTATTCTCAGCCATTAGCGGGCCCCGCCCTTGCGGGGTTTTTTTTTTGTATGGTTGTATTTCTTGTTTATTTGGGTCTCATGGATAGACTGGAGGTTTACAAAAAAAAAAAAAAAAAAAAAAAAATGATTTTAAATTTGGGTTTCCGTGAAAAGTACCCTTTAAAAATTTAGCTCAAATAGCGAAATGTTCGATTCTTTGCGACATCAGTGGTAGACAAAATGAGGTAGGTAGCGTGGGGAGACAACATGAAGCAAGTGGCAGACATCATGAGGTAGCAGTGGCAGACAACATGAAGCAGCAGTGGCAGACATCATGAGGTAGCAGTGGCAGACAACATGAAGCAACAGTGGCAGACATCATGAGGTAGCAGTGGCAGACAACATGAAGCAGCAGTGGCAGACATCATGAGGTAGCAGTGGCAGACAACATGAAGCAGCAGTGGCAGACAACATGAGGTAGCAGTGGCAGACAACATGAAGCAGCAGTGGCAGACATCATGAGGTAGCAGTGGCAGACAACATGAAGCAGCAGTGGCAGACAACATGAGGTAGCAGTGGCAGACAACATGAAGCAACAGTGGCAGACATCATCAGGCAGCAGTGGCAGACAACATGAAGCAGCAGTGGCAGACATCATGAGGTAGCAGTGGCAGACAACATGAAGCAGCAGTGGCAGACATCATGAGGTAGCAGTGGCAGACAACATGAAGCAGCAGTGGCGTGGCAGACATCATGAGGTAGCAGTGGCAGACAACATGAAGCAGCAGTGGCAGACATCATGAGGTAGCAGTGGCAGACAACATGAAGCAGCAGTGGCAGACATCATGAAGTAGCAGTGGCAGACAACATGAAGCAGCAGTGGCAGACAACATGAAGCAGCAGTGGCAGACATCATGAGGTAGCAGTGGCAGACAACATGAAGCAACAGTGGCGTGGCAGACATCATCAGGTAGCAGTGGCAGACAAACATGAAGCAGCAGTGGCAGACAACATGAGGTAGCAGTGGCAGACAACATGAGCAGCGTGGCAGACAACATGAGGTAGCTGTGGCAGACAACATGAGCAGCAGTGGCAGACATCATGAGGTAGCAGTGGCAGACAACATGAAGCAGCAGTGGCAGACAACATGAGGTAGCAGTGGCAGACAACATGAAGCAGCAGTGGCAGACATCATCAGGTAGCAGTGGCAGACAACATGAAGCAGCAGTGGCAGACAACATGAGGTAGCAGTGGCAGACAACTTGAAGGCAGCAGTGGCGAACATCATGAGGTAGCAGTGGAGACAACATGAAGCAGCAGTGGCAGACATCATGAGGTAGCGTGGAGGACACTGATGCAGCAGTGGCAGACAACATGAGGTGCAGTGGCAGACAACATGAAAGCAAACAGTGGCCAGGACATCATCAGTTCAGCAGTGGCAGACAAAACATGAGCCAGCAGTGGCAGACATCATCAGGTAGCAGTGGCAGACAACATGAAGCAGCAGTGGCAGACATCATCAGGTGGTAGCAGTGGCAGACAACATGAAGCAGCAGTGGCAGACAACATGAGGAAGCTGTGGCAGGACAACATAAGCAGGCAGTGGCAGGACATCATGAGGTAGCTGTGGCAGAACATCATGAGCGAGTGGGCAGACATCATGAGTAGCAGTGGCAGACAACATGAAGCAGCAGTGGCAGATGCATGAAGCTGCAGTGGGAAAAGTGTTGCATAAAGAGGGGTAGCATATTAAGGTAGCATCAAGAGTGTAGCAATGAAGTGAAGCATAAAGAATGTACTTATAGCACTTATAAGTCACTCGTCTGACTTTTTTGGGTTATCCTAGGTTCTTACAAATATAGTTCAGGGGAGCAGGAATGGCTGCAGTGGTGGCCTATAAACCCCAACCACAATGGATGCTGCTCACCACCACTAGCCACATACCTAATGGACCATGTATTTTTTTTTTATTCATCCTAGTGTATATGTGTCATGTTTCTATGATAATTAATATTTGTTTTTTATGTCCTTTTACATGATTGAGCTAGATAATAAGCTGAAGAGTTGATATTTGGGAAACGTAGTATAAGTACATATTTTTCTCGTGCCTGGAATTCACTGGAACGAATTATTTCCTTTCAATTATTAAATGAAGAAGGAAAATTGGCTCTTCCAAACAAGCAAATCCTGTTGCGAGCAAGGCTGGAATGGATTAACTCGTAAGTAGAGATTCCTGTATTGTATTCAAATAGTGCCTTTAATATTTAAGATAGTATATTTTAATTTTATTGGATATTTAGTTTCCTAGGAGATTTTATAACATATTCCCCTCACTATACGAGATAATAAGTATCTTTTGTTCCATTACCTTGTTGCCTGTAAGAGATGATTTTGTTACCGGCCAAGTACTAACGGAGTTTCTTTATAGAACTCCAAGGAATAAATATTCTGCTCTTAAATCCCTTACTCACAACACATGTTACTGTGACACTATCAAGATACCCAACCATTCACTAGATCTCTTTTCCTATCCAAAATATCCAAGTGCTTTATTGTTTATGTCTCAAGCATTCCTTACTTCCATCTTCATTTCTAAGCATATCTGCTTTTCTTACACATTAGGTAACCCTCAAAATACTCATTTACAGTTTGCACTCTTTACTTTATGACTGTGTACCCATGTTCTACATAAATATTAACTCTTTCAGGGTCGAGAGGCCCTCTCCTAAACTTGTAGAATTCTAAGGGTCGAAAATTTTTTGGGAAAAAAAAAAAAAATTATTTTTTCTTATGAAATGATAGAGAATCTTTTTTGCGATCATAATGACACTAAAAGTATGAAATTTGATGGAAAATGTATGGAATTATGCTCTCGTGAAGTTAGCAGTCGCTAATGTTTACGCATCGGCGATTTCGCCCACTTTGAGCCCTATTTTCGGCCAATTCCTGTGTACTAGTCGACAAAAATCATATTTATTCGCCAGAACTTCCATTTTTTTCTATCAAATGAGTAAAGAAACCACCCATTTACCAATTTCAACATATCCAATAAAGTGGTTAGAATTTGGCAATTTTGACAATTTCACACAAATTTCAGAAGACACCAATTTCCAAATAGGGTCCAGAAATAAACAAGAAAGACATTCCTGGCACTAAAATAACAAGTTCTCTGTTCGTTAGTCATGTCCCGAGGCCCTTTTATATTTCTTTTGCTTTCCACTTTGAATTTTTATTCATCACAAAAAATAGAAGATTTACTGTTATGCAGACTACTGCATTAGTGTAGAAATGGTATAAATAATATCAGTGCACTTGTGAAGAATATTAGACTCACCAGTTGACATGTATTGACGCTTGGCATGATTTGTTTACTTTTGAACTTTGGTAAAAGTCGAACATTTCCGCTACTTTGAGCTCAATTTCAAGGTACTTTTCATTGTGAAACCAATCAAAATCATCTCAATTTCTGTAATATGTCTTCCATTCTATAAAATGAGACCAGGAAAACTAGAATACAACCATAAATACCATACAAAAATACACTGCAAAGTCGCTGTTTTAATCCAAAAACAAGGTCAAAGATTTTTTTTTCTCTCATTACACACTGTGTGCTGCAGGATTTTTTTTATACTGCGTACACTGACCACATACACCCATTCTTTCATATGAAGGCCTACCAGCTTTCTCTCGCTAGATTTGAAGGTGCTAGAATTTAGGTGTTCTAGTACATCAATAACCCTGGTGCGTAAGCCGTACTAGTACGTCGAAAACCCTGAAGGGTTAAGCATCAACTGGGCAGTCTTTCCAGTCTACACATTAATACTTTGATCCCACTGGAAGCTTTTACTTCTTGATGGAAACATTTTCTCTATACAGTTATGTCTTAACCCTTTCAGGGTCCGTCCTGTAGATCTACGGCTTCACGTTGAGTGTTCAAACCGTAGATCTATGCCAAAATTCTAGCGCCGTCAAATTTAGCGCAAAAGCGCTCATAGGCCTACGTGTGAGAGAACGGGTCTGCGTGGTGGGTGTGTGCCATAAACAAAAAATCTAGGCGCCCGCATAGCATTGTGCGAACGCCGGCTCAGTTACCCTTGTTCACCATGCCTCGTCGCAAGTCAGCTCTCACTCCCCGGAAAATTGGGACTCTCCTCTTCCTATCTGATAGTTCTGACACTGATGGAAGTGGAAATGAAGACGAATTCTACGGCTTTGATCAGTTAGTGACCGAAAGGAATGACCAGGATATCGATAATAGTGCAGAAAACCCTGACGATCCTCAACCTTCTACCTCTGGTGTGGGCACTCGTGACTCACGTCGGTGTGTGCCTCAACGCAAGAGAAAACTAATATTTTCACGTGGCCAGGCCTCTGACTTCAGTAATGATGATGATAGTGACGTGGATTGTGTTTTATTGCGCTCGACGATCATTCGAGTAGTGATAGTGAGGAATCACATTCACCAGTGAAGCGTCGGTATGTTCGCCACGCCTGCATGCGCTCGGGTAGTGTACCCTATGCTGTGCCCAGGGGACGGAGTACATCCCGTGGCCCTACACCAGTTTTAGGTAGTGATAGTGAGGATGATGGTGGCTACACTTGGCATGGGTAGACCACAGGCATCAGTGGATGGTGGTAGTGGTGATGGTAGTGGCACCGCCCATGCGTGACTCACCAGCCCAGGCTGGGACCCACGCTGCTGACTCCTCAGTTCAAGGACAAAGCGGAGCGTCAGCCACCAGCCCACCACAACCACAACCACCCGCACAACCAGCCTATGATGTCCAGTATCCACCAGCAAACCGTATGTGGGATTGGCAGCAAAATCCCAATTTTGTTCCCAAGCCTCACCACTTGATGACTCTCAAAGTGGAATTCTACTTACTTGTCCCCTTGGAACCACAGCCAATGAACTGGAATTCTTTGAATTATACTTTGACCAGCCACTGATGGAAACTATTGTCAGGGAAAGTAATAAGTATTTTGAGTACACCATGGCAAATATGATCATATCACCACAGTCAAGACTACACAGGTGGAAAGAGACGACTGTTGCAGAAATGTATTTGCTTTCTGCAACAATAATGCTTATGCCTCATGTCTATAAGCATAATATAAAAGCATACTGGTCCACAGATCGGCTAATTTCTACCCCGGTCTTCAGTGAAATCATCCCAGTGAACAGGTTTATCTTACTCTTACGTATGTTGCACTTCTCTGACAAAACCAGGCCTGACAGAAGTGACAGGTTATATAAGATTAGAAATGTTTTCATGTATCTCAAACAAAAGTTCAGCATATACTTTTATGCACTCAAGAATGTTGTAATTGACGAGTCTTTGATTTTGTTCAAAGGTAGACTGTCATTCAAGCAGTATATACCGAGCAAGAGGAAACGCTTTGGTATAAAACTGTTTGTACTCTGTGACTGTGACAGTGGCCTGGTGTTGGATATTGTTGTATACACGGGAAGGTAAAACATTGAAAGATACCAGATGGCACCTTATCTTGGTAAGGGGCATACATTATATACTGATAACTGGTACACAAGCCCTTTACTCAGTGATTTCATGCGAGTGAACAAAGACAGATGTATGTGGCACAGTGCGTTCTAATCATAAACATATGCCCAGGCTCAACGCAGGTGCTCATGGTGATGACGTGCAGGTGTTTACTGCCAATGACATCATGGCATTACGGTGGCATGACAAACGAGATGTCACATTGTTGACAACCATTCACCGTAATGAAATGCAAGACAGTGGCAAATTTGATCGAGTGACTAATGAACGTATTCGAAAACCAGTGACAGTGATTGATTATACACAAACATGCGCTTGGTTGACAAATGTGACATGCAGATGGTTTTGTTGACTGTGTTCGTAAGAGTTACAAGTGGTACAATGAAACTTTTCTTCCATCTCATGGACATTTCAATGCTCAATGCATATAATATGTACAAATAAAGACTGGCAACAGACCACCATATGGTGAATTTTGTTTGTCTGTTGTCAGACAACTCATAATGAAGTACCAGGTAAGAACACCTGCTATACAACAAGGTCCTCGAATTACTCAGGATATACCCAAGCGTTTGAGGAGGGAAGGAGATCATTTCATAATACAGCTTCCTTCAACTCAGAAGAAATTTGCTCAGAAGAGATGCATCGTCTGTGCACAAACAAAACGAAAACAACAAAGACGCAAAGACACTCGGTTTATGTGTGAGGAATGTAAGGTGCCTCTGTGCATGGTGCCTTGTTTCAAGGAGTTCCACAAGCTCCAGCAGTTTTAAAACCCATGTCCAGTGATTGTAAATATATGATAGAACATTAGTATTATACAATATTTGTGCATGTTTATTGTAATAAACAAAAGTGGTAAACAATAATATGATAATAACTTTAGTGCGGTTATTGTGTTCAATACAGTGAGTTTATATATATACATTATATACAGTATTGGTCTCTCAGGCCCCAAATGTTAGTAGGAAAAGAAAAAAAATTGGAAAAGAAAAGAAAAAACTATAAAAACTGCTAAATAATGTAATGCGTGTATGTGGAATTCGTCGATGTTGCCGCCACCACATCATTTTGGACAAACTTCTTGGCACTGTATCTCGGTAAGTACTGATCAGAAAATTTTTTTTTTTGTCTTATTACCTTCACAAAAATATGCTCTTTAATTCTGTAAGAAAAAATATTATTTTTTTTTTTTTTTCAAGATTTCTTGGACACTGGAGCACCACTTCAGATTTTGGCCTTGGCCCCTGAAGGGTTTAAACTAGTCTCCCAGTTCCAAAAATTACCCTTGTTATGTTTACAGTAAGCATCATAAATATGCATGCATAAGTACACTTTCAGTAGATTATTTGCTGACAGATTCAATTACTGCTAGGACAACTTGTGTGTGCAAGATGGTGCCCCCTGCCATACTATAAAATAAATAAAGAACTGGCTGCATGATTGTGAAATTTCATTCTTTAATGGCTGGCCTGATAACTCACAAGACAAATCCAATAAAGAACAAGAGGAACCAAACTAAGCATAAGGTTTGTTGAATGTGTCCTCTATCCCCAAACTCTCAAGTGCCATTAAGCAGGTGTGGGAGGGTACTGACCCTTCTATCCTCCATATTTTAACTTTATCAGTGCTAAAGAGATGTAAATTCAAATTCAAATTCAAAGTTTATTCTCTATAAAGATTACAATGTTGAATTTACAGAATTTGGTTTGGGTTGTGTGGTTTACATGTAGTTAAATAATGATTACAGAGTGTACCACTAGAACCCCTAGCATGGCTAGGCATTTCGGGCAAACTTAGTTTAATTCTTGATTTTAAAATATTACAAATTATGAGGGAAGTTGGTATTATGGCTAAGTGACTAAATACTAGTTTGTGAGTTTAGCAATGTGAATGCTTTTGTTTTGGCACAGTACATAGTTTCAGTATTGGAGTATCATAGGATTCATTATTTTAAGATTGAGATTAATATTTCTGTTTATGGTCAAATGGTGAGTGAGTGTAAGTGTGAACCACCAGGTGGTATTCGTGTAGTTAGTTTGATGGGATGTATCAGGGAGGTAAGATGTTTTCTTAATGGTAGTTTTGAATGTGATGAATGTGTCTGCAGTTCTAGAGTTCTCAGGTAGGTGTTCCAGATTTTAGGGCCTTTGACATACATTGAATTTTTGTAAAGGTTTAGTCGGACATGGGGAATGTCGTAGAGATGTTTGTGTCTGGTGTTATGCCTGTGGTTCTGTCACAACTATCAAGAAAGCGTTTTTGAGTCAAGGTTGATATTGGAGTTTAAGGTCCTGTAGATGTAGATTGCACAGTAGTAAGTGTGGATGTACTGAACAGGGAGTAAGTTTAGATCTATGAAGAGTGGGGGGAGGGGGGGGGTGTTGCCAGGGATGGGATTTAGTAAGGAGTGCATCAAAGGAAGGGCAATCCTGGTAAATACAAAGTGCATAATCAATACATATTTCAATATTTTATTGTTAAAATAATATTTTAAGGTAAGAGGTCCCATTACCAGTGTGATTAGTTTATGTGCATGTATATTTATGATGCCAACTGAATATTCACCTTCAACTATTTCCTCTTGTAAACAAAACCAAATTCTTCATAGTTTTTCTGCTCTTTCAGCTATCAAACAGTGTCATTAGCATATAACAACATTCCCATATTTCATTATATTTAACTATTTCTCTAATTTCAATCCTCTACACAACTATCAGTCAGGACCTTCCAAACTATTCAATTATTAGATGTTTAGTAAACTGTACAAATCAGACAGTTTACTAACATGCCAAGTATTCAAAAGTTAAAGACTAGAAATGATAAAGCACTTACTTTGGTCTGTGCACCAGACTTGCGATAAAGGCCTTCAGTGTAGAGTCCATACATTTCAATGCACGTAATGAGACGATCTATCACTGGTGGTATTTTATCACCTGGTCGTACTAAATTTTCTAATGGAACACCAAGAACACGATTTCTAATTGGAGGTGTTCCAGTATCAACAACAATAGGCTTAGGACCATCATGACTACACTTTGAGTCAGCTCTCTTGTAACACTTCTGGTGGCATGTAACTTTACATCCTAGTGGGAAAAACAAAATTATTTAAGTGGCAAAGTCATTTGTTGTTTTACAACTATTTTACATGTACACTATATATATATTTTTTTAGGAAGAAAATCTTTTCTCTTTCTTTAACAAAGAATTAACCCTTCAACTGTCTAAATGTAGATTTACATTTTTACTGCCAGCGCTCTGAATGTTTTGGAAAAAAAAAAAAAAACTCCTTAACCCTTTCAGGGTCCGTCCCATAGATCTACCGTTTTGAAGCCAGGGTCCAAACCATAGATCTTCGCCATCAGCTCAGCTCACTCAAATAACCTGTGAGCGGTAAATCTGGGCCTAGATATAAGAGAACACACCGTAGTACTAAGTGTGCACCACATAAAACAAATCCTGCAGCACACAGTGCATAATTAGAGAAAACAACTGCAACCGTAATTTTGGATTAACCCTTTGACTGTTTCAGGCCCCTTTCTGAAACTGTCATTCTATGTCGCTCAATTTTTGAAAAAAAAACAAACAAATATTTTTCTTATGAAATGATAGAGAATCTTTTCCCGATGGTAATGACACCAAAAGTTCGAAAGTTGGTCGAAAACTCATGGAATTATGCTCCCCCGAAGTTAGCGGTCTCGGCGACATATGCGTATCGGCGATTTCGCCGACTTTGAGCCCTATTTTCAGCCAATTCCATTGTTCCAGTTGACCAAACTCATAGCTATTTCTTTAGAACTCCAGTTTATCTATCAGCTGAGTACAAGAAACCTCCCATTTACTAATTTGGACTACCCAATATGGTGGTCAGAAATTGGCAATTTGGCCAATTTCACGCAAACTAAAAAAGATGCCAATTTCAAAATAGGGTCCAGAATAAACAAGGTAGACATTCGTGGCACTAAAATAACATATGCTCTGTTCATTAGTCACATCTCTAGGCCCCTCTTATATTATTATTGCTTTCTATTTTGATTTTTTATTCATACAAAAAAATACAAAATTTACCGTTATGCAGACTACTGCATTATTGCAAAAATGGTATAAATAATATCAGTGCACTAGGGAAAGAATATTAGACTCCCCAGTTGACGTGTATTGGACGTGTGGTGTGATTTATTTACTCCTGAACATTGGTATAAAATCGAACATTTCCGCTACTTTGAGCTCAGTTTCAAGGTCGTTTTCATCGTCAAAGTAATGAAAATCATCTCTATTTCTGTAATATGTTTTCCATTTTATCACCTAAGACCATGAAAACGCGAATACAATGATAAATACTATACGAAAATACACCTCAAAGTCGGCGTTTTATTCCAAAAAAGCGATCAGTTTTTTTTTTCTCATTATGCAATGTGTGGTGCAGGATTTTTTTTATGTGGTGCACACTGACCACACAGACCCATTCTCTCACATGTGGGCCTACCAGCTTTCTCCCGCTTGATTTGAAGCCGCTAGAATTATTGAGTATATATACGTCAGAAACATTGGCTCGTAAGACGTATTTATACGTCGAAAACAGTCAAAGGGTTAAAACAGCGATTTTGCGGTGTTTTTTCGTATGTTTTTAACAGTTGTATTCGTGATTTCTTGGTCTCATTTGATAGAATGAAATAATATTACAGAAAAAGAGATGATTTTGATTGGTTTTAGTACTGAAAATGGCTTGAAACTGAGCTCAAAGTAGCGGAAATGTTCAATTTTTGCTGATGTTAAAGAGTAAACAAAAGTCGTCACGAATCTAATACGCATCAGCTGGTGGGTCTCATAAATGTTGAATGTGCCGATATTATTTATACAGTTATTAAAACATTGCACAACAGTAAATCTTCTATTTTTTGGTGTGAATAAAAATTCAATACAGTGGACCCCCGGTTAACGATATTTTTTCACTCCAGAAGTATGTTCAGGTGCCAGTACTGACCGAATTTGTTCCCATAAGGAATATTGTGAAGTAGATTAGTCCATTTCAGACCCCCAAACATACACGTACAAACGCACTTACATAATTACACTTACATAATTGGTCGCATTCGGAGGTAATCGTTATGCGGGGGTCCACTGTATGTGAATAAAAAATCAAAATGAATTAATTTGTAAAGCCTGAAAACATAACTAATGAACAGAGGAAATGTTAGTTTAGTGCCAGGAATGCCTGCATTGTTTATTCTGAGCCCTAGTTTGAAACTGAAATATTTTGAACTTTGTATTAAACTGGCCAAATTACCAATTTCCAATCACTTTATTGGATAGTTGAAACAGTTGACTAGGTGATTTATTGTGCTCAGTTGATAAAATAAAAGTAATACTAGTGAAATGGTTAAGAATTTGGTCGACTGGAATAATGTAATTGGCCTAAAATGGGGGTCAAAGTCGGTAAAATCGCTGATGCATATACTATATCGCTGATGCATCAAAATTCACGAGAGTGTAATTTCATCAATTTTCCATCAAATTTCATACTTTTTGCCTTATTAACTTAAGAAAAAGATTCTCTTCCATTTCATAAATAAAAAATTTTTTTTTTTTTTTTAAATTCTTGGACCATGGCTGTCACTCTGAGATTTGGACTTCGGACCATGAAAGGGTTAAACTGTTTAAATGCAGATTTATGTTTTTACTGCCAGTACTCTGAATATTTTGGAAATAAAAAAAAAATTAAAGAGGGCAATTTTCTCTTGCAACCCCAAATCCTGAGGTGTCTCCTGGTGTCGCAAAATATTAGAAAAAAAAAATTATTTTTTCTTATGAAATGATAGAGAATCTTTTCCCGATGGTAATGACACCAAAAGTACAAAATTTGATGGAAAACTTATAGAATTACACTCTTGCAAAGTTAGCGACCTCAGCGATATTTACGAATCAGTGATTTCACCCACTTTGAGCACTATTTTCGGCTAATTCCATTGTTCCAGTCGACCAAACTCATAACTATTTCTTTAGAACTCCATTTGTTCTATCAACTGAGTACAAGAAACTGTACATTTACCGATTTCAACTGCCCAATAAAGTGGTCAGAAATTGGCAATTTGGCCAATTTCATGCAAATTAAAAAATATGCTAATTTCAAAATAGGGTTCAGAATGAACACTGCAAACGTTCCTAGCTCTAAAATAACATTTTCTTTGTTCATCAGTCACGTCTCCAGGCACCTCTGATATTACTCTTGCTTTCTATTTTGAATTTTTATTAAAACAAAAAATAGAAGATTTACTGTTATGCAGACTACTGCAATATTGTAAGAATTGTATAAATAATATCAACCCATTCATGACTGCATATCAGAATGGCTAGTTGGACATTTATTGGACAATGACATCATTTGTTTACTCTTGAACATCGGCAAAAATCAAACATTTCTCCTAATTTGAGTTCCATTTCAAGGTCCTTTTCATAGTAAAACCAACCAAAATCACATCTATTTCTATAATATGTTTTCCATTCCATCAAATGTGACTACGAAAATGAGAATATAACCATAAAAAACTATACGAAAATACACCTCAAATTCGGCATTTTAATCCAAAAAACATGGTCGGAGTTTTTTTTTCTCATTATACATTGTGTGCTGCAGGATTTTTTTTTTATATGGTGCACACTGACCACACCGACCCATTCTCTCACATGTGGGCCTACCAGCTTTCTCCTGCTTGATTTGAAGCTGCTAGAATTTTTGAGTATATATACGTCAAACACAGTGGCTCATAAGACACACATATACTGTATGACCGAAACAGTCAAAGGGTTAAGACAAAAAAAAAAAATTAGGATCAGTACTTACCGAGATATAAGACCACAAAGTTTGGCACTGGGTGATCACCTGATGGCAACATGGAGTCCTGCCACTTGCAGAAGTGTTGCCGATATACCTTTTTTCCCATTTTAATTTTAATTTATGTAATTTTAATGTTCTGATAATTACAATTTATAATAGTTCTTGTGATTTCATAGCCAATCTTTGTACTAACACTAATATTAGGTAATGAAATAGTACTCAAATAGTTACAGGTGTACATTTTCACCTGCCTTGATCATTAACTATTGTCTAGAAATATATACAAAGTATTTTATAGGTCCCAACAATGGTGTAGACATGCTGGAGTATATATGAAACTCCTTGAAGCATGGTGTAAGATAAGTGCAGCAGTGAAGTGACACTTGATGATCGAGCACTGCTGCAGGGAAACCTGGCTTTATTTGTTTTCACTGTTACACATAAACATGTCTGTCTGTCTGTCCAGTTTTGTCTGCTTCTCTGTCTTTCTGTCTGCCTGTGTCTCTCTGTCTTTCTGTCTGCCTGTGTGTCTGTCTTTCTGTCTGCCTGTGTGTGTGTCTGTTTTTGTCTGCCTGTGTCTCTCTGTCTTTCTGTGTCTCTCTGTCTTTGTCTGCTCATCTCTCTGTCTCAGAAAGCGGCTCATAAACCAACAGGTATTACACACAATGCAAAGTCGTCATGTCTGATTCCTGATCAAGTGAAAATGCATATTACTTGCCAGTCATGCTTATTATGCCTTATATCTACAAGCATAGTATAGCACTGTGTCTGGATTTTTTGGGTTATCCTAGGTAATTTGCATTACGTATGATAACTGTACTTATGTGTGCATGTGAGAGAGAGACAGAGATAGACAGAGACAGACAGAAATGTAGACCGAGACAGAGATAGAAAGATACAGATAGAGAGACAGCCAAAGGCAGTCAGTCAGTCAAACAGCCAAAAACCCACCCACCCAGCCGGCCAGCCAGCCAGTGGGCCAGCCTGCCAAATACATATTACACATGTTCCAGAATTGTTTCTCTTTACTTAGAGCATAGGTTACAGGACATTCTGACAGGATGACACTACCAGTGGTATCAAAAATGAAAGTATGTTGCACAAATGTTGCGCATGGGTTATTATCGAGGTTTTTGATATTTCCTCGACCACTTATAGCCATATCCATCTCAAAGGCACTAAACTCTGGGTCAACATCGCTTTCCTCTTAAAAGGGAAGTGTAAGTACAACATGACATCAGTGAATCCTTGGTGTTTGATATGCTATTAGCTCTAGCTGGTGCTCAAACAAGGTACTAAGTGGTCCCAGATGTTTTCAATACTGTGCTCAACGAGTATTATCCCTTAAAATGTCCAAACGTAGATCTACATTCATCTGCGTGGCACTCTGAATATTTTGAAAAATAAAAAAAACGTTTTTTGTTTTTAACCCTTAAACGGTCCAAATGTTATAATACGTTCATGTGCGTAGTGCCCCCCAAACGTATATAGTATACGTTTTCTTTGTCATTCATTCAACACTGCCACGATAAGCCTGAGTCACCTAGACATGAGAGAATGGTGTGTGCACACTCAATGTGCACCATATTAAAATAATTGGGGATGCCTGGGTACCATATGCTCTTTTTTCCTATTAAAAAAAAAAAAATTTCTCAAAAAAACTTGGGGCGCTACGCGAGTGAACGTATATATACGTTTGGACCATTTAGGGGTTAAATTAAAGAGGACAATTTTCTGTGTGGTATAAGACAAAAAAAAAAAAAATAGGACCAGTACTTACTGAGATATAAGACCACAAAGTTGGCTCTGGATGCTCTCCTGACGACAACATCCAGTCCTGCCGCTTGCAGAAGTGTTTCCGATTTACCTTTTTTTCTCATTTTATTTTAATTTATATAATTTTTTATATTCTGATAATTACAATTTATAATAGTTCTTGTGATTTCATAGCAAATCTTTGTTCTGACACTAATATTATGTACTCAAATTGTAACAATCACACCAACAGGTGAACATTTTCACCTACCCTGGTCATTTACTATTGTCTAGAAATATATACAAAGTATTTATAGGTCCCAGCAATGTTCTAGACACGCTGGAGTATGACACTCCTTGAAGAATGGTGCTATGACAAGGGTCAGCTAAGTGACATTTGATGAATGTGCCCTGCTGGAGGGAACCTTGCCTTCATATAATTTTTACCCTTGCACACAAACATGTCTTTGTATGTCTGTCTGTCAGTCTGTCTATCTGTCTGCCTATCTGTACATCTATCTGTCTAGCTCTGCATATCTGTCTGTCTAGTTCTGCTTATCTGTCTTTCTGTCTGCCTGGGTGTGTCTGTCTTTCCATCTGCTTGTCTCTATCTCAGGGAGCGGCTAGTAAACCTGTTGGTTTGTGGTGTATGTGCCGTTCCCTGATTGCTGAGCAAGTGACACTGCTATTATTTGCATCATGTTATTTATGTCTTATATCTACAAGCACTGTATAGCACTTGGCCTGGAATTTTTGGGTTATCCTAGGTAATTTGCATTATGAATAATAACTGTATTTATGAGTACATGGGAGAGACAGAGATACAGATAGAGTGATATAGACAGAGATATAGACAGATACAGACACAGCCAAGGGCCAGCCAGCCGAATACATAAGAAAGAAGGAACACTGCAACAGGCCTACTGGCCCATGCAACGTAGGTCATTCAGTCCCCCCCCGGCTTAGACCAATGACCCACCATCAGGTCAAATCCACTGAAAGAAGGAGCATGACATCTGACCTAGTAGCACAAGCTAGTCAGGTCTAATTCAAAACCCACCCACACCCACTCATGCATTTATCTAACCTATTTTTCTTTCCTCTTAAAATGTGAGTGTTAACCCTTTCCAGGGTCCAAGGCCCAAATCTGGAGTCACGCACCAGTGTCCAAGAATTTTCAAAAAAAAAAATTTGTTATTTTTTTTTATAAAATCGTAGAGAATCTTTCTGTGAAGGTATATAAAAAAAAAAGTAGAAATTTGGGTGGAAAATTGACGAAATTATGCTCTCGCGAATTTTGATGTGTCACGATATTTACGAATCGGCTTTTTTGGGCCCGACTTTGACTCCGATTTTAAAGGCCAATACATTATTCCAATCAACCAAATTCTTAGCTTTTTTCACTAGTATTACTTCTTTTTCTATCGATTGAGCACAAGAAATCGCCAAGCCCAACTGTTTCAACTACAAAATAAAGTGATCGGAAATTTTTTAATTTGGCCAATTTAACACAAAGTTAAAAATATTCCAATTTCAAAATAGTGTCCAGAATGAAAAAATGTAGGCATTCCTGGCACTAAACTAACATTTCCTCTGTTCATTAGTTATGTTTTTGAGGCTTTACAAAAAAATTTCCCATTTTGATTTTTTATTCACATAATGAATTTCTATTCACACCAAAAAATAGAAGATTTACTGTTATGCAATACTGTAATAATTGTATAAATATCATCACCATATTTGTGAATGTATATTAGACCCCACCAGCTGGCGTGAAATTAGATGTGTGAGGTCGTTTTTTTTACTCTTGAATATGGGCCAAAAAATTTAACATTTCTGCTACTTTGAGCCAGTTCAAGCCATTTCCATTCTAAAACCAAATCAAAATCATCCTCTATTTCTGTAATATGTCTTCCTTCTTCAAATGAGACCAAGAAATCGCAAATACAACTATAAAAAACATACGAAAAAACACTGCAAAGTTGCTGTTTTAAAAAAAAATCATGATTTCATTTTTTTTCTCTCATTATACACAGTGTGCTGCAGGATCTGTTTTATGTGGTGCACACATACCACATAGATGTATTCTCTCATAACTAGGCCCAAATGTACCACTCACAGTTTATCAGAGTGAGCTAAGCTCATGGGGTAGATCACGGTTTGGACCCCGAACGTAAAGCCTAGATCTACGGGACGGACCCTGAAAGGTTAATATGACATGACATCAGTGAATCACTGGTGTTTGCCATGCTATTTGCTGTAGCTGGCACTTGATTGAACTGGCATTCCCACAAGGTACTAAGTGGTCCCCGATTTTTTTCATAGTGCGCACACTGAGTGCACAGACCCATTCTTTCATGTCTAGGCAAACCAGGTCTATCATGCCAAATTTGAAGGAATGAAAAATAAAACGTTGATATACGTTTCGGGGTGCTGCGCATGTGCACGCATATCTATGTGTGGACAGTTTAAAAGGGGGAAGACTCATTCTATGCTGACCAAGCATCTCAAATTTTGGGGTAGGAAAAATAATATGTTGATCTACCCTTGGAGCTCTAACGGTAAAAACGTAGATCTACATTTGGACAGTTAAAGGGTTAAAGAGGGCAATTTTCTGGGTGTAAAAAGTTCAAAAAAATTTTTTAGGGGCAGTACTTGCTGAGATATAAGGCCGCGAAGTTGGCGCTGGATGTTCACCTGAGGCATGATGCAGTCTTGCCACTTGCAGAAATGTTGCCGACATACCTTGTTTTCTGGTTTTTTATTTCAATTTATATAATTTTTATGCTCTGATAATTACAATTTTTAGTACAGTGGTCCCTCGTTCATCGTCGTTAATTTCCCTTCCTGGAAGTGCGATGATTATCGAAAAAGACGATTTTCGAATTTAATTTTCCCCATAAGAAATAATGTAAATACAATTAATCCGTTCCCGACAACCAGAAGTATTAAAACAAAAATTTTTTTTACGTGAAATATAGATTAGTACATAAACAATATAATGGACATGATGAATGAAACATTAAAAAGCATAACACTTACCTTTATTGGCGATTCTTCTTAGTGTATGGAAGACTGGAAGATTAGTTACTGTTTGGAAGGGAAATCCCCTTCCCTCACACCTTAGGTACCAAGTCCTTTTCCCGGAGTTACTTTTTCTTCTCTGTTTCTTAATGCCACTAGACCACCTTGAGAGTCACTGGAGTCCTGTCCCCGCAAAAAAAAGTGTCCAGAGAGCTCTGTTTCTGGTGTCTCTTTAAAACTTCCCTAAAATGGGCCAAGACTCTTGTCACTGTACAAGTTGCCAATAGGCTTGCAATATCCTTCTCAAGGGGATGTTTCTCCATAAATCTTTCCATCCTACCCCACATTTAAAAAATCTCCTTAATTTCTGAAGAAGGCACCTTCTTCCATCTCTCTTCCTCCTCCTTCCTCCTTCTCATTATCCACACCAATAATAACTTCTCAACCTCTTTGAGTACTGGTGATCTCATTTTTGTCAGCATATTTACCACCCTTTGCAACAACAGCTTCCTTGATTTCCTTTTCTTGGCCACGATGGAAGATATGGTTGTACAGGATCTGTTATACATCCTGGCCAGTTTGGCCACACGTACGCCACTTTCATATTGTTCAATGATGTTTTTCTTAAATTCAATTGTATTTCTCACCTTCTTTACCAAAGGCTTGGCACTAGGAGCTTTCTTTGGAGCCATGGTAGCTTATTTAGCACTTGCAAGCACTAAAATGAATGAATATTATGAAATATTTCACATGAACACGTGAGGGGGCTGTTGCTCACTGGTAAACAATGGCACACTGGCTGGGAAGGGAGGCTGAGGCGGCTCAGAGCCGCAAGTATGCGTCCAGGACGAACGACGATTAGCGAGTCAAACCGACCATTTGCGAGCCAATGTTTGGACTAAAATAACGCGAACGATTTCCGAAAAGGACGACTATCGAGCCCGACTATTATCAAGGGACCACTGTAGTTCTTGTGATTTTATAGCCAATCTTTGTGTTGACACTAATATTAGGTACTGAAATAGTACTCAAATACATGTAGTCCCAAACACATTGACAGGTGTAACATTTTCACCTGTCTTGGTCACATACTACTGTCTACAAATATGTACAAAATATTTATAAGTTCCAGAAATATTTTAGACATGCTGGAGTATATATGAAACACCTTGAAGCAAAGTGTAAGACGAGTGTCACTCCACTGCTGCATTGGCAGCAGTGGAGTGACACTTGATGACTGAGCACTGCTACATGCAACCTTGTCTTTATTGTCTTCATGTTACACACAAACATGTCTGTCTGTTGATTTGTCTATCTGCATGTCTTTGTCTGTCTAGCTCTGTTTGCTTATCTGTCTGCCTGTGTATGTCTGTTTTTCTGTCTGCCTGGGTGTCTCTGTCTTCCCGTCTCTCTGTCTGCTTGTCTGTCTCTGAGAGCTGCTCATGAACCAAAAGGGCATTACACACGATGCACAGTCATCACGTCTGATTCCTGAACAAGTGAAAATGCGTATTATTTACCATCCCTGCTCATTATGCCTTATATCTACAAGCAAACATACACT
>NC_069468.1:18348193-18397100 GCF_026875155.1 Cherax quadricarinatus
CAGACAGTGCTGGCTAGCAAAATACTCTTCTTGGCACCCATCTCTTCTCGTAGTCACAAAAACTTTTATATGGCAATCATCAATACCTTGGCTGATGATAACAACCAGGTCGGTCTAATGTGATTAATGCAGAGAGAGAGAGAGAGAGAGAGAGAGAGAGAGAGAGAGAGAGAGAGAGAGAGAGAGAGAGAGAGAGAGAGAGAGAGAGAGAGAGAGAGAGAGAGAGAGAGAGAGAGAGAGAGAGATTAATTTACAGATTTCATTACCTACGAAGTTGTAATTACACTTTCTAATATTGCATGCAGATTTATTTTTGTCATCCCTCTCAAATAACATGTTATGTTGCGTTATCTCCTAAAAAAAATATGTAATTTCAGTTCAGTAACCTGAGAAAGTGTTTGCATGTTAGAATATAAATGTATACAGTTTCACACCATTATTTCTCAAGTTTACTGTAAAATCTTTTTTCTTGTCAGTAATAGTAGACAATGGTTATTCAGTATATTGTAGTAAAGGTAGGCCCTTACATCCATTACCTTGCAAGGTTAGCGTTTACCCATGAATATAATAATAATAATAATAATAATAGTATTATTAGCAATAGTTGTCGTTGTAGTAGTAGCAGTAGTAGTGGAAGTCACATATATGGAGCACTTTGATCTAGTAGGTCACTCAACGATTATAAAAACGTATACACAACGCAGTGAAAACAATGTTAATATCAACGAAAAATAAAAGTATTAAACATAAGCACACAGTTCATATAGATATTATCATATCAAATTCAAGTAACCAGCATGAGTTGAAAGTCATTAGGGTGGGGAGATATTGTCATGTTGCCTGACCAACAACATTTAGGAATGACTATATTGCTCACTGGTCCTCAGCCAGCATTAAAAAATAGAAGAGTATGCCTATCATACTTACACCTGCTTATATTTCTTCTTTTTTGTTTGTACAGGTTACGATAGTGACCCCGATCAAGCCATCAAAGGAACGGAACAATGTTCGTGAGGTGGTCCTGACAGGCGTGGATTTACTGGACAGGACTCCCAATATGTTCACTGGACATAAAATGTCTGCCCCACTCTCACTGTTAAGTGTAACACCGGTTCTATGTTCTGATGCTCTGGCGAAAGAAGAAGTTCAGAATTTACTGAAAGAAGATTTTGATTTGGTTCTCCTCAGCGTATTTATGTCTGACTGTTTCTTGTCATTGATTTATCAGATGAAGGTAAGTCATGTATCATGTTAAATGTGTGTTTTAATGTGTTAAAGTATTTAGTAAAATATGTAGGTAATGTACATATGTAAACCATAGTTATTTCTACACAGTGATGAAACAGAGAAACACTAATTGTTCATATAATCTTCATTACTTTTATTTTTAGTATTATTGCTATTTCAGTAACCGCGTAGTTTACTATTATGGTATCCTACTTATTCCTTGGCAGGTTCCTTTCGTATACGTGAATCCAGCAGGGCTGATAGGGCCTCTGACATCAATGATAGGTAACCCACGCTTTCCTTCCTATGATGCCTCTCCTATATTGGCCTACAAACATCCTATGACCTTCATGCAGCGAGCAATCAGCACTTTATCCGAGGTTCTCGGTGATTTCCTCATGTCTTATGTTGCGGCCAACAGGTACGTAATTATTTGAGCTTTTTAAATTATTTTTTGTGTTACTACCTGAAGTGTTTCATTTACAATAGCGAAGTATTATGACTGGATAATGGATATGTGGATTATATTGTTAATATAATCATACTGTTGATATTTTTATATGACAATATATTCATACTGTTAATATTTTTATAGGTTGAAAATTTCACGCTTTTTGACATTTTCACACTATTGATATTTTCATACTGTTTATAGTTTTATCTAGGCACACTTAATTTTGTTGTGCATCTTACGTTTTAACATGTTATTTATTAATAAGAGCTTACAGGAACTTTATGTTGTTGCGTCAGAAAATCATCGCATCTACGACTCGGTCTAGGACTGAACCTCGGAAACGAGATAGGAAACATATGACTTGAAACTATTATAAACAAAAACCTTTTGTGCACGGAATGTATCAGTGGGTGCAACTTGCATTGCAGCTCATTTAACCTCCTACAATTGTGTTTTTATTCTGAACTAGAAGCAAACAGGACAAAACGGACGATTCTGTCATGTTAGTCAACAGTAACCATGGTAACAGGAGCAATCTAGCAGTAGAATACAACCCTAGCTGGTTTGGTGGTAATTGTGTATATCTGGAGTATACCTGAAGAGTGTTCCTAGGGTCAACGAAATCGTAATAACACGAATAGAACCAAGCCCAGCCCGTTCTATGTTTTGATATGTTCACTAATGAGTTTGATTATGTTAACAGTTGATACCCAGGATGTTTAAATGTAAACATAGTTTAGTGAAAGAATATAGTTAAATCACAAGTTATTGTGTCTACTTTAAATCCTCGTTTGACTGTTACTAACAATAATTTATCTCAGTGCGGTAATACACTATTTCCATCAATAATTGACTCCATTTACTACTACCTTCAGGATAGAAGCCGAATGTCGCAACAGAGGCCTGTGTCCCCCTGACATGCCAAGTCTTTCAGAAATTCGCCTTAATGCTAGTCTTTTATTGATAAACAGGTAGGTATGAACGTGTTTCTTTTTATTATCGTTAATTATATGCAGCATTAAGCCCGTGTAACAGTATTTTCCCTCGCCTGTCTATTTCTTATAGTGTAACAGAGGACTGCTGGGAAGAGGGGCAACCCACTAAGGATTGTAAACAATGGCGTTGAATCATTCTGTGAAAGTCAGTAACTGAGTCCTGTCTAAACTCAGTGAAGATGAATATGAAAATCATTACTATATATGAAATATATATATATATATATATATATATATATATATATATATATATATATATATATATATATATATATATATATATATATATATATATATATATATAGTGTGTGAATATTTGTGTGTGTGTGTGTGTACTCACCTAGTTGTACTCACCTAGTTGAGGTTGCGGGGGTCGAGTCCGGGCTCCTGGCCCCCGCCTCTTCACTGATCGCTACTAGGTCACTCTCCCTGAGCCGTGAGCTTTATCATACCTCTGCTTAAAGCTATGTATGGATCCTGCCTCCACTACATCGCTTCCCAAACTATTCCACTTACTGACTACTCTGTGGCTGAAGAAATACTTCCTAACATCCCTGTGATTCATCTGTGTCTTCAGCTTCCAACTGTGTCCCCTTGTTACTGTGTCCAATCTCTGGAACATCCTGTCTTTGTCCACCTTGTCAATTCCACTCAGTATTTTGTATGTCGTTATCATGTCCCCCCTATCTCTCCTGTCCTCCAGTGTCGTCAGGTTGATTTCCCTTAACCTCTCCTCGTAGGACATACCTCTGTGTGTGTGTGTGTGTGTGTGTGTGTGTGTACTCACCTAATTGTACTCATCTAATTGTGGTTGCAGGGGTCGTGTGTGTGCGTATGAGCTTCTCTGCCCATTCAGATTTTCATTTGGGAATAGTTATTCATTAGTGCATAACGTTTGTAGTACCTGTTAAATGCTAGTATTAAAGTTGTTAGAGAGCTTAGTTTACAGCCGGTAACACCTTGGTTCGCTTCCTGGGTAGTACTAGACCTATGTAAAAGTCTACTCACATCTGCTGGCCCTCTTTACGTAGTAATAAATAGGTACCAGGTGTTTTTCGCTATTGTGAGTAGTATCCCAAGGAGTAGCAGTATACAATAGCGTTGAGCATAAAATATATGTATATATAAAAATACGTAATATATGATAAATACAAACCATGGTCAGATGGGTTCAATTTCTACAGTGTACTTACCATCGACTACCCGGCTCGTCCCATTGTTCCTGCCGTGGTTAATTGTGGAGGCATCCATCTCCGTCCAGCCCAGCCTCTCCCCAAAGTAAGTTACCTCGTGCACAATTGAGTAAGTGTATGAAGGGAAGGACAGAAGATGTTCAACAGGCTTAAATTGGGAAAAATATTTTCCTCTTTGGAGACCTTCAGTAAGCCACACAGGGTATGTAGGTAACACGTATATATACTCAAGGAAGGTAAGGTAGAAACAGGTGATGTGAGGTGTCTCATAAGCGACACTATGGTAGAACGGAAAACTTTATTGAGAACGAGTTGCTTTGAGGCTGAGAAAAAGAAGGTTAAAGCCAACCCCTAGAATACTGCAAGCATCTACACCAACACTTGTAGAAAGTGTAGAAAATGTACGTGGGTAAGACGACTAGTGATTCGTCCACACCCACCGATAACACTAATAATGGTCTGTATTTTACCTCGTAACACGGCATCTGTCCACATGGATTACCACAGAGCGAACATGATTATGCTTGATAATGCCTGGAATCGACGCTCGTTTATACCACAGGCACCATTACTCGGAACCAGAGAGGCTTCCAGTTGACGAGACTCCAGACTGACCTGCTTATCGGCACACACACCACCCTCATCCCTCTTGACCTGACATTGTCAGTAACGCACCTGATAATGCCAGGTTCGAAAACAAACATGCGAAAAACGAACCGTTTTCTCAGTAAAGGTTACCATTATGCCATAATGTCTTTCACAGTTTATTTAGCTACCGAGTGAGGCAATTCGTTGAAATGTTTTTGGAATGTTAACTGAACACAAGTTAGCAACTATCGTTACAGTACAATACATAATAGAGGTTTGGCCAAACTGAAAGCACATTGGTTTTGTTCAGTGGTGTTTGTGTACTAATAACCACTAATAACCTTTGCAGTTTATTGGCTGGAAATGTAACAAACTAAACAGTTACTATGCTAGAGCGATGCCACCTAAGTTCTCACTTATATTACATAGTATATTTCACATAGTCCTTTTACTTATAGGACCTCGAAGATTGGGTGCAAGGTGCTGGTGATGATGGCTTCATCTTCTTCAGTCTTGGTTCGGCTGTCACACCATCCGACATGCCAGAGGAGTGAGTAAACTTTTGCTTTATCTTTCAGTGTTTGATGAGGGCGACGATATTTATATAACTTTCGTCTAAGTTACACACTGTGAGCTCCACAGCTGTAAGTCCATATACTTTCTCAACTGGATGAAATGGGGCATTACTGGTAAGTAGAAGGTAGAAACATAATTTGCAGAACAAGTCTTGTGTAAAGTATTTATCATGTCTATATAAAGCTCTACACAGATGAAAACATTATCCTATTTAAAACTTTTTTCTTCAGCTTGTGTCTTTCTTTTCATACTTTTTCAACTCTATTTCTTAAACATTTTTTTGTGAAAAAAATCTGCAGATAATAACTTATCTGTTGTATGAGACCAGTGATACAGTATGTTAGTTAACCTTATACACAATACACACAGGTACCGCACTGTCCTGGTTCAAGTGTTTGCTTCCCTCAAGCAGAGAGTCTTGTGGAAGTGGGATAAGGACACTATGGATGACCTGCCCCCAAATGTCCGTCTTGGCAAGTGGCTCCCACAACAAGATATTCTTGGTAGGTACATCTTATTTCCTCCAAAAGGGCTCTGTTAAGGCGGGGACTGAGAGAGCTGAAGCTTCAGGTCCATCGCCAGAACAGACTCACAAAAAAATTCTGACATTACTTGGTGTGAATTTTTTTTTTACTGTCTCAAAAATAAAAACGAAAAAGTAATACTGAAAGACCAAAAAAATTTTAATTCATAAATGTGTTGAATAATATTTTAAAAAATATTGTGAAATTTTTCAACTGGAAAATTTGGAGTGTCTTGAAGAGGATTTTTTTTTTTATTTTTTTTTTTTTTAAAACAGTGCGTAAAAATGCAGAAATAATTAAGAAGATACAGACAAAAGATTACTACACTAAATCGATTTAAACCCCGAGACCAATAACGCCCCAACGACAGTGGAAAATACACACTCCACACACCACACCGTATATTACAGTGGTAATAACCCCCCCAAAACACCCCTTTTTTTTTCGTGGTAATACACCCCCCCAACACACCGTATATTTACGTGATAATAACTCTCACATAAACCACCGTTTTTTACAGTGAAAATACCTCTCCCCACTAAAACCCCACCGTTTCAGTGAAAATCCCTTTCTACACTAAACCCCGTTATTACAGTGATAATAACTCTCACACTCAAAAACCCCGTATTTACGTGAAAAACACTTCACATAACACACCGTATTTTACAGTGATAAAAACACTCTCACATCAACACCCCGATTTTACAGTGAAATACACTCTCCACTCCCCCCGATATTACGGGTGAAAAATACACTCTCACACTCAAAACCCTATTTACAGTGATAATACACTTCTCCACTCAAACAACCGTATATTCAGTGATAATCACTCCACATCAACACACCGATATTACAGTGATAAACACTCTCACATCAACAACCGTATATTAAGTGAAAATACACTTTTTACACAAAACACACCGTATTTTTACAGTGGTAATACCTCTCCACTCAACACACCGTTTATTACAGGATAAACACTCTACACACAACCCCGTTTTTTACTGGAATACCTCCAAAACACACCGTTATTACGTGATAATACACTCTCACACCAACACACGTTATTACAGTGATAATACACTCTCACCTAAACACACCGTATTTTTACAGTGAAAATACATCTCACACTCAACACCCGTATATTACAGTGAAAATACACTCTCACACTCAACACACCGTTTTTTACAGTGATAATACACTTCACCAAAACACACCGTTTTACAGGAAAAAATACACCTCACACCAACACACCGTTATTCAGTGATAATACACTCTCACACTCAACACACCGTTTTACATGAAAATACACTCTCACACACAACACACCTATTTTACGTGATAATACACCTCCCAAAACACACAGTATATTAAGTGTAATACACTCTCACACACAAACCCCAGTATATTACAGTGATAAAACACTCTCACACACAACACACATATATTACATTGATAATACACTTCACACCAACACACAGAATTTACAGTGATATACACTCTCACACACAACACCGTATTTACAGTGATAATAACTCTCACACACAACCACAGTATTTACAGTGATAATAAAATCTCACCACTCAACACAAGTATATTAAGTGATAATACACTCTCACACACAACCACCGTATTACAGTGATAATTACCTCTCACACACAAACACCGTATATTACAGTGGTAATACACAACTCACACTCAACACACGTATATTCGTGATAAACACTCTCACACACAACACAGTATATTACTTGGTATACACTCTCACCCAAAACACCGTTATTACAGGGAAATACACACTCAACACAAACACCGTATATTACAGTGATAATACCTCTCACAACAACACCCCGTATAACAGTGTATCCCTCTCACACACAACACACCGTTATTTACAGTGGAAAACACTCACACAACACACCGTAATACAGGGGTAATACATCTCACAAACACACCGTAATTACAGTGTAATACCTAACACACAAACCACGAAAATTTACAGTGGTAATACACTCACACACAACAACCGTATTTACAGTGGTAATACACTTCACCCCAAAACAACCGTATTATTACAGGGGTAATACACTCTCACACACACACACCGTATATTACAGTGTTAATACCACACTCACACAACAACACAACCGAAATTTTACGTGGTAATACACTCTACACACACACCGTATAATACAGGGTAATACACCTCACCACACCACACGTAATTCCAGTGGAAAATACACCTCACACACAACACACCGTATTACAGTGGTAATACACTCTACACACAAAACCCGTATTTACAGGGTAATACCTCTCACACCCACCCCGTAATTACAGTGGGTAATACACATCACACACAACACACCGTATATTACAGTGGAAATACCCTCACAAAACCAACACACCGATATTACAGTGGTAATACACTCTCACACTCAACACCGTATATTACAGTGTAATCACTCTCCCCAAACACACGTATATTACAGTGATAATACACTCACCACACAACACCGTATATTACAGTGTAATACACTCTCACACACAACACACCGTATTTTTACAGTGGTAATACACTCTCACACACACCACACCGTATATTACAGTGGTAATACACACCCCACACACAACACACCGTATATTACGTGGTAATACACTCTCACAACAACACACCGTATATTACAGTGGTAATACACTCTCACACACAACACACCGAAATATTACAGTGGTAATACACTCTCCCCAACCAACACACCGTATATTACAGTGTAATACACACTCACACACAAACACACCGTATATTACAGTGGTAATACCCCTCACACACAACAACAACCGTATATTACAGTGGTAATACACTCTCACACACAACACCCCAGTATATTACAGTGGAAAATACACTCTCACACACAACAACCGTATATTACAGTGGTAATACACTCTAAACAAACACACCGTATATTACAGTGGTAATACACACTCACCACACAACACACCGTATATTACAGTGGTAATCACTCTCACACACAACACACCGTATATTACAGTGGTAATACACTCACACACAACACACCGTAAAATTACAGTGGTAATACACTCACACACAACACTATACATTACAGTGATATTGTTTTATTTGTAAAGAACATCTGTAAAAAGGGGTTACATATTACCAAACATCAAACACTGGAAAATTATGAAGATTGTACAGTAAAACAGAGATAAAAAAACAAACACCACAATGACACCCCATACACAAGCACACACTTACACTACATGAACTACATCAGGCACATACTAGGTGAGGTTTCTGCCTGTCAACACAACACGTATGCAAGACTAATTCTAAAAATCTCAGGTGCTTAACAGAGCACCACGTTTACTCAAAACATTAATTTTGGCGATTTTTCACGAGATCTTAACATACATGGGTATTTAGTATTCAAAGAAGGAAACGGGATAATACAAAAAGTCATAATAAAAACACCCAAATATAACAAACAAAACTATGATGTAATATTTTACATCTCAGCAAAAACAAAGAAAAATAATGCAAGTATTTTACATGTAATTAAATTACTGAAAAGCACACTGTAAACACAGCATAAAATATAACTTTAAAAAAAAAAACCAATTGCTTATGCTAGGAAACACACTTTTTACCACTTACAATTAATCAAAAACAGTAAAGACACCTTAACATTTTTGAGTCTCATTGAAAATTTCATCATAAAGTCCTTGAAATGATTTTATACATGATAAAAAATAAATATGCAATCGTAGTGCTACATATTTCTAAATGATACTGTGTAGTTCTGAAACCCTCGGGGTAATAACCCTATTGCCTCTAGATATCAAAACTCAATTATACATCCATATAAACAGCTCTCCATGCTCAAAACCAAGTCTGGGAAAAATGGGCCCGTCTTTATCCTCTTACCCATTTTGCAAATCCCATAAATCCCTTAATGTGAAATTTCGATAACCCTCACAAAAATCTCTCTCCATCTCCCTCCATACACCCCTTTATTTCTACACTGTGTCCTATAAAAATTGCTGCCAATGCATTAATTCTTGCACGCACGTCCGCCTCCCTCATAGCCCACATAATGATATATAACCCGTAATCATAACCCAATCGCATTCTCAACCCTTTTATTCACCCCGGGTTAAATCTAAATTTAAAAAACCCTCAAGACCTGAAAAACCCCTCCCCCCCTAACCTTAAAACCTTTACCCATACCAACCCTAATAAAGTCAATACAATCGCAAAAATATACCGTATGTTAAATAGTCGCCAATCCTCCACAATCCTTGCAGCCCCCAAATCCTCTCGTATTCTCTTATAGAATAAAACCATTCCTGACGGCAAGTTCCATGTAAAAATTATACATAACTTCTCTGACTTTAGGTTTTAAACGCAATTTGTTTAAACGCCCCCAAATATTATGCCAATCATACATCGGAATAAACTCCTTCTACCGCCGCTACCAGAGCCTTACCATCTGCCCAAATCAAGATTTCTCAATTTAATTTGTGAGTGTTTCCCTCACGTTTATAAAGACCCGTAACATTGCCTCACCTATCATGAACTCCCGACCCCCCCCCCCCCCACCACCGTCGCATATCCTGGTGTATCCTATGAAGCCCGTCTTCTTTCGCCCCCCCCCCTCCCGCTTATAACTATGTTTTAGATACATATTTATTATCCTTTCTTTTCGACTCTATAAGACCCAGCCCTCCACGGCCACCGGGAGTGTGACAACCGCTCTACTTAACCATTCGCTCCCTTTTTCCCCAAATGAATCTAAAAACACTTTTTGTAACCTTTTTAACTCACAACGAAGTATCGAAATATTACCGTAACATGCCATAGTTTACTATATAATAGCACATTCGTTGTATCATCCTTTGTTGCAAACTTAAATTAGCAGCTCTTAACCCACTAAGACGCTTCAGACCACTATCAACGATACGCACGGAATTTATTTGTTGTGCTGACTTGATATCATTTACATAAACGATCCCACATATCTTTATTTGGTCCACCTTTTTCCCCCCTTTTTCAGCTACCATTCCTTCCTCACGCGACCCTTTTCCCAAAGATTCATATACTTTGTTTTCCCCATGTTGATCGTCATGCCAGTAGCCTTTTCAAAAACTTTCACTAACTTTTCTAACCCGAATCAAATCCAGGGTTTTCTCTCACCAAAATCGTCGTGTCGTCGACAAAATCCAACAATGCCCGCTCCCCATCCCTTACATTACCCATCCCCTTTGCTTCCAAAAAAAACCTTATCCCTCTTAAAAAGGGATCTTGAAACAAGCAAAAAAAAATTGTGAAAGGGGAAAACCCTTGACGCAAACCCCTTCCCATCTGAATCCGATCTCCCAACCTCCCATTCCCTGCACACGCAAAGTTCCTCCTGATACATTAATTGGCCCATGATATAATTTCCACCCCAAACCCCCTGCCAATCTCATGATCTTCCTAACGTCTCCCGTTCCACACTATCATATGCCGCCTCCCAATCTATAGCCAATACCCCCCCCTCCCAATCTTACTCTTTCTTCAATAAAACTTCTAATCTACCGTGACCTTCATACTAGACCTGCCCCGGCAACCCCATATTGTCCCTTGTCAATCACTTTGCCCAGGACTTTTTTTATTCTGTTAGCCAAGATCCTTCCAAAACTTTTATAGTCCCCACATAATAACGAGATTGCACGATAATCTTTAAACCGTTTAATGGCTCGCCTTTAGGAACTAGGACGACCACAGCCAACCTTTGTTGTTCCCCCCAAAACCCCATCCCGTTTCATGATATTGAATAAACGTTTCCAAAAACCCCTTTAAAACGTTCCAATTTTGAAGATAAAAGTCGCCAGATAAGCCCCAATCTCACTCCGTTATCGGCCCTCCAACTCAACGATTTAGTTCCTCCAGCTCACAACGCACAACCTACCGATTGACTGCATGCAATTCACTATTCCCAAAACTTTGCGTTTCATTTAACCCAAGCATCAATATACATCATACCTTCCGTCGTCGTCAATACCCGATTCATCTAACCCCTGATTACCTACTGAAATTCAACCCATTAAACTCCATTGCTTTTTCGACGTCTGTGTTGAATTTTCCCCAACACACACGCCGACGGCCGATCTCCCCACAAAACCCCTTGATTCCACCCTTAAAGCCTTTCCCCATCAAACCTTTCGTTTTGTAAATTTCGTAGTTGCTCCTTAATTCGTTCAATTTCTGTAACAGGATAATTAAACATTCGTTGTACATAGCAGTCGCGCAACTGCCCCTCTAATATTTGTTGGAAACCCTACTGTACTGTTATATCTCACTCCCTGACTAATATAATATTCCTTAATTCGCTTTTTTGGCTATCCTTTTCCCACCAATTAACAAAGCCACATTCCAGGTGCTTCAACCACAAAGGCGTTCCCACATAAAGCCCAAAAGACAAACGACTTTCCTCTCTCTTTTAATAACTTTACATTTAATTTCCAAAATGACGGACCCCTTCTAGGCACACCCCGCAATATCTACATCCATTACCACTCCTCTATGATCCGAAAAAAACCACATTTATCACACTCACTCTCCGCACTGTAACCGCACTAGACACGTACATTCTATCCAATCTCGCCGCATAATCTCGTTCTAAAAGAAAGTATGCTCCACCATGCCAAACCCACACTCGTCAATAAATCTCCCAAGAACCCCAAGCAACAACCCGCTCCTCGAGGCTCCACGTCTTTTCGTCGTATTACACAATTCCAGTCTCCCCCTATTATCGCTACATTTGGTAAACTACGTAGATAATATACTAATACATCTTGTACAAAATGGTTTTAAATCGTACATCTCCCTCGGCCGGCCCATATACACCTACAAAACCCTTATGTGTACTCTACCCCATAAACCATCCACCCCAATCACTCTCCCCTCCCCCCTTTCACTATTTGGCGTACTACAAACGGCTATTTTCCTTTACCAGAATGGGGGCCCCCTCCTTTTAACCTCGTCGCATATTCCATATACACATCGTAACCGTCCATTTCTAACTCATTTTCCAATTCTGTAATTGTGTTCTTGGATAAATACCACATCCACATCTAGACGCACCAAAAATTCATTAAACCACTTTCGCTTCCGCTCAGATCTCAAACCGTTAATATTTATTGTCAAAACCTTAAAGTCAATTATGGGATTTTCCTTTCGTTCTAGGTATAGACTTTTCACTTATACATTTTTACAAAAACCCCTATCCCTCTCCCCTTTTTTGGGAATCACCTTGATAAACCCCTTGTTTCGTGGGTTCACTGTTTCCTTTCCTCTGTACATCCGCCCAAGACATTTTCCCTGGCCTTTTGGGGAGGAGTAAGCAAAGTCGTCTGAGTCTGATGGAGTCGCAGTTCGCTTTCCCCGTCCTAAACCCCCCACCCGCATTGGGATTTTTTTAGTACTTATCATGATGCACCTCCACTTCTGCTATAATTTACCATCATACCATGCGCACACCCAGACTCAATGCTTTCATCCGTCGCCTCACCATGATGCTCAACCGATCCCAAATTTGCACCTGGTTCCTCCACACGGTTGACGATCGACTCGTCTAACAATACATCCAGTGCCTTCACTAAAGACGCCGCTACATCCTCGTCCCCATAGTGGGCAGGGGTCTCTTCAAATACTTTATTTATGTCCAGTGACGGTGATTTTTCTCGCTGTTTTGCATCCTCCAAAGCATTCTCCTGCCTTTTTCTACCCCTTCACTCCAAGATGTCCGTTGTCGAGACGGGTGAGCATAAGACTGTTCTCGTCCTCAACTTCCTCGACCTCTTCCGATTGTTGCTGTTGCGATATTTGGAGATTCCCACGACGCTTACCACACTGTGCCGCTATGTGGTCATACGACCCACACAGACGACACGTACGACGTTGCCCCACATATGTTACATATACTTGAGTTCGAAATGCTTGCAAACATAATATAGGACGGTATGGGATGGCGTAAAGTCATTTTGACTGAATATGTTCCCTTTCCAAACTTCCAGCATAAGGTCCAGCGGCCCCCCCCGACCTGCAGAGGCAAAATGAAACCGTACCATAATTAGTAGTTCATCTTTATAACAAATTTATCGCCTCAAAAGGCACATTCCTTATTTTAACCCATGTGTAGTGTCGTGATACATCATGAAGACGTACTGATACAGCTGAATTGAAAGGCTATAATGGTCTCTTGATACTTATCCACCACCGCTTCATAGACATTTGCTGGGCGTCATTTTAACGAAAATCCGTGTCGTCCCATTAAGTGCTACACCACATATCTCTTCATTTGCGATACCGTAGGTATCACGGATAATCGCCGGTAGTAACAAGTCCATCGGGGGCTCCCGGTGACAGCCCCACGGGTCCCAAATCAACGCAAACAGTGTTGATGCTCGCTGTAGCTAGCAGCGCCATGTTGGGTAAATGAGCAGCCAAAACCCTCACTACTTAAAGGTTTTTGACGAACTAGGTAGCTCGCCTGAAAACAGCAGAGGGGTGCAGAGCACAACCGCACTCTACCGTGGTCAGGCAGCGAATACAGAGGAGTTATATGTAGGGACGTAGTTCTTATATTCTTAACTAAATTCTACACCTATGAAATAACAATAAAGTTCATCATGTAAATGAACTGCTCACAAAAACAAAAGCAATGCTTAGGCCTTTCCAAACACTTCCCTATGACTATAATAATAATAATAATAATAATAATAATAATAATAATAATAACAATAACCTAACCACACTTGTATCATTACACAGGTGACCCTCGCTTGCGTTTGTTCATCACACACGGTGGGTTGTTGAGCACCCTGGAGTCCATGTACAACGGTGTATCAGTGCTGGGAATGCCTGTGTTTGGTGACCAGCAGACTAACATGATCAAGGTGCAGAGGGATGGCTGGGGCAAAGTGCTCTTCTGGGATCAACTTACCTTTGATAATCTCAAGAATATGATCAACAGCGTCATGAATGACACAAGGTATTACTATGTCTCTCTTCGTCTCTTAAAACAACAAATGGTATGGTAATCGAAAAGTTAAATGTTTATATTAAAGGTAGACTTTGTGTTTCAACTCGGCTTTTTCCTACCGAGGGTGACTCGAAGAAGATAAGCACATTCGCCATCACTTGTTACTGAGCTGCCTTCCCATAAGAGCAAGGACATGACAGTTACAATGAACCTCCGAACTTCATTTTTCAACTAGAGAATATTAATCGGATGTGAAATAAGGTGCAAGGGGAAGATTATACCTCTTTGAAGGATTATAATTTAAAATAGGTTTGTGGATGTAATTGAAGATGATTTTCGGAATAATACTTGCCTTCCTACTGAGGCCTTAAGGAGTCTAGGCTCTATATGTATTATCTTAGGCAGGAGTAGCTAGAGTTTAGCGAGAGGGGGATCTTTTTTTTTTTAATTCTTCCTATACGATCCACGGCAGCCCAGTTTTTCTATATTGCCAACTCCCATTCACGAATATTTTTTTTTCTTTTGCTTCTTAGTACTTGGCTCATATGGGGATAACAAGCAATGTGAAATTATATAGATGTGAGGTGTCAAAACGGAACGTACAATTCACAAACAAGAGTGAAGTTAATAAGATCCTAGCTACATACACTTCACACTCCATACAGTAGTGAAAGTTAGTAATGTAGTAGTGGTTGTAGTAACATTATCATTTATTATTTTTATAATTATTGTTTTATTACTACTATTATTATTATTCAGTCATACAGCACCTAATGAACAGATGGTTGTCAGAACTGATAAAAGAAAAGGGAGGTTTGATTCAACTACTTGAATCCTGAACACAAAACCAGCAAAAATCCCCCCCCCCCTTCCCACATGACAGATTAACCTTCACACATTAGAAAATATTTCTATAATTACATGCATAATGATGCAACATATAATAGAATTTACTTTCTTGGTGTGTGTGACGAAGCAGCATGAAAACTGAGGTAGCAACAAGGTCCAAAATTATGATAGATCGTCCACAAGAGCCAGCAGAGGTGGCCCTCTACTGGATCAAGTATGTTATACGACACCAGGGAGCATACCATCTCCGCTGTCCTGCTGTCACCATGACATGGTTAGTACAACTCTACTTCAATATATAAGTTAACATTAATAAAAGTAATATGTAGCATCGTATGTTTTGTCGTTTAGTATATAATTAAATAAAACAAAGAATGAAGGTCACACTACTTTGGAAGAATCATTTCCCAACTAAACAAAACATCAGATAGGGAAGCTATAAAAAAAATCCAGTCCATCGTAAACATTGCAATGATCCAGGACACAGCGAAACATTTAGTTTTCATTTTCAGTTTTTGGTTAGCCGTGAAATTTTCTTTTATTTTCATTCAAGAATTGGTAATGTCTTCACCCCAGTGTATTAGCATGTATTTGCCCTTACTCTTTGTTTTAATAGCATTGTCAAGGAAATAAAAATTGGTTTTCTGTTTTGTCTTTAGAGAAACAGATGGATGCTCAGAATATAATTTATCTACCTTATCTACTTAGTTATTAATTTCATATAGAACACTAAGATATATATATATATATATATAATTATAAAATATATAATATATATATATATATATATATATATATATATATATATATATATATTAAAATACATGTAGTGCCGAATAGGCAGAACTTGCGATCTTGGCTTAAATAGCAACGCTCATCTTGCCATATGGACAAGTGAAAATTTGTGTATGCAATAATTTCGCAAAAAAACATTCTAAACCTAACGAAAAAAATGTACTTCATTGTGTTTGTTTAGTATTAAATTACTGTAAACGTATTTAAAATATATTTAGTAGGATTAGGCTAAAATAAATTGCGTTGTTATAACAAGGTTAAAGGGAAGTTTTTCCCGATTCTTTTGGTGCAAATTAAAATTTTTTACATTAACATTATTGAAAAAAATATATTTTTTAAACGTTTAAGAGAAAATTTTGAAAAGGACTTAATTTTTAAAAGAGTTCTTGCTAATTGGGCCCGTTTTACATATTCGGCACGAACATATATATATATTTTATATATATAATATATATATATATTATATATATATATATATATATATATATATATATATATATATATATATATATATAAATAAAATATGTCGTGCCGAATAAGCAGAACTTGCGATCTTGGCTTAAATAGCAACGCTCATCTTGCCATATAGGACAAGTGAAAAATTTGTGTATGCAATAATTTCGCCAAAATCATTCTGAACCTAACGAAAAAAAAATATAAATTTTATGTGTTTGTTTAGTATTAAATTATTGTAAACAAATCTGAAATATTTTTAGTTGGGTTAGGCTAAAATAAATTGTTCTTGTTATAAAAAGGTTAGGTAAGTTTTCTAAGTTCATTTTTGGTGCAAAATTATAAATTTTTACATCAACATTAATGAAAAAAATAAAACTTTAAACGTATAAGAAAAAAATTTTTAGAAAGGATTTAATTTTAAATGAGTTCTTGCAAATTTGACCCAGTTTTGCATATTCGGCACACATATATATATAAATTTATAAAATAAATATATATATTATTTTAAAATATAATATATATATATATAAAATATATATATATGTAAAATAAATATAATATATATATAAAATATTTTAAAATTATTATAATATATATAATATATATATAATATAAATATGTATAAATATAAAAATATTTTGTATAAATATATATATTATATAAAATATTTTTAATGAAAATATATTTATATATTTTAAAATTATAAAAAAAAATATATTATTTTCCCAACAATTTGGGTCGCCCCCCCACCGGGGCCCGGGGAAACCCCCAAAAAAAGAAAAGAAAATCCCCAAAAGAAAATATTTTCATCATCATTGAACACCTTCACCACACCCCACCATTATCCCCTGTTTTTGAGGGGTTGCTGGGGAAAAAAACATTTAGAAGCATATACGTATAAAGAACACAACTTTCCTTCCAAACTGCCAATACCCCAAACCCCCCCTTTTAAAAGTGAGGCATTGTACTCCCATTTCCAGGACTCAAATCCGACTATAATGAAAATAACCGTTTCCCCCCGAATCCCTTCACTAAATATTACCCCCGCTCACACCCCAACCCGATCGTCAGGGCCCCCAATACATTCGTCCCCATTTACTCCTATCTAACACGTATTTCACGCTTTTCTGGGGTCCAAAACCCCTCGCCCACAAAACCTCCTTTACCCCCCTTTCCAACCCTTTTTTGAGGACGAACCCCCACCCCTCTTTTTCCCTTCCCCCATTGATTTTTTATGCTTTTCCCTTCATTCACTTTTATCCATTCTCTCTAAAGGGCCAAACCCCCCTCAAAAAAAAACCCCCCCTTTTGCCCTCTACTAATGTTTTTATTAACTCCACACCTTCTCCTAATTTTTCCCCACTCCCCCAATTTTTGCTTTAAAATTTACACCCACAAAATTGCCCTTTTGACAGGACATCTCCACTGCCCCCCAACCGTTTTCCTCGCGCTGCATTTAACACCCAGCTTCACATCCAATAAATGTTGGTACTACATACTTTTCATACATACACTTTTATATATATATATATATATTATATATATATATATAAAAAATAAATATATATATATATAAAAATATATATAATATTTCCATTCGTGCCGAATAGGCAGAACTTTTCGATCTTGGCTTAAAAAAGCAACGCTTTATCTTGCCAATAGGACAACGAAAATTTGTATAGGAATAAATTTTGGGCCCAAAAACATTCTTTTAAACCCACCGAAAAAAAATAATTTCACTGTGTTTTTTTTGTATTAAATTATTGTAAAAAAAATTTTTAAAATATATTTTTGTTGGGGTTAAAAGGGTAAAAAAATTTTCTTTTTGGGTTTTAATAAGGTTTTTGGTAGTTTTTTAAGATTCTTTTTGTGCAAAATTATAAAATTTTTTCATTTAAAAATTAAAAAGAAAAAAAAATTAAAATTTTTAAACGGGAAAAATAAAAATTTTAGAAAGGGCTTAATTTTAAATGATTCTTGGGAATTGACCATTTTTCTTTTTTTCCCCGGGACGACATTTTATATATATAAAAATATATATTATATATAATAAAAATTAAAAATAATATATATATATATATAATAAAATCAAGGAAAATTTGCGAAGCATGCCCCAAATATACACAAACAAATGATCTCTGGCAAGGAGACTCGAACCTACGAACCTTAGGGCAAGGACGCAGTGCTTTTCCAAAACTTAACCACACTGGACCAATACCTTGGCGTGCCAAACAAAGCCCTACACGTTTTTATCCAAGCAGCCAGCTTTCAGGAAAAAGGCTTTCAGCTTTTCATCTCATTTCCCCCGCTTTCCTCAGCCTTTTCAGAGAAATTTTAACAATGCAAGGGTTTTGCGAGAGCATGCGAAATAACAAAACAACCCGATCCCTGGCTGAAGGAGACTCCCCCCCAAAAAACCCACGAACCTTAAGACAAAGGGACGCAGTGCTTTAAACCAACTAACCCCACTGGGCCAATAACCCTTTGGGGTGCAGCTGCGCTACACGGTTTTTTATCCAAGGCAGCCCGCTTTTAGGAAGAAAGGCTTACACTTTTCAACTCATCCCCCAAAAGGGTTCCCTGGTTTTGATCTCCCCTTAGCCAGAGAATTTAGGGTTTTGGGGGTATATTTTGGGAAGGGCCTTTGCCGGGAATTTTCCCTTTCATTGTTCAAATCTCTATAAGGCTGGGTGCATGCAAGGGGGTGAGATGAAAAGCTTTTAACCTTCTTCCCGAAAGCTGGGGCCTTGAACAAAACGTGTAGCGGGATGCTGCACCCAAGGTAATTTTGGGCCCGTGTGGGTTTGATTGGGGAAAGCACTGCGAAACCCTTTTCCTAAGGTTCGTAGGTTCGAGTCCCTTCCCCCAGAGATTTAGTGTTTGGGGTATTTTCGCAGCTCTCGCGAATTCCTTTCATTGTTCCCCAAAAAACCCCAAATAAAAGGGTGATTTCATGCAGGGATTAGAAAGAAAAACTGTAAGCCTTTTTCCTGAAAGCTGGCTCCCCTTTGGGTCAAAAGTGTAGCGCAGCTCACCCAAGGTATTGGTCCAGTTTTATAGATTTGGGGAAAACACTGGGGTACCTTGTCCTAAGGGGGGGTGGGGGGCCAGTCTCCTTCGCCAGAGATCATGTTTGTTTTATATTTTTGCATGCTCTCGCGAAAATTTCCCTTTCATTGTTCAAATCTCAGTAAGGCTGAGCTGCAGGGGAAAGAGATAAAGCTGTAAGCCTTCTTCTGAAAACTGGCTGCCTTGGATCAAAACGTTTAGCGCCCTGCCGCACGCCAAGGTATTGGGCCCGTGTGGATAAATTGGTAAAGCACGGCGTACCCTTTTCCTAAGGTTCGTAAGGGTTTGAGTCTCCTTTAGCCCAAAATCAAAGTTTGTGTATATTTCGCCTGCTCTCGCGAATTCCTTTTCATTGTTTAAATTTTCTATAAGGGCGGGTGCATGCAGGGGGTAGATGAAAAACTGTAAGCCCCTTTTTCCTGAAAGCTGGCTGCCTTTGGGTCAAAACTGTAGCCCCATCCCCCCCCCCCACGCCAAGGTATTGGTCCAGTGTGGATAGATTGGTAAAAACAAATGCGTACCTTTTCCCAAGTTTGTGGTTTGGGGTCTTCCCCTTTAGCCCGAGATCAGTGTTTTGTTTATATATAAAAATATATATATATTTTATAAATATATTTTATATATATTTGTTTGGGGTGTGTGGTGTGTGTGTGTGGGTGTGTGTTGGGGTTCGCGCGGAATAGGGAAAATTGGTCCCAAATTTTCAAGGACTCTTTAAAATTAAATCTATTTTAAAAAATTTTTTCTTATTTTGTTTAAAGAATTTATTTTTATTCATTCTTTTTAATTAAAAAAATTTAAAAATTTTTTTTACCAAAGAACCTTTGAAAACTTACCTACCTTAAAAATAACAAGTTCAATTTAAATTTAGCCTAATCCAATTAAAAAATATTTTTTTATAAATTTTCAAAAATTTAATTTCAAAAAAATAAATAAAAAAATATATATATATAATATATAAAAATATAAATAAATATAAATATTTTATATATAAAAATATATATATAATTATATTTATATAAAATTATTATTAAATTTTTTTTATTATATTATTATAAAATATGGAAAATACTGTATATTTTCCGGGAAAAAACGGTAATTTATAGGGATATTCCCTATAAATTTTTTAATTTAAAAATGTATTTTTAAAAACAGAACAGTCGGGCCCCCTTTTTGGGTTTTTTTAATTGATACAACGTTAGTGTAATGGGGGAAAAAATTTTTTGTGCTCTAAGGCTAAAATTGGGCTGACACCCCTCAAATAAAGGGGAAAGAAATTTTTTTGGATATGCATTCCTGCATAACCCTTTAGATTTTCAGGGGAAAAGGGCAGGGGCAACTCCAGGGAAACCCCAGATAAGCTGTCAATTTATGTTTAATTTTTTGGCCGGTAAAATTTTCCATAAAAGTAGGCAAAAGGGAGGGGGGGGGGGGGTCCCTTTTAAAAAGACAAAATTAAACCCAGTCCCAAATTGGGGGGAGCGTTATGATTAAGATATTTTCTTTCTGTTTTTAAAAAATGTGTATTTAAAATAATTCATTTTTTAATTTTAAAAATAGTCCACAAATTTTTATATTTTTCCAGCATTCCTGGGGATTTTAATATTTCCCTTTATGATTAATGGAGCCCGAAACAACTTGGGAATATGACAGTGGTTTGGTATCGAAGGGGGGCATTTTTTGCGACCTAGGTGTCTAAATGACCTACTTGTCTAACTGATAAATAATAATTATCTTCGTTCATTTACTTTTATGTATATAATGATACATTCAGCTAAATGCAATTTTCCACAATTAACGTTGCCCGTTGGTCCTTCTTGAACAGGAGGTAATTAGTGAAGTCATTAATTAGTTAATTGCTTAATAATTATATATGAAATAACAGAAGGAGGTGGATGTTAAGTTCACAAATTTACTTAATGTGTAGTGGATTATAATTATTACAATATTAATTTGGATAAGCTAAGCTCAAGTGTGGCTAAAGATTATATTAATGTGTATAAGTGTATGTGTAATTGATAAGCCAAGTGTAGCTAATTATATTAATGTCTATATTAATTTTGCAAAGCCATAGTGGCTAGGATTTATATTAATATATTTATATAATATTAATTTGATAAGATAATTCTCGCCAAGATTTATATCAGTGTATGTGTAATTGATAAGCCAAGAGTAACTTATATTAATGTGTATAATATTAATTTTGCTATGCCAAATTCTGGCAAGGATTTGTTAATTTGTATAATATTAATTTTGATAAGCCAAAGCTGGCTAAAGGTTTGTATTAATGTACATTTAAAATTTATATAATTTTCTTACATGTAATTGCTAAGCTCAGGTGGCTAGGATTCATTCAAAGGTAAGTTGTACTATTTACCTTTATAAAGTGCATAATTTAGTACATAATCAGTGTTATTAAGTTGAATTTAATACATTGCATCATGGCTGAAAATGAGGAAATTAATATAGAAGACAAACATATGGAATATAGAGCAAAGAAAGCATCATTGCAAGCTAGAAAGGGTCATGTAACCAAGGCATATAATAAATGTTTGGAATTAATGAATCAAGAAACTGTGAATACTGATGATTTAAAATTGTATTTAGATGCTTTACGTAATAGATATGATTCATACAAATTATATTACAACAAATATGAAGGAGATTTGTTAGTAAACTGTGTAGATGAGACTGAAGTAGATCTCATGATTAATCAGTATTATGAATTAGAGGAAAAGATTCTTTCTTGTAAAATTCAGGCCTTGAATAAATTAAAATGTGTAAACCAGGCAGTTAATCAGTCTGCTCCAACAAATAATATGTCTTTGCCAAAACTCCCAGAACTATGTTTACCTGTATTTAATCCTGGTAAAAATTTGGGGAGGAAATTTTGGTCAATTTTTAAAGCAGCTGTGCATGACAGGAGTGACCTAGCCTGTGTAACTAAATTATTTTACCTCAAAGGACAGGTAAGAGGAGATTCTTACATACTGATACAAGCCTTTCCCAATGTAGATGACTCTTACAAGGAAGCAGTTGACTTGTTGAAGGTCACTTATGGTAATATAGAACAAAGTAGGTTGGATCTAGTGAATATCATTGTTAATTTAAAATCTCCAGATCACACATACGAAGGTTTACAGCACTTTAGAGTTAAACTGGAGAGCACTCTCAAAACTTTAAGTAATAAATATAATCTGAAGGAATCAGACTGATTATTGAGTGCCATGGTACAGAATAAATTAAGCTGTAAAACACTTGAATGCTTTCAAAAAATATCACAAGGGTTATTTTGGACTGGAGGAAATAAGACTAGGTCTACAAGAATTAATTGTGCAGTTGCAGACCAGCCAACTAACTCATTTTAAAGATGCAACACATAATAACTCTGAGGTATCTCTCAAGTTTCACAAAGGGAAAAATTATCCCAATGGTAATAATCAAATTTCATTTCCTAAAATGAGTTGCATAGATGCATATCAATTAGCAGGAATCAGAAATAATGATTCTCCACAAGGTAAGAAGAATAAGTACCATCCTAAGAGTAGCCCAGTTAATAAGAAACCAGTCAAAGAAAAGAGAGATTGTCTCTTCTGCAAGGGTACTCATTTTTTAAGAATTGCAATGCATACAATTCATGGAATGATAAAGTTGAAAGATTGGAGGAACTTGACAGATATATCAGGTGTTTAGGTAATCACAATGTAAAGGATTGTCATGCCAAATTAAACAACTGTTATCAGTGTCACAAAGGAAGACACCATATAGTCATATGTAAAGGTTTATATGATAATGTTGATAATAATGATAATGTTGACAATCCTGACACAACAGTGGCTAATGTAAAAATTGCTGCTAATGTTAATAATGATGGTTTTACTGAAGTAGCCTTACCTGTGTTACAGGTAAAAATTGATGATAAAAGGCATAAATCAAAAAATGTAACTGCATTAGACCAAGGATCCCAGCGTACTTTCATAAAACGTAAATGTCTTGATGGTATGAAAGTTCAGATGGGAGATCCCACAACTTTAAAATTATCTGGTTTTCTCTCAGATAAAAGAGCTCAATTGTATGACACTGTTTATGCAACTGTCAGGTTGGGCAATGAGAAAAAACGTGTTAATGCAGTAATTGTAGATAGACTTCCAGAGAAAATATCTACAGTAGGGCTTAGTAAAGCTACAGAAAGACTCTCACATAATGTAAATTTAGCACCTTCTGGTGTAAGTGATGATTCTGTAGGCCCAAAAAATATTTTGATAGGTAGTGACTATTATGCCTCCTTTGTAAAGGGTATGGTAAAGAAATGTGGTGTCACCCTTTTGAAGACTGCTGGAGGCCATGTAATGTATGGTAGGATTCCTCATAATAATAATTCATGACTAGAGGAAACTACAAATACCATAACTGTGTGTCTTACTCATGAAGTTGTACCCAAGTATAATTCTTCCATTGAGGATGGTGTTGAGCCAGTGCATAAATTGTGGGAATTAAACAGCATTGGAATAAATATAAATAAAGTCCAGACGATTCTTTTACTCAGGAGCAGTACCTGAAAGATGTAAAATTTGAATCTGGACAATACTGGGTACGACTTCCGTGGAGACTGAACCATCCAGAATTGCCCACTAATTACAGAATGGCATATGGGCAGTTAAAGGCTCAGCTCCGCGAACTGAGTATGACACCAGAATTGTTAACTGCCTATAATGATATAATTGCTGAGCAGTTAATTAATAAATTTATAGAAGAGGTACCTCCTGAGCAAGCCAAAATTTATGGTCACTATTTGCCACATCACGGAGTGAAGAAGGATTCTAAGACCACTCCTCTGAGAATTGTGTTTAATTGTAGTGCCAGGAGTAACAAAAATGTACCTAGTTTAAATGACTGTTTGATGACAGGTCCACTCCAATAGTTTGTCCTCCCTTAGCCATTGATATAAATAGGTATTCTTCTTTTCCCAAACTAATCAATGTAACTAAGTTGGTGTTTAAATTTCTAAACAAGATGAATATATCATACAAGTTTTCACATCCTCTTGAGTATTGGATAAAGAGGGTACAGGAGGAAATCTATGGAAATGAGATTAAATTGATGATGGAATGAAAAATTGTGAAAGGTTCCATAATAGAGAAATTTGGGTTGTATTTAGAGAACAGTGTAATTAGGTGCAGAGGTAGGTTACAAAATGCTGAATTGGGTGATTATGCTAAACACCCTATCTTACTGCCCAAAACTCATCATCTAACAAATTTGATTGTTCTAAATGCCCATAAAAATGTAATGCATGGTGAGGTACAAGATACCTTAAATTGTATTAGGGAAACTTTCTGGATTCCATAAGGACGGCAAAGTGTAAAAAGGGCGATTAAATCTTGTGTAATATGTCGCCGTGTGGATGCCAGATCCTATATGTACCCAGGTCCTCCACCATTGACAAAGGAGCGTGTACAATTAGTGAAACCATTTGATGTAACAGGTGTAGACTATAGTGGTCCAATAATTTTAACAGGTACTTCAGATGGTGTTCCACTGAAAGTGTATGTTTGTTTGTTCACCTGTACTGCTACTAGGGCAGTTCATTTAGAAGTGGCACAGGACTTGTCTGCAGAACAGTTTATACAGCTGTTTCGAAAATTTGCAGCTAGGAGATCCTGTCCGAAATTGAATGATTCGGATAATGCCACAAATTTTGTAGCAGGTGCTCAACATTTGATAGAATTAAATAATAGTAACGATGTTCAATCTCTGTTAACCCAACGATTGTGTACCTGGAAATTTATTATTCCTAGAGCCCCTTGGCAGGGGGGGGGGGCTGTACGAAAGACTGATAGGCACAGTGAAGAGGTGTCTCCGCAAAGTACTACACCGGAAGAGAATTAATTTGGAAGAATTCCGTGCAGTGTTAGCGGAGGCGGAGAATCGTATAAATAATAGGCCTCTCTCGTACATGAGTGATACACCTGATGCAGATGTATTAACACCTTCTCACCTAATATGGGAAGGAAATTGGAAGCTTGCCCCTGTCTATAGAGAAAATCCGGAAGAAAGTGATGAAGATTACATGATGCGGCAGTGTTGTGTAATAAATTTAAAATGTTTAAATAAAGTAATTGATCATTGGTCTAATGTGTGGCGTAAGGAATATCTTCTTACACCTACGTGAACACTTTTATGGTGCGACAGAGGCAGTAAATCGACAGACCATTAAAACCAGGTGCCCATTTGTTAATTGATACTGAACAACATCGAACTTGTGGCTCTGGCAAAGTATTGACATTGTGCCCAGATGCCCAAGGTGGTTGTCAGGAATGTCAAAGTGTGTCGTGGCCAGGAAGTTTACGCACAATTAGTAAATTGATTCCCTTGGATTAGGTATTCAATCAAACGTAAATAAAAATCTGAGGGAAAGTGACACGAGTGATTGGAAGATAAACCCCAGACCAAGTGATGCCAGAAGTGAAATCGTGTAAGATCAACTGGAGAACAGCCACTCAAGCAAGAACCGGCTGGAATCGTCTCCTAAAGGAAGGAGTAATTTGAGTCGTTTAGCAACGAACTCCGCCCGGCCGCAGTGTGGAAAATACTGCATATTTTCCGGAAATACGGTAATTTATAGGTAGATGCCCTATATTGTATTAAAAAAAGTGTATTTTTAAAAAGAGGACAGTCGCCATTTTGGTTTTTGAATTGGATACAACGTTAGTGTAATGGGAAGGAATTTTCGTGCTAAAATTGGGCTGACACCTCTCAAATAGGAGACGAAATTGTTGGATATGCATTCCTGCATAACTTGAGATATCAGGCGACAGGACAGAACAACTCCAGGAACCTCAGATAAGCTGTCTAATTTATGTTTAATTTCTGGCCGGTAAAATTTTCATAAATGTAGGCAAAAGGGAGGGGGGGGGGGGGTCCTGTATATGACACATTAATCTCCAGTCAAATTGGTGAGCGTTATGATTAAGATATTCTCTTTCTGTTATATAAATGTGTATTTATATATAATATTTTTTTAATTTAATATAGTCCACAAATTTATACATTTACCAGCATTCCTGGTGATGTATATTTCATTTATGATTAATAGGTCCAGAGCAACTTGTAGATATGACAGTGGTAGGTATCGAAGGGGAAAATTTTTTGCGACCTAGGTGTCCCAAATTCCTGCTTGTCTAACTGATAAATAATAATTATCTTTGTTCATTTACTGTTATGTATATAATGATACATTCAGCTAAATGCAATTTTCCACAATATATATATATATATATATATATATATATATATATATATATATATATATATATATATATATATATATATATATACATATATATATATATATATATATATATATATATATATATATAATATATATATATATATATATATATATATATTGTGGAGAATTGCATTTATCTGAATGTAACTAATTATGTACATAACAGTAAATGATAACAAAGATAATTACTATTTATCAATGTTACATAGACAAGTAGGAATTTGGGACACCTAGGTCACAAAAATGTCCCCCTTCGATACCTACCACTGTCATAACCACAAGTTGCTCTGGACCTATTAATTAAATGAAATATACATACACCAGGAATACTGGTAAATATATAAATTTGTGGACTGTATATTAAAAAATTATTATATATAAACACAAATACATAACAGAAGGAAAATACATCTTAATATCACTCACCAATTTGACTGGATATTAAGTTGTATCATACTCAGAAAAACCTCACTAACTAAATTTATGAAAACACTGGCCAGAATTACACATAAATCTAGAGAGCTTATCTGGGGTTCCTGGAGCTGTATTGTCCAGTCGTCTGATATCTCAAGTTATGCAGGAATGCACCTCCAACAATTTCGCCTCCTATTTGAGAGGTGTCAATCCAATTTTAACCTCAAGAGCACGAAAAATTCTTCCCATTATATTAACATTGTATCCAATTCAAACCCAAGATGGCGAGTTCCCTTCTGCGCAGACGCAGACTTTCCGTTTTCTATGACATAAATATTATTAAATACAGTATGGCCATCTATATAAATATAAATACTGAATTTCTGGAAAATATTTACAGTATTTTCCACACACACACACACACACACACACACACACACACATATATATATATATATATATATATATAATATATATAATATATTTAGGTTCACAATGATTTTTGCGAAATTATTGCTTACACAAATTTTCGCTAACCTTATTTGGTAAGAAGAGCGTTGCTGTTTAAGCCAAAAATAGCAAGTTTTACCTATTCAGTTATATACATATAATCCAGGAAGACAGTCCTCTCACCCTTCCAGGATATCTTTGGAGGAGTTGTGGTAAAAATCATGGTAGTAACTCAATGAAAATCTATTCGTTTTTTTCTTTATATTTATTAACTTTTTCTCTGTTTTTCATACCTCAGTTCCATCTTGTCTTAAAACAGTGTCGTTATAATTTCAGGTACGAGCTGTACAACGTGGACGTGTGGGCAACAGTAGTTGTTTTGCTCGTCATTATCAGCTACGTCTCAGTACGACTTATAATTTTCTTGTGTTCCTGGCTCTTCTCCAAATCCAAGGCCAAAACTGATTAAAATTGTTCTTGCCTAGAGTATGTTTCCTGTCATTCCATTCCATGCACTGTTAGGTCCCAGTGCTTCGATGGAAAACTATTATTACACTATATATATATGTATATATATATATATATATATATATATATATATATATATATATATATATATATATAGATGAGGTAATTTCTGTTGCCAAGAATAAGTTAATAACAGACACTGAATCATTGCATGTTATGAGAGAGTTATCCCAGTATCACATAACCTCGGCCTCCTGTGCCTCAACCCTTGCTGGAAACCTAGTAGCTCCACCTCAGATTCTTGAATAGCAGCTGCAACTAGTCTCTTAGCAGATCCAGGAGCTGTAGTTCAGTCTTCCCAAGTACTCCAGGATCTTCAAGTCAGTTATATAAGACCCAGGAGCCAGAGATGCATATATTCAAGAAGTCTACCAGCTGCACCTTAACACCTATGAAACACCAAGGTACTGCTGATTAACACTCAAAATTACCAGGAGTTAGAGCTATGAAACAACGTGTGGAAAATTTATGAGCGATTTTCCTAAATTAAAAGAATCCGAATTACCGACGACTGATAACCATATGGGCTAGTTTAAAAACGAGGTTGATTCCCTTTTATATCACGGAAACGAATATAGTGAACATGCATAAGTACATAACGAAGGAACAATGCATCAGACTTACTGGCCTATGCTAAACAAGTCCCCCTCACAACCACTCACACTCGCTCATGTACCCATTCAACTTATAATTGAAACTACCAAAATGTTTTTGTCTCAATTAAATTACCTAGGAGTTTGATCTAAATTTCTCCAACTTGAATCCATTGCTGCGAATCCTGTCTTGTTTATATATTTTCAACACAATATTTATCTCTCCTAGATCTTTGTCGTACTGACTTTGTTTAAGATCTACATTGCATAACTTATAAGGGCCATAGTTATTTCCTTATCCTAGGATTAGAACGTTCCACTTGTCTAAGTTAAACTGTGTGTTCCACTTCTCCGACCACAACTTACCCAAGTCATCTGTTGCCTTCTAGTGTCCACATCAGAAATTATGTGACGGCCTATTTTAGTGCCATCAGCAAACTTACTCACGTTGCTATTTATTTCAAAATCAGTGCGGTTTATGTACATTTTGAACTATAACGGTCCCACCAGCGACCCCTTTAGTACACCACTCGTGAAAAGTCCTCATTCCGATTTATTCTAATTATTAAAAACTCCCTGTTGCTATTGGTCAGCCATACCTCGACCCCGGGAGATAATTTTTTCCTCCAATTCCCTGTGCCGCTACTTTCCTAATCTTCTGTGTGGAACTTTATCAAAGACCTTACTGAAGTCTATTTGCACAGTATCGTTTTCTTCATCTCGGTCAAGAATGCCCTTTTGTAGAACTGTGTTGACATTCGTTGATCAAATTATATCTTTCAAGGTGGCTTCGTTGAGGAGACTAGCTCATGGTTCTTTACAATCATTTAAAACCCTTATTTGGCAGAACTAAGTTCAGGTAGTTCCTCTAGTTGGTTACGACACAAACTGTTTTACAAAGCATTTCTGGACCATTTCGAGAAAGTCACTAAACTCTAGATTACTTGTCTTTAATTGCTCCGGTTGATTTAGCTAAAGTTAAAAATTTCCCACTAAAACTACATTTCATTTTTAAGATGCCTAAGTAATTTCATCCCAGAGAAGTTTACCATGGTCACTACCGAGGTCTGGAGGTCTGGAGGTCTGTAGATAACACCTAAGATTAGCTTGCTATGTTCTTCAAGAAAGCGCAGCCAAACAGACTCCGTGTCTCTCTCTTCCACCTTTATATTAAAGCCTTGCCACCAGAAACATCTTCTAATTCGTCTACTGAAGTTGACAACGTATCTACACTTCCACCTTCAACACTTCTTGAAACTGACCAATCAACGACTTCACCTGTCTATTACTCTAAGGGTGAGCAACAATATAATAAGATACGTGGATTCGCTTTATACACTACTTCTGATTATCCTAAAGAAATGGATGCACAGACATTGATCCCCCTCCTCCAAAGTGAAGAAGTCAGTACGTCGTTTGTCCATCACGTTTTCTCTACCTTAGAGAACTTATCAGTGTCCTTAATTCTCCAAAGATCGACCAAGATTGCAAATTTAGAATCAGGCACACATCAATACAGAAGTTCCAGACTCTTTCTAATGGGATAGTAGCTTAACACACCTCAAGCCGACCGCCACCAATACGACTCAACCTGCTTGCTGCCTTCTGACACTCCCAGCTCCTACCGCTGCCTTCGCCACCCTCTCCTCGTGAGCCAAGTAACGACATCATTCAAGCCTCTCCATCTACGTCTACAGTACTTCGGTACCACATGTCCCAAAGTGGGTTGGCCGTTTGCCTTGATTCCTCCTCTTTTCCTCCTTCCCATCCTTTTACAGTCATTTCCATCCGTCCTTATCCTTCTTCCTTCCCATCTCAAGACAGCTCTCGTCGTCTTAATCCTAACCCTAATCCTAAAACCTTTATATTGTTTCTGACGCAACAATATAAATTTTTCCCTAACATACATAGCAACTCCGCCATCTTTCCTGTTGATTCTCTCAGTGTAATAATAATATACACACGTGTAACGTGACACTCAGCAGACACGTCCCTATTTTTCAGACTGAACCAAGTTTAGTTATTACGATAATATCTATATTCACTTCAATGCTTCAGTGTAAACACTTGGTCTACACATCCCCTACCCATTGTAAATTATTTGTTCATCTACGGTCTCGCTCTCCGTCTTAATCCTTGTACTACAACTATTACTGTATACATGTAATAGACTATATGACCATTCTTTCCTAATTTTTATCAGTAGTTTATATTATGAGGTACCTGTTGTTTGAACGTTTGCCTAACATGTCTTGAATAACCCTTTATATTTAATTTGTTGTAGGTTTTAAATAGAGAGTTGTTACCTCTTAAATGGAATTAAGTAAAAAAATATATATGTAGGGTAGCTTTAAGGTGGCATTAAGATAGCTTTGATTCTTACCAGATAGGGTGGTAAGATATTTCAGTTGTTTATGTAACTGAAATTACGAACTAGTACATCTCTTTTAATTGTAACTTTTTTTCTCATAGTTAAGTTACTTACCTGTTTTAACTTTTAAGGTTGAAATAAGTTATTCTAGGTAATATACACATATACTGCTATATATGATAATTTATGTAACTGTATTTATGTGTACCTGAATAAAGTTACTTACTAATTGAAGCTTATAACAGAAGATGGTGCGGGAATATCGACAAGATTGCATGGCTGAAACACTGAATAAACGTTCCAGTTATAGTTTTTGTGTCCTTATCATCTCCATATTGGAGCTTACAAAGCCCAGTAAAAGTCTATACGTTCCTTAAGTAGGCTGCACCAGTGCTGAAAGTATGAAGCCGATATGTAGAGACATTTTCAAGCATTAGCTCCAAACCAAATGTCTCAAATTGTTAAATAAAATCAGCAAATTGAAACCTACGCCTTACACTCCAATCTAAACATTTTTTATTTAACTACAACACCTCTCAGGGTGACTTAGGGAAGTGAAAGGCTCTTGATCCAAACAACTGTAGCTCCCCTCCCTTTCCTTGGATCAAATGCGATTATCACTAGCGCTCCCCTCGTGAAATGAATCAAATATACGCATGGGAGACACTGTTGTAGATGTCATAGAAATTAAGTTTTGGAGTAACAAGATAAAATGATAACTGGGGCAGTAACTGAATTGTGTATAGAAAAACGTTTGATAATAGGCAAGACATATTTTAAGAAAAAAAAAAGAGAATAAGTACACAAATACAACATAGTAAGTAATAAGTACATTTTGTTAGAAAATGCATTAGTAAAAAATGTCGCTGGGTAGACATGTGAATGTGCATGTTTTTACAGCGGTGACCCCTCAAAGAAGGTTCCTTGATGTTGGTGAGGGGCTCTTGATTTAGGGAATTGGATCTGTGCTCCAGTTCCCCGAATTAAGCCTGAATCCCTTCCACCCCCCCCCCCAGGCGTGTATTTTCCCTCCGGGTTTAGCGCTTCCCCCTTGATTATAATAACAAAATAATTTACAGCGGTGATAGATATACCAGATCTTTATTTAGTGGAAACTATAGTGAGGGTAAGGGGTAGATATTTTGGTAAAACTAAGCAACTATTACAAGACATGTGAGGCGACAGAAAATACAGGTTGAGAGGGAATCGAAAGGGTATGGTGAAGATTTCAGAGCTTTAGTGTTAAGTGTACAGAAGAGGTTTGTGATTTAGGAGAGTGGATGCAAGTGGCAAGAGGAGTAGTGGTGAAATAATGAGGTTTAACGAGGGCACCGAGGGAGTAAAAGTTACATATGAAAAGTTTTTTTAAACAATGTAGAAATTATATACAGAGGAGTATACGGAGGGGATAAGAGGTTAAAAGAATGGTAAGGGAGTGCAAAAGGTATCCAATGAAAGAGTAAGTGAGGCTTTATCAACAAGTTTTCTGAGAACAAGAAAAAGTTTTGGAGTTAGATTAATAAGTTGAGAAAGTCTTGGAAACAATTAAATTCAGTAGCTAAAAGCAAAAGAAGGGAGATATTGGATGGGGAGGTTGAAGGAATATTTTGAGCTCTTAAATGTTCATGAACGGAAGGAGTGATTTCATGCACTGGGCAGGGAGGTATAACATCTTGTAGGAGTGAGGAAGAGCCAGATGTAAGTGGAGATGCGAAGTTTGAGAACCATGTGTGGTATTGATATTAAGCAAAGAATTCGGAGCTGGAGATATACACTCCTCCATGCACACAGGATATATACACTGAGAGGCGAGTATCACTCATTGTATATACACCGAGAGTTTACTTTATTTCCTATATTAAGGATAAAGTATCCTTGACTAGTAGCGAACAGTCTACATGCAGCTTTAATGACCCTCATGTGGTTGATACGCTCTAAACCCCATTTACCAACCAGCCCTCCACGTATATGTACTCAGTGCACACACGTAAGGACAGACATACACATCAGAAAAAAATAATGGAAATTGTTATTATGTGTATAAATAGCTCGTGACCTTGAGATAGCAACTAGCCGGCTCGATTCAGTTACCAAGTCATGATTATATGACAATATCTCTCCGTATTAAAGTGTAAACACAAGGCAGTGTGATCGCTGGCTCAGGCAACTGATGTTGAGTGCTTCTCTCGAGTAATTGTTCAACATTCTTAGTGAGTTTCTTTACGCTGTTTTCACCAGACAGTCGCTGAGGTAAGTTGAAAATTTTAATTTTTAAATCAAAACTTCAGAATTTTAAAAAAGTATAAGTTTGGTAGCTTTGGGGTTTTTTATCTTGAAAATTATATTTAGAAATTTTTTTATACGCTCTTTAAAAAAATGAAACGATATATAAAAAAGGGCAATAGAATTTTTTTTTAAAATTTTTAAAAAAAATAAAAAAAAATATTTTTATAAAATGCATGATTTTTTTTTTTCAAAAACTAATTTTTGCTTCTTCTTCATGTCGAGTCGATATATTCATATGAAACATTTATAAAAAAATACAATGGGGAGGGTAAAAAAACATAGATAACTCAGAGCTACATCCCCGAATACTTCGTCCAGCTACCCGGCGGGGGGCAGCTTTTGCCCAGAATGCTGCAAGAAATTTAAATTTTGGATCACAACACGAGTCTCTAAAAGGGGGGAAGCTGGTCCCCTGGCCCCTTGGGTTTCGATGAGGTTTTTTCCCCCAGCTCTTTGAGGAATTTCAGGGGTTTCGTCTCACGTGGGGGTCACAGACCCTGAGCTCCCTTTGGGGGTTAGTGTGGACGGTTACAAAGCAGGGCCCTTGTTTCTGCAGTGTTTTAAAAAATTTGGGGGTTGGAGGTTAAAGGAGGGGGTTCTTGCTTCCCCAAGGGGGAGATTAAGACCCTTGAAGGTCCACCTAAAATGGGTCGGGGAAAGAGAGATGTGGAGGGGGCCCTGGAGTTGTGGGGAAATGAGGCTTTGGGCACGGGGTGCAGTCTGTCTCTCGCTGTGAGGGCTGTATTTTGGGGTGGCACAACGGCTACCAGCATTGAGGTGCACCCCAGCACCCCCTACAAGTGGCATTTAGTTCACAGAAAGGGAAAGGGCGAAATCGAGTAAGGAAATTTAAGATAAAAACTAAAAGGTAGGAAATCGCTTCTCTGTTTTTCCAGGATGAATGTACTTCAGGGGGCCAAGGGGAAGGGTTTAAAGGGGTACTACGGGCCCGGGCAATGGGGGTTTAAGCGCATTCTTGGGTTTTGGTGACTCTCAGGAAAGAAAACATTGACCGTTTTTTTTGAATAAAAAAGGAAAAATGAGAGATAGATTTGTTTCCCCTGGAGCTGGTGTTGGGGACATTTTTCAACAGGTTTGGATAAAATATCATGTCAGGAAAATGGGGCAACCCCAAATTATCTGTCTCAGTGTGGGGGAAAAATGATTTTTGGGAAGGGTAGGAAGAAGAGCTGTTTAGATTAAGTACAGGTAAAGCATAGATTTCTTTAAAGTCAAAGGGGAGGGATCCCAATCAAATGTAGCATCTTGCCTAAAGGGGAGTGGAAATGAGGGTTTGTCTGGGGCAATTGGTGTAAATTGTGGCTAGACGGGATACTCCCGGGAAAACTGCAATCCCTTTTCATTAAAACCAACTGGAACAACTTTTATGGCAAAATGATATGTATGAAAAGGGAGGGGGTACATCTCTCTGGGGTTTGGGGTGGTACCCTTTTCAGCCCCCGATTGAAAAAGGCCTTTGGTGAAAGGGCCTATGTTTTTAAAACTGATGGAAGATAAAAGGGTATGGGGGGTTGGTGGGAAACAAGCGGGTTTGGAAACATTTTGGGTTTGGGAAAACCCGGTAAATGTAATAAAAGGCATTCAGCATGAAGTTATAAATAAAAAAATAGACCCGGGGTCAGCAAAAAAGGGGGGGGACAGAAAGGGGGCAGAAAGGGGACTGCTCCCTTAAGGTTTCTAAAAATTTAGCGGGGAAGTGTAAAAAATAAGAAAGATGAGTAAGTTTAATTGCAATTGGCAGGAGACATAGAAAATTATTGCTTTAAAAAGGGGCCCCTGGCCCCAACCCTAAAAGATAGAGAGAGGCCCCTTTTGAATGTCCATACAAGGCTAAAATTTAAATTCCACACTGACGGGGTCAACAAAAAGGTGGGGGAGTAGCGATGTTTCAGAGAAAAATTTAAATTTTTTGTTTTTAGACAAGATATTAAATTAAAAGCTTCACCCTGAATCTTTTTTTGGGTTTTACAGCTTCTCGGGGGGCCGGGGAAAAACAAATTTTTTGGGTGTGATTTAAAAGGGCCCCAAATTTTAAATAGGGAGGGGCAGTAAACTTTTGGGGACCGAAATTCGAAAGGCATCTCCATACGAAAATTTTTGGTGCTATTTGGGAGATTTCAACTTAGCCCAATTGACTGGGCAATTTGACGGGAAAATTTTAAGAGTCGGGTGACTTTCTTGATACTTCCAGGATTTTTTTTTAAAAACAGTTTGTGACAGAGCCAACTAGGGGAAATAACCTCCTTGACTTGGTTTTTGCCAGTAGGGAACACAAATTTAATAATCTTGGGGTTTAATGTGAGTTTGGGGGAAAATTTATCACAAATACTCAGTTTTAATTATAAGGAAATTCCCCTAATAAGGCAATCAATTTCTCCGTCCCTGATTTTCCTTTTGGTTTGATTTTCATGGGAAATGAAAAAATTACTTGGGTGGGCTGAAACTGGAATGCCCGGGGAACAAAGGGGTCAGGTGGGTTTTTTTGATGGTTGCCGTATGATGTTTTCCAGGGGCATATTTTCTAGCTGCCCCTTTTTAAAATTTATGTTCCAAATGGGGAAATCAGATCAAACAAAAATGACCCTAAATGGATGAACAATGTTTAAAAAATATTGAATTGGTCAAAAAAGGGGGCCCATATATGGGCCAAATAAAAAGGGGGAAGGGGGCAATTGAGAAATCGATATTTTCATTAAAGAAAGAAAAAAAAAAAAAGGAATTAAAAAAGCAAAAAGAGTTTAAATGGGGAAAATTTTTGCAAGAAAAAATCGAAGACAAACCCCAAAAAGTTTCTTTCAGTATACAGAAGAAAGATCGGGGGACAAGTTTGGCCCACTCAAAATTTCCCTCGGGTCAGCTCATGACAGTAAATAAGGAAATGTGTTAGAATTTTTAACACTTTATTTTCCTTCAGTTTTTAACAGAGGATACCAGCGTTTTCCCCAGTAATGATAAAATTATGTAAAACAGGACGTTTAAAAAACTGTGTATATTAGGGTAAAACAAGTGACATGGTCCTTAGGCAAATAGATAAATTAAAACCTAACAAATCCCCTGCTGATGAACTGTATGCAAAAGGGGTTTTAAAAGGGAAAGTAAAGAGGAAACTTTTTGCCACCCTTTTGGGTAATTTTTTTTTTAACAAAATCACTACAAACTGGGAAAGGTGCCAGGGTAAGTGGAAAAAATGGGCCCCTTTTGATTTCCTTTTTTTAAAAAAGGGACAGGGCCTTAGCTTCGAAAATATAACCCCAAAAAGCCTTTAAACCCCCCATAAAAAGGGGAAAATTTATGGAATCAATAATTGCCGAGGAGTTCGGCCACCTTGAAAAGCTTAAAAAATCAACGGAAACTCACATGGTTTTAAAAAAGGGGGGGTTTTCCCCGCCCTTCGAATTTAAATTTAAATTTTTTTCACTTAAAGGGATTTGAGGAAAGGGAGATCATGGTAATGAAAATGATATTGTGTATATGGATTCATAAGGCTTTTGACAGGGGCCCAAATCAGAGACTATTGGGGGAAAATTTAAAACACATGGAAAGGAGGAGAAATTTTGGGCCTGGATAAAAGGCATGGGTTTACAAAAAAAGGCCAAAAGGTTTGCAAAAAATGGGGAGAAATCAGATGGGGAAGTGTCACAGCGGGTTTTCCCCAGGGGGCAGTGTTGGGCCCCCCGCGTTCACAATCACATAAAACGCATTGATAGGGCAAAAAAAGAGCGGGCATCCGGGGAAATTTTTTCCCATGCACCAAAAAAAGGCCCCGAAATTTATTCTGGGCGGGCCAAATTTGAGGGACTCCCCGGGAAAATTTGAATGATGGTTTCAGTGGTCGGAGGAAAATTGGGAGAGCAGTTTAATAAAGACAAATGCAAAGTTTTTTTTAAATGTTGGACCGGGCAATAATCATGGCACATATAAACTAAATAATGGTAGATCTTTTTTTTTAAGGATTGCGAAAAAGAAATTTTGGAGTTTTGGTTAGCAGTAATCTGAAACCAAGACAAAAAGTGCAAAAATGTTCGCAATTTTAAAACTAATAGGGAACCTTTTGGGTTTATTCAAGAAACCCTAAAAATTTGGGGGTCCTAGGTTTTTCTTCAACCCCTTTCTCCTTGGTTTGGCCCCATTTAGAAAATCTGCCAGTTTTTGGGCACCTTATTACAGAATGGAAATAAATTCTCTGGGAAAAAGTTTCAAAGGAGGATTGGGCAAAGTTGGGTCCCCCTGTATCAGAAAAACCCTTTCCCCATGAGGATAGACTAAGGGCCCTGAAAACTGCACTTTTCTAGAAAAACGTAGAATTTTGGGGGGGGTAAGGGTTGAGGGGGTATAAAAGGGAAAAACAGGAATAAATAAAGGGGGGTGTTTTAAAAAGTGTTCGAAAATATCAGGGGCCCAGGGCCCGGGGCTCGCGGGAATGGTTTTAAGTTGGAAAAATTTTGATTCAGGAAGGGTATTGGGAAAATAAATGGGTTTGGGAATAGATTGTGGATGAGTGGAACAAAATCCCCAAAACCGTTATAGAGGCCAAAAGTTGTGTAGCTTTTTAAAAAAAAAATTGGATAAATACATGAGTGGGGTTGGGGGGGTTTTGATTGGAAACCCGATTGCTTGTGCTACCAGGTCGTTGCCGTTTTTTCCTCCCTTAAGTCAATGTGACCTGACCTACTAGGGGTTTGGGGGCATTGGCTTAAGCCGGTAGGAGACTTGGACCTGCCTGGGGATGGGCCGTAGGGCCCTTTTGCAATGTTTTCCCTTTGTTCTTTGTTCCCTTTTGTTCTTATGCTCCAAGGGTTTCCGACCCTTTTTGGGGAAAGAATTTTTAGAAATGGGTGAGGCCTTCATATCTGCCCAAAACTTCTGGGTCTTCCCCCTATGGGGTATGGCAAAGGGAGGTGTCCCGCCAATGCGGGGGCAAGGGGTAGTCCCAGGCAATCTGCTTTCCATTCCGGGGGGAAAGGGGGGAGAGTGGCTCCACCAGGAAAGCTTTTTTTTTTTCCCTTCCCGACCTCTGGGCCCTTTTGGGTTTCCCCTTTTTGGGTGGGGAACGGGCTGTGGCGGGCTTCTTTTTATAATTTCGTTGACCTCCTATGTCTGGAAAACTTCCCTTCTGATGGTGACAACCAGACCTGAACCCGAAAATTTATCAGCCCTCCCCCCTGCCGCAAAATATACCTATGTTCGGTGATGATGGGGCCTCTCTCTTTCTTTCTCTCTCTCTCTCTCTCTCTCTCTCTGTATTTTTAAATATATATATATATTATATATTATATATATATATATATTATATATATATATTATATATATATTATATAATATTATATATATAATTATTATTTTTATTATCACACTGTCCGATTCCACCAGGCAGGGTGGCCCGAAAAGAAAAACTTTCACCATCATTCACTCCATCACTGTCTTGCCAGAAGGGTGCTTTACACTACAGTTTTTAAACTGCAACATTAACATCCCTCCTTCAGAGTGCAGGCACTGTACTTCCCATCTCCAGGACTCAAGTCCGGCCTGCCGGTTTCCCTGAACCCCTTCATAAATGTTACTTTGCTCACACTCCAACAGCACGTCAAGAATGAAAAACCATTTGTCTCCATTCACTCCTATCAAACACGCTCACGCATGCCTGCTGGAAGTCCAAGCCCCTCGCACACAAAAACTCCTTTACCCCCTCCCTCCAACCTTTCTACACCGCCTTCCTTCCCCTACAGACTGATACACTCTTGAAGTCACTCTGTTTCGCTCCATTCTCTCTACATGTCCGAACCCCCTCAACAACCCTTCCTCAGCCCTCTGGACAACAGTTTTGGTAATCCCAACCCCCCTCCTAACTTCCAAACTACGAATTATCTGCATTATATTCACACCACACATTGCCCTCAGACATGACATCTCCACTGCCTCCAGCCTTCTCCTCGCTGCAACATTCATCACCCATGCTTCACACCATATATGAGCGTTGGTAAAACTATACTCTCATACATTCCTCTCTTTGCCTCCAAAGACAAAGTTCTTTGTCTCCACAGACATTATATTTATATATATATATATATATATATATATATATATATATATATATATATATATTTTATATATAATATATATATATATATATATATTTTTATATTATTTTATTTTATTTTTTTAATAAATTTTAACTTATGATACATTTAATTAAATTTAGGGAAAAGGTTAAAATAAATTTTCGTTCATTACCGCAAGGTTATATGAGGTCTCTAAGTTAAGTTTGCGTTCAGTACCACTGAGTATAAAAGTTTACATAAACAGGTTCTCACAGTCGACACCTCCGTCAGAGGTCACCAGCTGTGAGCCAGCTCTCTCTATTATTGTTTGTAGTAGTAGTAGTGGCAATAGTTGTAGTATGTGGTGGTGGTAGAAATACTAGTAGTAGAAGTAGTAGTAGTAACAGCAGTAGTAGTAGAAGTAGAAGTAGTAGTAGTAGTAGTAGCAGTAGAAGTGGGGGTGATAATAGTATTTGTAGTAATAATGGTATTGGAAATAGTATTATTAATAATACTATATATTTGTCAGGAAGCGCTAAATATTGAAGGGTCATACAGTGCTTAGGGAATGGGAGGTAATCAGATTTTATTTTAGAAACGAGAAGGTAGCTCCATCTGCTTGGATCAAGAGCTCTTCTCTGAATGGAGAGCACACAGGTGGAGTGCACACAGGTAGATCTATATCTCAGAGATAATGTTATCTGGTAACTTGATATCTTGAGAAGATTAAAAGTCACAATACCAACGCTGCAATAAGTTACAATACCATGGCTGAAATAAGTCATAATACCATATCTGCAACAAGTCACAATACCATGGCTGCAACAAGTCACAATACCGTGGCTGCAACAAGTCACAATGCTTTGGCTGCAACAAGTCACAATACCGTGGATACAACAAGTCACAATACTGTGGCTGTAATAAGTCACAACACGGTGGACGCAACAAATCACAATACCGTGTATGCAATAAGTCACAATACCGTGGCTGCAATAAGTCATAATACCATAGCTGCAACAAGTCACATTACCGTGGCTGCAACTAGTCACAATACTTTGGCTGCAACAAGTCACAATACCGTGGATGCTACAAGTCACAATACCGCGGATGCAATGAGCCACAATACCGTGACTGCAATAAGTCATAATACCATATCTGCAACAAGTCACAAAACCATGCTTGCACCAAGACACAATACCATGGCTGCAACAAGTTACAATACCGTGGCTGCAACAACTCACAATACCATGGCTGCAACAAGTCACAATAGCATGGCTGCAATAAGTCACAATACCGTGGCTGCAGTAAGTCACAACACCATAGCTGCAACAAATCACAGTACCATGGCTGCAACAAGCCGCAATATCTTAGTTGCAATAAGTCACAATAGCATGTCTGCAACAAGTCACAATACCATGGCTGAAACAAGTCACAATACCATGGCTGAAACAAGTCACAATACCATGGCTGAAACAAGTCACAACACTGTGCCTGAAACAAGTCACAATGTTACAGGTCACAACATTTTGGCTGTAACAAGTCACAACACTCTGCCTTAAACAAGTCACAACACTGTTACAAGTCACAACACTGTGGTTGTAACAAGTCACAACACTGTGTCTGAAACAAGTCACAACACTGTGGCTGTAACAAGTCACAACACTGTGGCTGTAACAAGTCACAACACTGTGGTTGTAACAAGTCACAACACTGTGGCTGTAACAAGTCACAACACTGTGGCTGTAACAAGTCACAACACTGTGGCAGTAACAAGTTACAACACTGTGGCTGTAACAGGTCACAACACTGTGGCTGTAACAAGTCACAACACTGTGGCTGTAACAAGTCACAACACTGTGGCTGTAACAAGTCACAACACTGTGGCTGTAACAAGTCACAACACTGTGGCAGTAACAAGTCACAACACTGTGGCTGTAACAAGTCACAACACTGTGGCTGTAACAAGTCACAACACTGTGGCTGTAACAAGTCACAACACTATGGCTGCAAGGATTCTCAATTAATTACGCAAACTCAACATTTCATAAGAACATAAGAACATAAGAACGAAGGAACACTGCAGAAGGCCTACTGGCCCATGCGAGGCAGGCCCAAAGGGTCTCCTACCGGCTTAAGCCAATGCCCCCAACCTAGTCAGGTCAGGTAAACATTGACTTAAGGGAGGAACACGGCAACCGACCTGTTAGCACAAGCTATAGGTCTAACTCACACCCACCACATCTACTCATTATTTATCCAACCTATTTTTAAAGCTACACAACCCTTCTGCCTCCCATAACGGTACTTGGGAGTTTGTTCCCCCATCCACAACTTATTTTCCAAACCGTACTTTCCTGTATCCTTCCTGAATCTGAATTTTTCCAACTTAAACCATTGCTGCGAGTCCTGTCTAGGTAGATATTTTCAGCACATATTTACATCCCCTTTATTTATTCTGTCTTCCACTTATACACCTCAATATATCCCCCCTAATTCTACGTCTTTCTAGAGAGGCAGTTTCAGGGCCCTTAGTCTATCCTATAGGGAAGGTTTCTGATACATGGGATCATCTTGTCACCTCCTTTGTACATTTTCCAGAGAATTTATATCCTTCTGTAATACGGTGACCAAAAATGTGCAGCATAATCTAAATGAGGCCTAACCCAAGGATTTTATAGATTGAAGAACAACCTGAGGACTCCTATTATTTTTTGCTTCTTGATATGAAGCCAAGGATTCATTAGCTTTATTTGCGAACACTTATGCACTGTTGTCTTGGTTTCGATTACTGCTAACCAGAACTCCCAAATCTTTTTCGCAATCCGTAATATTAAGATCTACATTATTTTGTTTATATGTGGATGGTTTGTCCTGTCCAACATTTAGAACTTTGCATTTGTCCCATATTAAACTGCATCTGCCACTTCTCCGACCACTGCATCAGTCTATTCAAATCTTCCTGGAGTGCTCGAATGTCCTCGTCAGAATGAATTCGACGGCCTATTTTGGTGTCATCGGCAAACTTGCCGATGTCGCTCTTTATGCCCTCATCTATGTCGTTTATGTAGATTGTGAACAGCAGGGGGCCAACACTGACCCCTGTGGAACACGCTCGTGACGCTTCCCCACTCTGATTTTCCCATTTATGCAAACTCTCTGCTGCCTATTTGTCAACCATGCCTCTATCCAGGAAAAAATTTCTCCTCCTATTCCATGTGCTTTAATTTTCCTCAATAGTCTCTGATGTGTGGACCCTGTCAAAAGCCTTACTGAAGTCCATATACACAATATCATATTCATTACCATGATCTACCTCCTCAAATACCTTAGTGAAAAAAATTAATAAATTCGTAAGGCAGGAACGCCCCTTTGTAAAACCATGCTGAGATTCGTTGATTAATTTATGCTTTTCAAGGTGGCTACGAACTGCCTCGGCAATTATTGATTCCAAAAATTTTTCCCCACTATGGAGGTTAGGCTTATTGGTCTATAGTTCAAAAGCTAAGGACCTGTCACCTGTTTGAAAATAGGTATCACATTTGCCATTTTCCACTTATCTGGCACCATGCCAGTTTGTAGTGATATGTTGAAAAGATTAGCCAAAGGTGTGCTAAGCTCCTCTTTACATTCCTTTAGAACCCTTGCATACAGTTCATCAGGGCCTGGGGATTTGTTAGGTTTTAATTTATCTATTTGCCTAAGGACCATGTCACTTGTGACCCTAATAGTGCACAGTTTATTATCGTCTGTTCTACATAATTTATCATTACTGGAATATCGCTGGTATCCTCCTGTGTAAAAACTGAGAGGAAGTATGTGTTAAAAATTCTACACATTTCCTTATCACTGTCAGTGAGCTGACCCGAGGAACTTTTGAGTGGGCCTATCTTGTCCCTGATCTTACTTCTGTATACTTGAAAGAATCCTTTTGGGTTAGTCTTCGATTCTCTTGCAACTTTAACCTCATAATCTCTTTTGCTTTTCTAATTCCCTTTTTATTTCTCTCTTTAACTGAATATATCGATTTCTTAATTGCCCTCTCCTCTTTTGATTTGCCTATATAAGCCTCTCTTTTGACCAATCAGATATTTTAATCTATTGTTCATCCATTTAGGATCATTTTTGTTTGATTGATTTCCCTATTTGGAACATAATTTGACTGAGCAGCTAGAACTATGCCCTGGAAAGCATCATATCGGCAACCATCACCACCTACCTGACCCTTAGTCAGGTCATTCCAGTTTCAGCCCACCTAAGTAATTTTTCAGTCCTATGAAATCAGCCAAGCGAAAGTCAGGGCGGAGACTTGATTGCCATTATTAGGGAATTCCATGATATGTTAAAACTGAGTGATTTGTGATCACTCTCCCCAAGCTCATCATTAACCTCAAGATTATTAATTAGTGTTTCCCTACTGGCAAGAACCAAGTCAAGGAGGTTATTTCCCTAGTTGGCTCTGTCACAAACTGTTTAAAAAACAATCCTGGATCGTATCAAGAAAGTCACCCGACTCTAAATTTCCTGTCAAATTGCTCCAGTCAATCTGTCTATAGTTGAAATCTCCCATTAGCACAACATTTTCGTATGTAGATGCCTTACGAATTTCGTCCCATAGAAGTTTACTGCACTCCCTATCAAGATTTGGGGCCCTGTAAATCACACCCAAAATTAGTTTTCTCGGCCCTCGAGAAGCTGTAACCAAACAGATTCAGTGGCTGACGCTTCTAATTTTAATATCTTGTCTAACACAACAATTTAAATTGTCTCTGACATACATCGCTACTCCACCACCTTTCCTGTTGACCCTGTCAGTGTGGAATAATTTATAGCCTTGTATGTGACATTCAGAGGGCATCTCTCTATCTTTCAGATTGAGCCAGGTCTCTGTTATAGCAATAATATCTATGTTTCCTGCACTTGCAATTAATCTTAGCTCATCTATCTTATTTCTAACACTCCTGCTATTAGTATAGTAAACCTTAAGGGAGCTAGTTCCCTTGCTGCCCTCTGCTGTCCCCCTTTGTTTGCTGACCTGTCTATTGTCTTTATTTATAACTTCATGCTGAATGCCTTTATACATTTAATGTTTCCAACCTAGTGTTGCAACCTGCTTGTTTCCCACACACACCCATACCTCTATCTTCATCAGTTTAAAATTCATAGGCATTTCACCAATGACCTTCTCAATCGAGTCTGCAAGTGCTACCACCCCTGCCCAGAGAGATGTACCCCCATCCCTTGCATACATATCATGTTTGCCATAAAGTTGTTCCAGTTGTCAATGAATGGGATTGCAAGTTCCTTGCAGTATCTGTCTAGCCAGCAATTTACACCAATTGCCCTAGACAACCATTCATTTCCTACTCCCCTCTAGGCAAGATGCTACATATGATTGGGATCCCTCCCTTAGACTTAATGAAATCTATAGCTGACCTGTACTTATCTAGCAGCTCTTCTCTCCTACCCTTCCCAATATCATTTCCACCAGCACTGAGACAGATAATGGGCTTGTTCCCATTACCTGACATGATATTATCCAGCTGTTGACAATGTCCCCAACACAGCTCCAGGGAAGCACACTCTATCTCTCATCTTCTTATTCCTATTACAAAAAGCACGGTCAACATATCTTACCTGAGAGTCACCAACCACAAGAATGCGCTTACCTTCATTAGCAGGGGCAGTAGTACCCTTACCTTCACTGGCCACTGAAGTACATTCATCCTGGAGAACAGAGAAGCGATTTCCTACCTTCAGATCTTCACTCTTAACTTTCCTTACTCTGATGCGCCTCCCATTACTGTGAACAACTCGCCACTTGTAGCAGGTGCTGGCTGCACCTCACTGCTGGTAGCCGTTGCTCCCTCCCCACCTACAGCCTCCTCACAGTGAGAGACATGACTGCACCTCACTGCTAGAAGCCTCATTCCCCACATCTCCAACCACCTCACACTCTCTCCCAGGCCCATTGAGGTGGACCTTCAGCCTCCTAATCTCCTCCTGGAGAAGCAAGACCTCCTCCTTAAACTCCCCAACCTCATTTTTTAAAACACTGCAAAAAGCAAGCCATGTTTTGTAACCGTCCACGCAAACCCCCCCAAAGCAGTCAGGGCCCTTGACCTCACGTGACGACTGACCACTAAACCCAATGGCTAAAATAAAGAAACAAAAAGGGACCACACGGTTCCGGGCTTGTTCCCGTACAAAAAAACAGCAGCGCCACAACAGTATATAATACAGTCATTGGGTAGTACCCAAAAAATAATTCATTGTAGAAGAAATAGTAGCAGTTTTTAGTAGTAGCAGTAGGGGCCCTGTTTTTTTTTTAAAAAAATTAAAATTTTTCCAAAACATTTTTTTGAGGTTTGGTATCTAAATCTAAAATTTCAAAGGCCCACCATAAATGCCCACCTAGGAAAATAACCTTTATTTTTTCTTTAAACGGGGCCCCGCCCCTTAAAGTATCCAAACAGCAAAGAAAAATTTTTTTAAAAGGGGAAAGAAAGCCCCGCGGGCGCTTTCCAGCGCCTTACAAAACAAGAGCTAATTTTCTTCGAACCGGGAAAACCCACAAAATTAGCAAACAAAAATTGGCATTTTTTCCAAAAAGGTTTGTTGTATTCGTTTTTTAAACGTTGTCGACTGGGGGGTCACAGTCTTAAATTTGGCATAACAAACCACGGAACGATTTGGGTTTTGAACCCGTGAGGTCCCCCCCAATCATACCCTTTACGATTTCGTGAGCATGACGTCGTTTAACAGTTTTTTTAAATGGTTTAACCCCTTTTCCTATATGCTTCAGTTTTTTTTAAAGTCATTCCCAAAAGTTAAAAGGCTTTTTTCAAAAAGGGTGATTTTCTCTTCACTGTTGTGGAGGGCCATTCACCTAACGTTAGTGTTACAATTTTTTTAAATTTGAACTACGCGAGTGTATCGAGAGAGATGAACATGAAATTCAATTTTTAGAAGTCTCTTTTCAGCCCAAAAAAAAACCAAACATTTTTTCATATTTCACCCCCAGTAAAAATTTTTCCAGGTTGTTTAAAAAGCTACACTGTAGAAAAGCGCTAATAAAGCTTTTCCCCCCCAAATTTTTTTAAGCAATTTTCTAGTCACTGTGGAGAAAACCCCGACAGTCCATTTAAATTTTTAGCCCCTGGTTTTTGCTGGGCTACAAAAAATACTTTTTGCACTTCCCTGTGGGAGGGGGTAAAAACCCCCTTAGATGGGGGCTGTCTTCCCAAATACTACCAAAAATTTTTCAATTGTGTGGACAGGGGGGCAGTACCTCCCAAATTTGGTCGGGCCCACCAACCCCACTACCATGGGTTTTCCCCTTGTGTGATTTGGGCAGGGCCCTCCCTGGATGGTGCTGTCTTTCCCCAAACCCACTTTCCATTATTCACCTTGTGTGATAGGGGAGTACTCCCTGGAAAGGCTGCTGGGTTTCCAACCTACAAAATAAAAACATAAAAAAAGGAACACTGAACAGGCCTACTGACCCAAGGGGAGCAGCCCATGTTTCCCCCCCGGGTTGAACAATGACCCCCACCCCCGGATTTTCCCAAAGGGCCCACCCCGGGTGTTTATCTCCACCAAGGAAAGGGGCACTGCACCCAAAACCCCGCAGCACAAGGGTAGTTTTGGGGCAAAATCACACCCACCCCAAACCCCCTCCAAAAAATTTTTTTTTTAACCTATTTTTTTAAAACTCACAACCCTTTTAAACCTCAAAACTGTATCGGGGTTTTTTTTCCACCAAAAAACAAAATCTATTACCCAAAACCCGTGCTTTTCCATATCCTTCCCGAACTAATTTTTTTAAAATTTTAAACCATTGTGCAGTCCCGTCATAGCTGGAAAAATTTTTTGCACGCTATTTACATTTTATCTTTTTATTTTTTTTTTATCACACTGGCCGATTTCCCACCAAGGCAGGGTGGCCCTAAAAAGAAAAACTTTCACCATCATTCACTCCATCACTGTCTTGCCAGAAGGGTGCTTTACACTACAGTTTTTAAACTGCAACATTAACACCCCTCCTTCAGAGTGCAGCACTGTACTTCCATCTCCAGGACTCAAGTCCGGCCTGCCGGTTTCCCTGAACCCTTCATAAATGTTACTTTGCTCACACTCCAACAGCACGTCAAGTATTAAAAACCATTTGTCTCCATTCACTCCTATCAAACACGCTCACGCATGCCTGCTGGAAGTCCAAGCCCTCGCACACAAACCTCCTTTTACCCCCTCCCTCCAACCTTTCCTAGCCGACCCCTACCCCGCCTTCCTTCCACTACAGACTGATACACTCTTGAAGTCATCTGTTTCGCTCCATTCTCTCTACATGTCCGAACCACCTCAACAACCCTTCCTCAGCCCTCTGGACAACAGTTTTGGTAATCCCGCACCTCCTCCTAACTTCCAAACTACAAATTCTCTGCATTATATTCACACCACACATTGCCCTCAGACATGACATCTCCACTGCCTCAGCCTTCTCCTCGCTGCAACATTCATCACCCATGCTTCACACCCATATAAGAGCGTTGGTAAAAACTATACTCTCATACAATCCCCTCTTTGCCTCCAAGGACAAAGTTCTTTGTCTCCACAGACTCCTAAGTGCACCACTCACCCTTTTCCCCTCATCAATTCTATGATTCAACCTCATCCTTCATAGACCCATCCGCTGACACGTCCACTCCCAAATATCTGAATACATTCACCTCCTCCATACTCTCTCCCTCCAATCTGATATCCAATCTTTCATCACCTAATCTTTTTGTTATCCTCATAACCTTACTCTTTCCTGTATTCACTTTCAATTTTCTTCTTTTGCACACCCTACCAAATTCATCCACCAATCTCTGCAACTTCTCTTCAGAATCTCCCAAGAGCACAGTGTCATCAGCAAAGAGCACTGTGACAAAATCCACTTTATGTGTGATTCTTTTTCTTTTAACTCCACGCCTCTTGCCAAGACCTCGCATTTACTTCTCTTACAACCCCCTCTATAAATATATTAAACAGCCACGGTGACATCACACATCCTTGTCTAGGCCTACTTTTACTGGGAAATAATTTCCCTCTTTCCTACAAAACTTAACTTGAGTCACTATCCTCGAAAAAAATCACTCTTTTGTAA
>NC_069468.1:18397600-18438422 GCF_026875155.1 Cherax quadricarinatus
AAACCTCCGAAATTCATTTTCAACTAGAAAATTTAATCGGTTAAAATAAGGGCAAGGGGAAGTTTCCCTCTTTAAAGGGATTATAATTTTAAAATAGGTTTGTGGATGAAATAAAGATATTTCAAAAACTCTTGCCTTCCTACTGGGGCCTTAAGGGTTGGGCTGTTATTAAATTATCTTAGGCAGGAGTAGCAGGTTTAGCGAGGGGGGGATTTTTTTTTTTTTTAATTTTCCTAAGATCCCCGGCACCCCAGTTTTCTATATTGCAACCCCCATTCACGAATTTTTTTTTTTTTTTCTTTTGCTTTTAGTATTTGGCTCAATGGGGATAAAGAATGGAAATTATATAGATGTGGGGTGTCAAAACGGAACGTAGAATTCACAAAAAAGATAAATTTAAAAATTCCTAGTACTACACTTCACATCCATACAGTAGGAAAGTTAGTAATGTACTATGGTTGTGTAAATTTATTTATTATTTTTATAATTTATTGTTTTATTATCTTTTTATTTTATTCAGTATACAGCCCCAAATAAAAAGAGGGTTGTCAGAACTGTTTAAAAAAAAAGGGAGGGTTGATCAACACTTGAATCATGAACAAAAACCATCATACCGTCCCTTCCCACATGACAGATTAACCTTCAAACATCAGAAAATTTTTCTAAAATTAATGCAAATGATGAAAACTATAAAAAAATTTATTTTTTGGTGTGTGTGAAAAGAGCGAAAACTGAGGGCAACAAGGTCCAAAATTATGATGATCGCTACAAGACCAGCAGGGGGCCCTTACGGGATCAAGTATGTTATCGACACCAGGGAGATCCCTCTCCGTTTCCCGCTGTCCCCATGCAGGGTTTGTAAAATTTCTTCAATATATAATTAGTTAATAAAAGAAACATGTAGCACTATGTTTTGGCGTTTATTTTATAATTAAATAAAACAAAAAATGAAAGACACAATTTTTGGAAAAGAATCATTCCCCAAAAAACAAACATAGATAGGGAAGCATAAAAAAATCCAGTCCCGAAAAATTGCAATGATCGGGGCACAGCGAAACATTTAGTTTTCATTTTCATTTTTGGTTACCCGTGAAATTTTTCTTTATTTTTTCAAGAATTGGAAAATGTTTTCCCCCCAGTGTATTAGCATGTATTTCCCTCTTTTTTTTTAATGCATTGTCATGGAATAAAATTGGTTTTTGTTTGTTTTTTAAGAGAAACGGATGGGTCAAAATTAATTTATCTGCTTATTATTATTATTAAATTTTCATTAAAAACACAAAGATTATATTATATATATATATATATATATATTATATAAATATATATATAATAATTAATATATAATATATAAAATTTATTTATATATTGTCGTCCCGAATTGAAAACTGGAAATTGCAAGACTCATTTAAAAATTAAGTCCTTTCTAAAATTTTCTCTTATACGTTAAAGATATATTTTTTTCATTTTTTTGGATGTAAAAAATATTTTACAAAAGAATCTTAGAAAACTTACCAACCTTTTATAACAAGAACAATTTTTTTAGCCTAACCCAATAAATATTTTTAATTTGTTACAAAATTTAATATAAACAAACCGGTGAAATATATTTTTTTTTTTGTTATGTTGGGGTGATTTTTGGCGAAATTATTTCTACACAAATTTTTACTTGTCCAATGGCAAGATGAGCGGTTTTCTATTTAAGCCAGATCGCAAGTTCTGCCCATTCGGCAGAAATTTATATATATATATATATATAATATTTTATTATTAAAAATTTATATATATATTTTATATATATATATTATTTTATATATATATATATATTTATATATTTTTTAAAATGGAAAAACTGTATATTTTCCGGAAATACGGTATTTAAAGGTAGATTCCCTAATTTTAAAATTTAAAAAAGTTTATTTTTTTAAAAAAGAACAGTCCCCATTTTGGTTTTTTGAATTTGGGTACAACGTTAGTGAAGGAAGAAATTTTTGTGCTTAGATGTTTTAAATTGGGCAGGAAATTTTTGGGTGTGCATTCCTGATAAGGAGATATAGGGCGACAGGCAGGACAACTCCGGAACTCAGATAAGCGCTAATTTATGTTTAATTTTTGGAGTTAAAATTTTCATAAATGTAGGGAAAAGGGGGGGTCCCCGTCATGACACATTGACTCCAGTAAATTGGGATGTTATGATTAAAATTTCTCTTTCTGTTATATAAATGTGTATTAAATCCCATAATAAATTTTTTAAATTTTAAAAATTATCCCAAATTTATATATTTCCCAGCTTTCCCCTGGGGGATGTATAATTCTTTAAATGTTTAATAGGCCCAGAGCAATTTGTAGAAATACATGAAAGGGCATCAAAGGGGGGGGCATTTTTTGCGACCTGGTGTCCCCAAATTTCCTATTGTCTAACTGATAAATAAAAATTTAAATTTTCGTTCTTTTTCTTATATTTTATATTAAGGGTACTTTCAGCAAATGAAATTTTTCCAAAAATTAAATTTTTGGGCCCTTTGGGGCCCTTTCCCTTGAACCGGGGTAATTAAGGGGAAGGGTCATTAATTATTTAAAATTGCTTAATAATTAAAATTTTGAAATAAGGGGGAAGGAGGTGGATGTTAAGTTCAAAAAATTTTTATTTTAATGTGTAGTGGATTTAATATTCCAAAAATTAATTTTGGGTAAGTTAAGCTAAAGTGTGGTTTAAAAAGATATTAATTTTGTATAAGTGTATGGGGGTTATTGAAACCCCAAGTTTTAGCAAAATTATTTTAAAATTTTTTTTTTTCCTTTTTTTTAAATTTTTTGAAAAAGCCATAGTGGAAGGATTTATATTAATGTTTTTGAAAAATATTAATTTGAAAAGAAAATTTTAAGGCCAGATTTATATCAGTGAATGGGTAATTGAAAACCCCCAAGTGTAATTTAATATTAATGTGAAAATATTAATTTTGCTATCCCAAAATTCGGGAAAGGGATTTTTTTAATTTGTATAATTTTTAATTTTGATAACCCAAAGGGGCGGGTTTAAAGGGTTTGTATTAATGTACTTTTAAAATTTATAAAATTTTCAATGAAATTGCAAAGCCCCGGTTCTGGGAAATTTATTAAAAGGGTAATTTTGTCCTTTTTAAAACCTTTTCTTTAAAGTGCAAAATTTTAGTAAATAACAGTGTTATTAATTTGGGAATTTTAAATTTAAAATTACATAAATGGCAAAAAATGGGGAAAATTAATATAGAAACAAAAAATTAGGGAAATATAGGAAAAGGGAAAGCGTCATTGCAAGCTAGAAAGGGTCATGAAACCCAAAGGGCCTTTAAAAATAAATTTTTGGGAAATTTAAAATGAACAAGAAACTGTGAATATGGGGGTTTTAAAAATTTGTTTTTAAAGTTGCTTTGGGTTAATAGATATGTTTTCTTACAAATTTTTTAAAAACAAATAGGGAAGGAGTTTTTTGTTAGTAAACTGTGTAGATAAAAATTTAATCTCATGTTTAAATCAGTTTTAAATTAGGGGAAAAAGTTTCTTTCTTGTAAAAGTCGGGCCCTTGAAAAAATTTAAAAAATGTGAAACCAGGCATTTTAATCAGTTTTTCCCAAAAAAATAAATGTTTTTCCCAAAAACTCCCAAAACTAGTTCCCTGTTTTTAAATTTCCTGGTAAAAATTTGGGAGGAATTTTGGTTTTTTTTTAAAAGCGGGCGTGCATGACGGGAAAGTGCCCCAACCCTGTGAAAATTTAATTTATTTTCCCTCAAAGGACGGGTTTAAAGGGGAGATTCTCACTTTTCTATACAAGCCTTTCCCAAGTAGATGACTCTTAAAAGGGAAAGCTTTGATTTTGTTGAAGGCACTTTTTGGTAATTGAAAAAAGGGTGGTTTGGGTTTCAAAGTAAAAACCCTTGTTAATTTTAAAATCTCCAGTTTCACCCCAAACGAAGGTTTACAGCACTTTAGATTAAAACGGGAGATCCCCTCCAAATTTTAAAATTTAATAAATTTAATCTGGGGAAAATCAGACGGGGTTATTGATTTCCATGGAAAGAATAAATTAACTGAAAACACTTAAAAGATTTAAAAAAATATCAAAAGGGGTTATTTTGGCCCTTGAGGAAAATAAAACTAGGCCCCAGAATTAATTTTGCATTGCGGGGCCACCCCAAACTAACTCTTTTTTTAAAGATGCAACCCCAAAATAACTCTGAGGAATCCCCAAATTTTCCCAAAAAAGGGGAAAAAAATTATCCCCCAATGGTAAAAATTTAAAAAATTTCTTTTCCAAAAAAAGAGTTGAATAGATGCATATCAATTAGCGGGAATCGGGAAATAATGTTTCTCCAAAAAAGGTTTAAGAAAATAAGTACCCTCCAAAAGAGTAGCCCGGGTTAATAAAAAACCAGTCAAAAAAAAAGAGATTGTTTTTCGGCAACTGTATTCATTTTTTAAGAAATTCAATGCAAAACAAATTTATGGAATGATAAAGTTGAAAGAATTTGGGGGGAATTGACAATTATCAGGTGTTTGGGGAATCACAATGTAAAGGATTGTTATTTCCAAAATTTAAAATTTTTTTATCAAATTTTACAAAGGAAAAACATCATTAAAACATTATGTAAAGGTTTATATGGGTAAGGTTTTATAATAATGTTTAAAGTTGACAAAACCTGGGCACCCAAAAGTGGCTAATGTAAAAATTGGCTTTTTAATAAGATGGTTTTTTTCTGAAGTAGCCTTCCCCCAAAAAGGTAAAAAAATTTATGATTTAAAAAGGGTTAAAACAAAAAAAAAGTAAATGCATTAGACCCAAAGGGTCCCGCGTTCTTTCTTTAAAAAATAAATGTTTTTGATGGTTGAAATTCCCGTGGGAGATCCCACAAATTTAAAAAAAAATTTTGGGTTTTTTCTCAGATTTAAAAAAGCTCAATTGTTGACACTGTTTATGCACTGTTCAAGTTCCCGGGAATGAGAAAAAACGTGTTAAAAGCAGTTTAAAAATTTGATAACTTCCAAAAGAAAAAAACTACAGTTTGGGGGGGGTTAGTAAACCTACAGAAAGACCTCCCCATAATGTAAATTTTTGCACCTTCTGGTGTTAAAGGGGATGATTCTGTGGCCCAAAAATATTTTTATAGGTAGTTTAAATAATTTTGCCTCCTTTGTAAAAAAGGGATGGTAAAGAAATGTTGGGGTCCAAACCCTTTTTTAAGCTGCTTGGGGGGCCCCTGTGGGTGTATGGGTTTGGAAATTCCCCGTAATAATAATTTTTTACTAGAGGAAAAATACAATACCATAACTGTGTGTCTTACTCATGAAGTTGTACCCAATTATAATTCTTCCATAAAGGATGGTGTTGAGCCAGTGCATAAATTGTGGGAATTAGACAGCATTGGAATAAATATAAATAAAGTTCAGACGATTATTTTACTCAGGAGCAGTACCTGAAAGATGTAAAATTTGAATCTGGACAATACTGGGTACGACTTCCGTGGAGACTGAACCATCCAGAATTGCCCACTAATTACAGAATGGCATATGGGCAGTTAAAGGCTCAGCTCCGCGAACTGAGTAAGACACCAGAATTGTTAACTGCCTATAATGATATAATTGCTGAGCAGTTAATTAATAAATTTATGGAAGAGGTACCTCCTGAGAAAGCCAAAATTTATGGTCACTATTTGACACATCACGGAGTGAAGAAGGATTCTAAGACCACTCCTCTGAGAATTGTGTTTAATTGTAGTGCCAGGAGTAACAAAAATGTACCTAGTTTAAATGACTGTTTGATGACAGGTCCACTCCAATTGTTTGTCCTCCCTTAGCCATTGATATAAATAGATATTCTTCTTTTCCCAAACTAATCAATGTAACTAAGTTGGTGTTTAAATTTCTAAACAAGATGAATATCATACAAGTTTTCACATCTGCTTGAGTATTTAATAAAGAGGGTACAGGAGGAAATCTATGGAAATGAGATTAAATTGATGATGGAAAGAAAAATTGTGAAAGGTTCCATAATAGAGAAATTAGGGCTGTATTTAGAGAACAGTGTAATTAGGTGCAGAGGTAGGTTACAAAATGCTGAATTGGGTGTTTAAATGCTAAACACCCTATCTTACTGCCCAAAACTCATCATCTAACAAATTTGATTGTTCTAAATACCCATAAAAATGTAATGCATGGTGGGGTACAAGATACCTTAAATTGTATTAGGGAAACTTTCTGGATTCCATAAGGACGGCAAAGTGCAAAAAGGGCGATTAAATCTTGTGTAATATGTCGCCGTGTGGATGCCAGATCCTATATGTACCCAGGTCCTCCACCATTGCCAAAGGAGCGTGTACAATTAGTGAAACCATTTGATGTAACAGGTGTAGACTATAGTGATCCAATAATTTTAACAGGTACTTCAGATGGTGTTCCACTGAAAGTGTATGTTTGTTTGTTCACCTGTACTGCTACTAGGGCAGTTCATTTAGAAGTGGCACAGGACTTGTCTGCAGAACACTTTATACAGCTGTTTCGAAAATTTGCAGCTAGGAGATCCTGTCCGAGATTGATGATTTCGGATAATGCCACAAATTTTGTAGCAGGTGCTCAACATTTGATAGAATTAAATAATAGTAACGATGTTCAATCTCTGTTAACCCAACGATTGTGTACCTGGAAATTTATTGCTCCTAGAGCCCCTTGGCAGGGGAGGGCTGTACGAAAGACTGATAGGCACAATGAAGAGGTGTCTCCGTAAAGTACTACACCGGAAGAGAATTAATTTGGAAGAATTCCGTGCAGTGTTAGCGGAGGCGGAGAATCGTATAAATAATAGGCCTCTCTCGTACATGAGTGATACACCTGATGCAGATGTATTAACACCTTCTCACCTAATATGTGGAAGGAAATTGGAAGCTGCCCCTGTCTATAGAGATAATCTGGAAGAAAGTGATGAAGATTACAATGATGCGGCAGTGTTGTGTAATAAATTTAAAATGTTAAATAAAGTAATTGATCATTGGTCTAATGTGTGGCGTAAGGAATATCTTCTTACACTACGTGAACACTTTTATGGTGCGACAGAGGCAGTAAATCGACAGACCATTCAACCAGGTGACATTGTGTTAATTGACACTGAACAACATCGAACATTGTGGCCTCTGGGCAAAGTATTGACATTGTACCCAGATGCACAAGGTGTTGTCAGGAATGTCAAAGTGTGTCGTGGCCAGGAAAGTTTACGCACAATTAATTAATTGATTCCCTTGGAATTAGGTGTTCAATCAAACGTAAATGAAAATCTGAGGGAAAGTGACACGAGTGATATGGAAAATAACGCAGACCAAGTGATGCCAGAAGATGAAATCGTAGTAAGATCTACTAGGAGAACAGCCACTCAAGCCAGAACCGGCTGGAATCGTCTCCTAAATGAAGGAGTAATTTGAGTCGTTTAGCAACGAACTCTGCCCGGCCGCAGTGTGGAAAATACTGCATATTTTCCTGAAATACGGTAATTTATAGGTAGATGCCCTATATTGTATTTAAAAAAAGTGTATTTTTAAAAAGAGGACAGTCGCCATTTTGGTTTTTGAATTGGATACAACGTTAGTGTACTGGGAAGGAATTTTCGTGCTCTAGAGGCTAAAATTGGGCTGACGCCTCTCAAATAGGAGACGAAATTGTTGGATATGCATTCCTGCATAACGTGAGATATCAGGCGACAGGACAGGACAACTCCAGGAACCTCAGATAAGCTGTCTAATTTATGTTTAATTTCTGGCCAGTAAAATTTTCATAAATGTAGGCAAAAGGGAGGGTCCTGTACATGACACATTAATCTCCAGTCAAATTGGTGAGCGTTATGATTAAGATATTCTCTTTCTGTTATATAAATGTGTATTTATATATAATCATTTTTTAATTTAATATAGTCCACAAATTTACATATTTACCAGCATTCCTGGTGATGTATATTTCATTTATGATTAATAGGTCCAGAGCAACTTGTAGATATGACAGTGGTAGGTATCGAAGGGGGACATTTTTTGCGACCTAGGTGTCCCAAATTCCTGCTTGTCTAACTGATAAATAATAATTATCTTTGTTCATTACTGTTATTATATAATGATAATTCAGCTAAATGCCATTTCCACAATATATATATATATATATATATATATAATATATATATATATATATATATATATATATATATATATATATATATATATAATATATATATATATATATATATATATATATATAATGCAAAACAACCACTCTGAAAGAATGGAGAAATTCAAGCGCTTTCGTGACTACTCACATAGTTCCTTGATAATGTGAGTAGTCACGAAAGCGCTTGGAATTTCTCTATTCTTTCAGAGTGGTTGTTTTTGCATATTCTGAAATCACCTGTTTACTGTGATCTTATTGCATATATATATATATATATATATATATATATATATATATAAATATATAATATATATATATATATATATATATATATATATATATATATATATATTATATATATATTTAGGTTCACAAAGATTTTTGCGAAATTATTGCTTACACAAATTTTCGCTTGCCTTATTTGGTAAGAAGAACGTTGCTGTTTAAGCCAAAAATAGCAAGTTTTACCTATTCAGTTGTATACATATAATCCTGGAAGACAGTCCTCTCACCCTTCCAGGATATCTTTGGAGGAGTAGTGGTAAAAATCATGGCAGTAACTCAATGAAAATCTATTCGTTTTTTCTTTATATTTATTAACTTTTTCTATGTTTTTCATACCTCAGTTCCATCTTGTCTAAACAGTGTCGTTATAATTTCAGGTACGAGCTGTACAACGTAGACGTGTGGGCAACAGTAGTTGTTTTGCTCGTCATTATCAGCTATGTCTCAGTACGACTTATAATTTCCTTGTGTTCCTGGCTCTTCTCCAAATCCAAGGCCAAAACTGATTAAAATTGTTCTTGCCTAGAGTATGTTTCCTGTCATTCCATTCCATGCACTGTTAGGTCCGAGTGCTTCGATGGGAAACTATTATTACACTACATATTATACGTATATATATATATATACGTATATAATATATATATATATATATATATAATATATATATATATATATATATATATATATATATATATATATACTATATATATATACATATATGTAGATGAGGTAATTTCTGTTGCCAAGAATAAGTTAATAACAGACACTGGATCATTGCATGTTATGAGAGAGTTATCACAGTATCACATAACCTCGGCCTCCTGTGCCTCAACCCTTGCTGGAAACCTAGTAACTCCACCTCAGATGCTTAAATAGCAGCTGCAACTAGTCTCTTAACAGATCCAGGAGCTGTAGTTCAGTCTTCCCAAGTACTCCAGGATCTTCAAGTCAGTTATATAAGACCCAGGAGCCAGAGATGTATATATTCAAGAAGTCTACCAGCTGCACCTTAACACCTATGAAACACCAAAGTACTGCTGATTAACACTCAAAATTACCAGGAGTTAGAGCTATGAAACAACGTGTGGAAAATTTATGAGCGATTTTCCTAAATTAAAAAAAATCCAAATTACCGAAGACTTATAGCCATATGGGCTAGTTTAAAAACGAGGTTGATTCCCTTTTATATCACGGAAACGAATATAGCGAACATGCATAAGTACATAACGAAGGAACAATGCATCAGACTTAATGGCCTATGCTAAACAAGTTCCCCTCACAACCACTCACACCCGCTCATGTACCCGTTCAACTTAAAATTTAAGCTACCAAAATGTTTTTGTCTCAATTAAATTACCTAGGAATTTGATCTAAATTTCTCCAACTTGAATCCATTGCTGCGAATCCTGTCTTGTTTATATATTTTCAACACAATATTTATCTCTCCTAGATTTTGTCGTACTGACTTTGTTTAAGATCTACATTGTATAACTTATAAGGGCCATAGTTATTTCCTTATCCTAGGATTAGAACGTTCCACTTGTCTAAGTTAAACTGTGTTCCACTTCTCCGACCACAACTTACCCAAGTCATCTGTTGCCTTCTAGTGTCCACATCAGAAATTATGTGACGGCCTATTTTAGTGCCATCAGCAAACTTACTCACGTTGCTATTTATTTCAAAATCAGTGCGGTTTATGTACATTTTGAACTATAACGGTCCCACCAGCGACCCCTTTGGTACACCACTCGTGAAAAGTCCTCATTCCGATTTATTCTAATTATTAAAAACTCCCTGTTGCTATTGGTCAGCCATACCTCGACCCCGGGAGATAATTTTTTCCTCCAATTCCCTGTGCCGCTACTTTCCTAATCTCCTGTGTGGAACTTTGTCAAAGACCTTACTGAAGTCTATTTACACAGTATCGTTTTCTTCATCTCGGTCAAGAATGCCCTTTTGTAGAACTGTGTTGACATTCGTTGATCAAATTATATCTTTCAAGGTGGCTTCGTTGAGGAGACTAGCTCATGGTTCTTTACAATCATTTAAAACCCTCGTTTGGCAGAACTACGTTCAGGTAGTTCCTCTAGTTGGTTACGACACAAACTGTTTTACAAAGCATTTCTGGACCATTTCGAGAAAGTCACTAAACTCTAGATTACCTGTCTTTAATTGCTCCGGTTGATTTAGCTAAAGTTAAAAATTTCCCACTAAAACTACATTTCATTTTTAAGATGCCTAAGTAATTTCATCCCAGAGAAGTTTACCATGGTCACTACCGAGGTCTGGAGGTCTGGAGGTCTGTAGATAACACCTAAGATTAGCTTGCTATGTTCTTCAAGAAAGCGCAGCCAAACAGACTCCGTGTCTCTCTCTTCCACCTTTATATTAAAGCCTTGCCACCAGAAACATCTTCTAATTCGTCTACTGAAGTTGACAACGTATCTACACTTCCACCTTCAACACTTCTTGAAACTGACCAATCAACGACTTCACCTGTCTATTACTCTAAGGGTGAGCAACAATATAATAAGATACGTGGATTCGCTTTCTACACTACTTCTGATTATCCTAAAGAAATGGATGCACAGACATTGATCCCCCTCCTCCAAAGTGAAGAAGTCAAGTACGTCGTTTGTCCATCACGTTTTCTCTACCTTAGAGAACTTATCAGTGTCCTTAATTCTCCAAAGATCGACCAAGATTGCAAATTTAGAATCAGGCACACATCAATACAGAAGTTCCAGACTCTTTCTAATGGGATAGTAGCTTAACACACCTCAAGCTGACCACCGCCAATACGACTCAACCTGCTTGCTGCCTTCTGACACTCCCAGCTCCTACCGCTGCCTTCGCCACCCTCTCCTCGTGAGCCAAGTGACGACATCATTCAAGCCTCTCCATCTACGTCTCCAGTACTTCGGTACCACATGTCCCAAAGTGGTTGGGCCAGTTGCCTTGATTCCTCCTCTTTTCCTCCTTCCCATCCTTTTACAGTCATTTCCATCCTTCCTTATCCTTCTTCCTTCCCATCTCAAGACAGCTCTCGTCGTCTTAATCCTAACCCTAATCCTAAAACCTTTATATTGTTTCTGACGCAACAATATAAATTTTTCCCTAACATACATAGCAACTCCGCCATCTTTCCTGTTGATTCTCTCAGTGTATAATAATATACACACGTGTACGTGACACTCAGCAGACACGTCCCTATTTTTCAGACTGAACCAAGTTTTAGTTATTACGATAATATCTATATTCACTTCAATGCTTCAGTGTAAACACTTGGTCTACACATCCCCTACCCATTGTAAATTATTTGTTCATCTACGGTCTCGCTCTCCGTCTTAATCCTTGTACTACAACTATTAGTGTATACATGTAATAGACTATATGACCATTCTTTCCTATTTTTATCAGTAGTTATATTATGAGGTACCTGTTGTTTGAACGTTTGCCTAACATGTCTTGAATAACCCTTTATATTTAATTTGTTGTAGGTTTTAAATAGAGAGTTGTTACCTTTTAAATGGAATTAAGTAAAAAAATATATATGTAGGGTAGCTTTAAGGTGGCATTAAGATAGCTTTGATTCTTACCAGATAGGGTGGTAAGATATTTCAGTTGTTTATGTAACTGAAATTACGAACTAGTACATCTCTTTTAATTGTAACTGTTTTTCACATAGTTAAGTTACTTACCTGTTTTAACTTTTAAGGTTGAAATAAGTTATTCTAGGTAATCTACACATATACTGCTATATATGATAATTTATGTAACTGTATTTATGTGTACCTGAATAAAGTTACTTACTAATTGAAGCTTATAACAGAAGATGGTGCGGGAATATCGACAAGATTGCATGGCTGAAACACTGAATAAACGTTCCAGTTATAGTTTTTGTGTCCTTATCATCTCCATATTGGAGCTTACAAAGCCCAGTAAAAGTCTATACGTTCCTTAAGTAGGCTGCACCAGTGCTGAAAATATGAAGCCGATAGGTAGAGACATTCTGAAGCATTAGCACCAAACCAAATATCTCAAATTGTTAAATAAAATCAGCAAATTGAAACGTACGCCTTACACTCCAATCTAAACATTTTTTATTTAACTACAACACCTCTCAGGGTGACTTAGGGAAGTGAAAGGCTCTTGATCCAAACAACTGTAGCTCCCCTCCCTTTCCTTGGATCAAATGAGATTATCACTAGCGCTCCCCTCGTGAAATGAATCAAATATACGCATGGGAGACACTGTTGTAGATGTCATAGAAATTAAGTTTTGGAGTAACAAGATTAAATGATAATTGGGGCAGTAACTGAATTGTGTATAGAAAAACGTTTGATAATAGGCAAGACATATTTTAAGAAAAAAAAAGAGAATAAGTACACAAATACAACATAGTAAGAAATAAGTACATTTTGATAGAAAATGCATTAGTAAAAAATGTCGCTGGGTAGACATGTGAATGTGCTTGTTTTTACAGCGGTGACTCCTCAAAGAAGGTTCCTTGATGTTGGTGAGGGGCTCTTGATTTAGGGAATTGGATCTGTGCTCCAGTTCCCCGAATTAAGCCTGAATGCCTTCCACATCCCCCCCCCCAGGCGCTGTATATTCCTCCGGGTTTAGCGCTTCCCCCTTGATTATAATAACAATAATAATTTACAGCGGTGATAGATATACCAGATCTTTATTTAGTGGAAACTATAGTGAGGGTAAGAGGTAGATATTTATGGTAAAACTTAAGCAACTATTACAAGACATGTGAGGCGACAGAAAATACAGGTTGAGAGGGAATCGAAGAGGTATGGTGAAGATTTCAGAGCGTAGTGTTAAGTGTACAGTAGAGGTTTGTGATTATAGGAGAGTGGATGCAAGTGGCAAGAGGAGTAGTTGGTGAAATAATGAGGTAACGAGGGTACCGAGGGAGTAAAAGTTACTATATGAAAAGTTTTTTACAATGTAAAAATGATATACAGAGGAGTATACGGAGAGGAAAAGTGGTTAAAAGAATGGTAAGGGAGTGCAAAAGGGTATCCAATGAAAGAGTAAGTGAGGCTTTATCAACAAGTTTTCTGAGAACAAGAAAAAGTTTTGGAGTTAGATTAATAAGTTGAGAAAGTCTTGGAAACAAATAAATTCAGTAGCTAAAAGCAAAAGAAGGGAGATATTGGATGGGGAGGTGGAAGGAATATTTTAAGCTCTTAAATGTTCATGAACGGAAGGAGTGATTTCATGCACTGGACAGGGAGGTATAACATCTTGTAGAAGTGAGGAAGAGCCAGATGTAAGTGGAGATGCGAAGTTTGAGAACCATGTGTGGTATTGATATTAAGCAAAGAATTCGGAGCTGGAGATATACACTCCTCCATGCACACAGGATATATACACTGAGAGGCGAGTATCACTCATTGTATATACACCGAGAGTTTACTTTATTTCCTATATTAAGGATAAAGTATCCTTGACTAGTAGCGAACAGTCTATATGCAGCTTTAATGACCCTCATGTGGTTGATACGCTCTAAACCCCATTTACCAACCAGCGCTCCACGTATATGTACTCAGTGCACACACGTAAGGACAGACATACACATCAGAAAAAAATAATGGAAATTGTTATTATGTGTATAAATAGCTCGTGACCTTGAGATAGCAACTAGCCGGCTCGATTCAGTTACCAAGTCATGATTATATGACAATATCGCTCCGTATTAAAAAGTGTAAACACAAGGCAGTGTGATCGCTGGCTCAGGCAACTGATGTTGAGTGCTTTTCTTGAGTAATTGTTCAACATTCTTAGTGAGTTTCTTTACGCTGTTTTCACCAGACAGTCGCTGAGGTAAGTTGATAATTCATACTTTGATCAAAACTTCAGAAGTTTAAAAGTATAAGTTCTGGTAGCTCTTATACGCTCTTAAGAAAAATGTAACGATATATAACATATGCACATAGAATTTTTATTTCATATTTAACTAAAAAAAATACTTTATATGAAATGCATGATTATGGTTTCGAAAACTAATTGTGCTTCCTCTTCATGTCGAGTCAACATATTCATATGTACATTTATACATAAAATACAATAGGGAGTAAAACAACATAGATAACTCAGAGCTACATCTCGAATACTTCGTCCAGCTACCCGGCGGTGGGCAGCGTGCCCAGAATGCTGCAAGCATTTCAACTCTGGATCACAACACTGAGTCTCTGAAAGAGGAAGCTGGTCGCCCTGTGGTCCTTGGTTTCGATGATGAGTTTTTCACCCAGCTCTTTGAGGAACTTTAGAGCACACTTGCCCCATGCTCCAAGGGTCTCCGACCTTATTGGGATGAAGTTGTAGCAATGGGTGAGGCCTTCATATCTGCGGATCTTCTGGGTCTTCACCTATGGAGTATGGCAAGTAGGTGTCTGCCAATGCGGCGGCACAGGTGTAGTCCCAGCAATCTGCTTTCCATCCTTCCAGGGTAGCAGAGTGGCTCCACCAGGACGTTTTTGATTTCCTTCAGACCTTTGCACTTTGGGTTCCCGTTTGGCTGGGCAACGGGCTGTGGCGAGGCTTCTCTTTATAATGTCGTTGACCTCCTCATGTCTGGCATACTTCCCTTCTGATGTGTGACATACGAGACCATGAAGCCCGAATTGATCAGCCGTCACCCTGCCGCAAATATACCTATGTTCGGTGATGATGGGGCCTCTCTCTTTCTCTCTTTCTCTCTCTCTCTCTCTCTCTCCTCTCTCTCTCTCTCATATATATATATATATCTATATATATATATATATATATATATGCAATAAGATCACAATAAACAGGTGATTTCAAAATATGCAAAACAACCACTCTGAAAGAATAGAGAAATTCCAAGCGCTTTCGTGACTACTCACATTATCAAGGAACTATGAAGTGAAGCATCCAGGAAGCTATATAAGGGGTCGGCCACACCTCACTATCAATCCCACAACGGTTTAAACATCGTGACGCGCTGCGAGCCAACTTGACAGTCCTTTGCAAAACTCACCCCCAAGCTATTTATTGTCTAGTGTATTATAAATTCTACCCAAATTCTATTAATTATAAATGGATCTAATTATATAAACCAAAGGAAATATTCATATTATTGTCAAAACTGCTTTTATGAAACAAGATTCAATTATATTCCTGTCGACCATGGACTTGCTTGATACTACTTTTTCAACTTTTTGAAAATCAATTTCATGGTTAAAATCTCTTACATATAATTGAATCTTGTTTCATAAAAAAACAGTTTTGACAATAATATGAATATTTCCTTTGGTTTATATAAATTAGATCCATTTATAATTAAAAGAATTTGGGTAGAATTTAATAATACACTGGACAAATAAATAGCTTGGGGGTGAGTTTTGCAAAGGACCTGTCCAAGTTGGCTCGCCGCGCGTCACGTGTTTAACCGTTGTGGGATCTGATAGTGAGGTGCTGGCCGACCCCTTATATAGCTTCCTTGGATGCTTCACTTTCATAGTTCCTTGATAATGTGAGTAGTCACGAAAGCGCTTGGAATTTCTCTATTCTTTCAGAGTGGTTGTTTTGCATATATATATATATATATATATATATATATATATATATATATATATATATATATATATATATATATATAAAATATATATATATATATATATATATATATATATATATATATATATATATATATTATTTTTATTATCACACTGGCCGATTCCCACCAAGGCAGGGTGGACCGAAAAAGAAAAAACTTTCACCATCATTCACTCCATCACTGTCTTGCCAGAAGAGTGCTTTACACTACGGCTTTTAAACTGCAACATTAACACCCCCTTCAGAGTGCAGGCACTGTACTTCCCATCTCCAGGACTCAAGTCCGGCCTGCCAGTTTCCCTGAACCCCTTCATAAATGTTACTTTGCTCACACTCCCAAAAGCACGTCAAGAATTAAAAACCATTTTCTCCATTCACTCCTATCAAACACGCTCACGCATGCCTGCTGGAAGTCCAAGCCCCTCGCACACAAAACCTCCTTTACCCCCTCCCTCCAACCTTTCCTACACCGCCTTCCTTCCACTACAGACTGATCACTCTTGAAGTCACTCTGTTTCGCTCCATTCCCCTCTACATGTCCGAAACCACCTCAACAACCCTTCCTCAGCCCTCTGGACAACAGTTTTGGTAATCCCACACCTCCTCCTAACTTCCAAACTACGAATTATCTGCATTATATTCACACCACACATTGCCCTCAGACATGACATCTCCACTGCCTCCAGCCTTTCTCCTCGCTGCAACATTCATCACCCATGCTTCACACCCATATAAGAGCGTTGGTAAAACTATACTCTCATACATTCCCCTCTTTGCCTCCAAGGACAAAGTTATTTGTCTCCACAGATATATATATATATATATATATATATATATATATATATATATATATATATATATATAATATATATATATATATATATATATATATATATATATTTATTTTATTTATTTTTTTAATAAATTTTAACTTATGATACATTTAATTAAATTTAGGAAAAGGTAAAATAAATTACGTTCATTACCGCAAGGTTATATGAGGTCTCTAAGTTAAGTTTTCGTTCAGTACCGCTGAGTATAAAAGTTTACATAAACAGGTCTCATAGTCGACACCTCCGTCTGAGGTCACCAGCTGTGAGCCAGCTCTCTCTTATTATTGTTTGTAGTAGTAGTAGTGGCAATAGTAGTAGTGGTGGTGGTAGAAATACTAGTAGTAGAAGTAGTAGTAGTAACAGCAGTAGTAGTAGAAGTAGAAGTAGTAATAGTAGTAGTAGTAGCAGTAGAAGTGGGGGTGATAATAGTATTTGTAGTAATAATGGTATTGGAAATAGTATTATTAATAATACTATATATTTGTCAGGAAGCGCCATCTGCTTGGATCAAGAGCTCTTCTTAGAATGGAGAGGAGTTAGAGACATGAGTGCACACAGATAGATCCATATCTCAGAGATAATGTTATCTGGTAACTTGTGATGAATGGTTTGAAAAACCGACAAGTTGAAGATTGAGACACTTATGCAGCATATGGAAATCTTTATTCAGGAAACGTTTCGCCACACAGTGGCTTCATCAGTCCAATACAAAGAGGAAGGCGTAAGGAGAGGAGGAGAATGAGGTAATCAGTCCCTCAACCTGGAGTCGATGTGTTCAGTCCATCAATCTTGTAGAATGTACAGCATAGGGCCGTAGACGTGGCTTATATACTGTAGTGAGGTGACGTGAAGCAGATGGAGGCGGGGTCATAGTGGTACCATCCACTAGTCGAAGTAGGTCTTCGTCCAAAGGTTGAACAAGTGTTGAAGAATTCTTTGTAACAAGATCCCATGATGCTGCAGTGTCTGACAGTTGTGATGAATGGTTTGAAAAACCGACAAGTTGAAGATTGAGACACTTATGCAGCATATGGAAATCTTTATTCAGGAAACGTTTCGCCACACAGTGGCTTCATCAGTCCAATACAAAGAGGAAGGCGTAAGGAGAGGAGGAGAATGAGGTAATCAGTCCCTCAACCTGGAGTCGATGTGTTCAGTCCATCAATCTTGTAGAATGTACAGCATAGGGCCGTAGACGTGGCTTATATACTGTAGTGAGGTGACGTGAAGCAGATGGAGGCGGGGTCATAGTGGTACCATCCACTAGTCGAAGTAGGTCTTCGTCCAAAAGGTTGAACAAGTGTTGAAGAATTCTTTGTAACAAGATCCCATGATGCTGCAGTGTCTGACAGTTGTGATGAATGGTTTGAAAAACCGACAAGTTGAAGATTGAGACACTTATGCAGCATATGGAAATCTTTATTCAGGAAACGTTTCGCCACACAGTGGCTTCATCAGTCCAATACAAAGAGGGAAAGGCGTAAGGAGAGGAGGAGAATGAGGTAATCAGTCCCTCAACCTGGAGTCGATGTGTTCAGTCCATCAATCTTGTAGAATGTACAGCATAGGGCCGTAGACGTGGCTTATATACTGTAGTGAGGTGACGTGAAGCAGATGGAGGCGGGTCATAGTGGTACCATCCACTAGTCGAAGTAGGTCTTCGTCCAAAGGTTGAACAAGTGTTGAAGAATTCTTTGTAACAAGATCCCATGATGCTGCAGTGTCTGACAGTTGTGATGAATGGTTTGAAAAACCGACAAGTTGAAGATTGAGACACTTATGCAGCAATGGAAATCTTTATTCAGGAAAACGTTTCGCCCCACAGTGGCATCATCAGTCCAATACAAAGAGGAAGGCTTAAGGGGAGGAGGAAATGAGGTAACAGTCCCTCAACCTGGAGTCGATGTGTTCAGTCCATCAAACTTTTAGAATGTACAGCAATAGGGCCGTAGACGTGGCTTATATACAGGTAGTGAGTGACTGAAGCAGATGGAGGCGGGGTCATAGTGGTACATCCACTAGTCGAAGTAGGTCTTCGTCCAAAGGTTTAAAAAGTGTTGAAGAATTCTTTGTACAAGATCCTGATGGGTGCAGTGTCTGACAGATGTGATGAATGGTTTGAAAAAACCGACAAGTTGAAGATGAGACACTAGTGGCGCATAAAGGCATAATCCTAAAATATTCCAGCTGCAAACGTGTTCACTCTACGTGGCTTCAATCAGTCACAATTTTCAAAAGTCACAATACCGGCGCAAAAGTCACAATACTGTGGTGCAATCAGTCCTCAATACCTGGCTGAACAAATCACAATACGTGGCTGCAAATAGTACACAAGCCAAGTGGCTTAACTGAGTACAACAGATGGATGCAAAAGTCACAATACCGTGGTATGCATCAAGTCAATACCGTCTGCAAAGTGCACATACGTGCTGCAAGTCAATATCTTTGCAACAAGTCACAATACCTGATGCAATAGCACAATACCATGGCTGCATTAAGTAAATACCATGGTTGCAAAAACCACAATTACCATGCTGCAACGCACAATATGGCTGCATAATCACAATCTTTGGCTTGCAGAAAGTCACAACACCGTGGCTGCACAAGTCACAATACCGAGGAGCTAGAGAGTCAGCAATACGTAGGTGCAATCAGTCACAATACCGTGGCTGATAAAGTATAATACATGAGCTGCAACAAGTCACTTGTGCTGCAACTAGTCACATACTTGGTGCAACAAGTCACATACGTGGATCTATAATAGTGAAGTAGCAGAGGAGCGGGTCAATGGTCCACACTAGTCGCAAGTAGGTCATATCCAAAGTTCTGAACAAGTCAAATTGCTTGAACAAGACACAATGCTCATGGTCTGAACAAGTACAAACGTGGCTGAACAACCACAATACATGTGAACAGGCACATAGCATGGCTGCAATAAGTCACATACGTGGCTGCATAAGTCACAACACATGCTGCAACAAATCAAGACATGGCTAAGAAAGACAAGCGCAATATCACAATAGTTGGCAATAAAGTCACAATACATTGGCTGAACAAGTCACAATACCTGGCTGAACAAGTCCAATAACATGGCTGAACAATCACAACACTGGTGCGTGAAACAAGTCACAATGTGGTCACAACAGTTACAAGTACACTGGCTGCTAAACAAGTCACAAACTGTTGAAGTCCACAACATCGTGGTTGTAACAAGTCACAACACTGTGTCTGAAACAAGTCACAACACTGTGGCTGAAACAAGTCACAACACTGTGGCTGTAACAAGTCACAACACTGTGGCTGTAACAAGTCACAACACTGTGGTTGTAACAAGTCACAACACTGTGTCTGAAACAAGTCACAACACTGTGGCTGTAACAAGTCACAACACTGTGGGTGTAACAAGTCACAACACTGTGTCTGAAACAAGTCACAACACTGTGGTTGTAACAAGTCACAACACTGTGTCTGAAACAAGTCACAACACTGTGGCTGTAACAAGTCACAACACTGTGGCCGTAACAAGTCACAACACTGTGTCTGAAACAAGTCACAACACTGTGGCTGTAACAAGTCACAACACTGTGGCTGTAACAAGTCACAACACTGTGGCTGTAACAAGTCACAACACTGTGGCTGTAACAAGTCACAACACTGTGGCTGTAACAAGTCACAACACTGAGGCTGTAACAAGTCACAACACTGTGGCTGTAACAAGTCACAACACTGTGGCTGTAACAAGTCACAACACTGTGGCTGTAACAAGTCACAACACTGTGCCTTAAACAAGTCACAACACTATGGCTGCAAGGATTCTCAATTAATTACGCAAACTCGACATTTCAGCCAGTCCTTGGCTATAATCAAGTATCACAATGGACCAGCACGGTTCCTTGCGTTGTTGCAGTAGCAAGGCAACAGCAGCGCCAGCAACAGTAGTAGTAATAGCAGTAGCAGTAGTAGTAACACTAATAATATCAGTAGTAGAAGAAATAGTAGCAGTAGTAGTAGTAGCAGTAGTGGCTGTTTTTATTTTAAATAATCAAATTTCCAAAACATACTTTTGAGGTTGTATCTAGAAATTTGAAATCTAAGGTCACCATCAGATGTCACCTAGGCAACTAACCATCATAAATTCGTTATCAGTGACCGACCTTAAAGTATCCATACAGCAAAAGAATATTTTATTAACTGGGAAAGGCCAGACCCGCAGGCGTCATGCAGCGTCATACTAACAAGAGCTAAGTTACTTCGAACCAGGAACCCACACATTAGCAAACAATACTTGCATTGTTTACAATAAAGGTTTGTTGTATTCGCTTTTTATGCACGCTTGTCGACTGGTTGTCACAGTCATCAATTTGCATAACAAACCACGGAACGAGTAGGGTTTGAACCCGTGACGAGTCCTCACAATCATATCATTACGATTTCGTGAGTCATGACGTCGTTTAACAGTTATTTAATGGGTTAACGTTACTATATGCTTCAGTCTGTTTGAAGTCATTCACTAAAGTTAAAAGGCTTGTTAAAGAAGGCGATTCTCTTCTTCACTGTTGTGGGCGGCCATTCACCTGAAGTTAGTGTTACAAGTGATTAATGAACTACGCGAGTGTATCGAGAGAAATGAGACACTGATATTGCAATTTCAGAAGTCTCTTTCAGCAAATAAAAACCATCATTATTTCATATTTCACCCACAGTAAAACTTTACCAGGTTGTTTATAAAGCTACACTGTGAGAGAAACGTCGCATAATAAAGCTTTTCTCTCCCAAATGTTTAAGCAATTTTCTAGTCACTGTGGAGAACCACGACAGTCCATTAATTTAGAGCCCTGGATAGTTGCTGTCTACCAAACTACTTTTTGCACTCATGTGGTAGGAGAGTAATACCTCCTTAGATGGCTGCTGTCTACCAAACTACTACCATGATTCACATTTGTGTGACAGGAGGGCAGTACCTCCCAGAATGGCTGCTGTCTACCAACCTACTACCATGGTTCACACTTGTGTGATAGGGCAGTACCTCCCTGGATGGCTGCTGTCTGCCAACCTACTAGAACGTAAAAACATAAGAAAGAAGGAACACTGCAACAGGCCTACTGACCCAAGGGGAGCAGGCCCATGTTTCCCCCCCGGATTAGAACAATGACCCACACTCCGGATTATCCCAATGACCCACCCAGCCTGTTCATCTCCACTCAAGGAAGGAGCACTGCACCAGACCCAGCAGCACAAGCTAGTCAGGTCAACTCACACCCACCCACACCCACTCATGTATTTATCTAACCTATTTTTAAAACTACACAACGTTTTAGCCTCAATAACTGTACTCGGGATTTTGTTCCACTCATCCACAACTCTATTACCAAACCAGTGCTTTCCTATATCCTTCCTGAATCTGAATTTTTCCAACTTGAAACCATTGCTGCGAGTCCTGTCATAGCTGGAAATTTTCAGCACGCTATTTACATTTTATCTTTTTATTTTTTTTTATCACACTGGCCGATTCCCACCAAGGCAGGGTGGCCCGAAAAAGAAAAACTTTCACCATCATTCACTCCATCACTGTCTTGCCGGAAGGGTGCTTTACACTACAGTTTTTAAACTGCAACATTAACACCCCTCCTTCAGAGTGCAGTCACTGTACTTCCCATCTCCAGGACTCAAGTCCGGCCTGCCGGTTTCCCTGAACCCCTTCATAAATGTTACTTTGCTCACACTCCAACAGCACGTCAAGTATTAAAAACCATTTGTCTCCATTCACTCCTATCAAACACGCTCACGCATGCCTGCTGGAAGTCCAAGCCCCTCGCACACAAAACCTCCTTTACCCCCTCCCTCCAACCTTTCCTAGGCCGACCCCTACCCCGCCTTCCTTCCACTACAGACTGATACACTCTTGAAGTCATTCTGTTTCGCTCCATTCTCTCTACATGTCCGAACCACCTCAACAACCCTTCCTCAGCCCTCTGGACAACAGTTTTGGTAATCCCGCACCTCCTCCTAACTTCCAAACTACAAATTCTCTGCATTATATTCACACCACACATTGCCCTCAGACATGACATCTCCACTGCCTCCAGCCTTCTCCTCGCTGCAACATTCATCACCCATGCTTCACACCCATATAAGAGCATTGGTAAAACTATACTCTCATACATTCCCCTCTTGCCTCCAAGGACAAAGTTCTTTGTCTCCACAGACTCCTAAGTGCACCACTCACCCTTTTCCCCTCATCAATTCTATGATTCACCTCATCCTTCATAGACCCATCCGCTGACACGTCCACTCCCAAATATCTGAATACATTCACCTCCTCCATACTCTCTCCCTCCAATCTGATATCCAATCTTTCATCACCTAATCTTTTTGTTATCCTCATAACCTTACTCTTTCCTGTATTCACTTTCAATTTTCTTCTTTTGCACACCCTACCAAATTCATCCACCAATCTCTGCAACTTCTCTTCAGAATCTCCCAAGAGCACAGTGTCATCAGCAAAGAGCAGCTGTGACAACACCCACTTTGTGTGTGATTCTTTATCTTTTAACTCCACGCCTCTTGCCAAGACCCTCGCATTTACTTCTCTTACAACCCCATCTATAAATATATTAAACAGCCACGGTGACATCACACATCCTTGTCTAAGGCCTACTTTTACTGGGAAATAATTTTCCTCTTTCCTACATACTCTAACTTGAGCCTCACTATCCTCGTAAAAACTCTTCACTGCTTTCAGTAACCTACCTCCTACACCATACACTTGCAACATCTGCCACATTGCCCCCCTATCCACTCTGTCATACGCCTTTTCCAAATCCATAAATGCCACAAAGACCTCTTTAGCCTTATGTATTTTTTTTTTTTTTTTTTTTTTTTTTTTTTTTTTTTTTTTTTTATTCGCCGGTATTCTCCCGGCCCTGGTCTTTTCCAAGTAGTGGTGACCCGGCCTGTGTGCACCTGTTAATACTGGTTTTACTAAGTCAGTACATACGAGTCACAGCAATGTATGTAATGCTACCTGCAAGTCGTACAGTCTGTGCTGGAAGATTTGTGTTTTAATTATAGGTATAATTTTGTGTACTTTCAATAAAATATAAAAAAAATTATAGGTATGATGTAATGAGATGCTTTATATAGATGTTTTGTGAGGATAATGGTCTTAACCTGTTTGTTCAAAATCACTTCTTTCCCATGTTGTGTGCTATGCATTATATGATGCGGTTTTCTTAGAGTGGTCCATTATTGTGTCCAAGTGCTGTATATACATGCCTCTGATACCTTACTGATGATATGGCTATGCCAATTTCGTTACAAGGTATGGATCGGAATAAAGCAGATTTTAGTAGTAGGGAATAAATTGGTGGGGAGAAGTGGGATCCTGCCCGGGGGGAAGGGAGTTGAGGGATGACTACTTTAGGATACCCATCGTAATTTTTTGTGGTGTATTACGTCAGTTGTAATTCTACTGTCTATATGTCATGCATTATTGTAAGCAGTACAATTATTTCAAGTGGATGTATTATGCAGACAGATTTTCTGCATATCGTGGATATTTTTTGTAACCATGGTATAGGTTTCTTTTGCTAGGTAGCTCCGTTATGTTTTGTTGATATTGTATGTTTTACTTGGTCTGTATCCTAGGAATTGTGGGAAGGGGTTTTGTTTTCACACAAAATACTGATGTGTGCATGTAATATAATTGTTGGTTGGATGACAGACCTGGTAAAGCTTTCTCAATTTGATTTATATTTGATGTATGGATTTTAATAAAATATAAAAAAAAATTGTGGGTTAGTTTTCAAATGTTTCAGTTACTGTATACTAACATTTATTACTCTTTTTAGTTAGTTTGCGTCATTCAACATTGATTAAATCTTTGTTTTCTAGATGCAGTGGTGGGTAGCAGTGCTGGCGAGTGCTGCAGTGTTGCAGACAGTGCTGGCTAGCAAAATACTCTTCTTGGCACCCATCTCTTCTCGTAGTCACAAAAACTTTTATATGGCAATCATCAATATCTTGGCTGATGATAACAACCAGGTCAGTCTAATGTGATTATTGCAGAGAGAGAGAGAGAGAGAGAGAGAGAGAGAGAGAGAGAGAGAGAGAGAGAGAGAGAGCGCGATTAATTTACAGATTTCATTACCTATGAAGTTGTAATTACACTTTCTAATATTGCATGCAGATTTATTTTTGTCATCCCTCTCAAATAACATGTTATGTTGCGTTATCTCCTAAAAAAAATATGTAATTTCAGTTCAGTAACCTGAGAAAGTGTTTGCATGTTAGAATATAAATGTATACAGTTTCACACCATTATTTCTCAAGTTTACTGTAAAATCTTTTTTCTTGTCAGTAATAGTAGACAATGGTTATTCAGTATATTGTAGTATAGGTAGGCCCTTACATCCATTACCTTGCAAGGTTAGCGTTTACCCATGAATATAAGAATAATAAAAATGATGATAATAATAATAATAATCATATAATAATAATAAATAATAATAATAATAATAATAATAATAATAATAATAGCAATAATAGTCGTAGTAGTAGTAGCAGTAGTAGTGGTAGTGACATATATGGAGCACTTTGATCTAGTATGTCACTCAACGATTATAAAAACGTATACACAACGCAGTGAAAACAATGTTAATATCAACGAAAAATAAAAGTATTAAACATAAGCACACAGTTCATATAGATATTATCATATCAAGTTCAAGTAACCAGCATGAGTTGAAAGTCATGGGCCGGGAGAATACCGGCAAAAAAAAAAAAAAAAAAAAAAAGTCATTAGTGGATCGACACCATGCCTAACCCTTCTAGGGTAGGGTAGGTGCCTGAGCCCGAGCCTTTAGCTCATAAGACTGTCATTCCCATTTGCCCCCTTTTGGCGGGGATGGCAGACCAGAGAGGCCTAGCTTGTGGCTAGGACTGGGGACAATTGGTCCCAAAGATGAGGAAGTACTTATGCCTCCTCCCATGGGAGACTTAGGTCTCAGACACTCCCTAAAGAGGGAGCCAAGGCCGGGCCACCACTTGGACAAGGCCCGGGCCGGGAGACTACCGGCTAATCTTTAACTAACTAACTCGTCATGGGCCGGGAGAATACCGGCAAAAAAAAAAAAAAAAAAAAAAAAATCATTAGTGGATCGACACCATGCCTAACCCTTCTAGGGTAGGGTAGGTGCCTGAGCCCGAGCCTTTAGCTCATAAGACTGTCATTCCCATTTGCCCCCTTGTGGCGGGGATGGCAGACCAGAGAGGCCTAGCTTGTGGCTAGGCCTGGGGACAGTTGGTCCCAAAGATGAGGAGGTACTTGTGCCTCCTCCCATGGGAGACTTAGGTCTCAGACACTCCCTAAAGAGGGAGCCAAGGCCGGGCCACCACTTGGAAAAGGCCCGGGCCGGGAGAAAACCGGCAAATCTTTATTAATAATAATAAGTCATTAGTGTGGGGAGATATTGTCATGTTGCCTGACCAACAACATTTATTCAATTCAATTCAAATTTTATTCTCTGTAAGTATTACAATGCTGAGTTTACAGAATTTGGTTATTGTGTGGTTTACATGTAGTAAAATAATAATTACAGTGTACCACTAGAACACCTAGCATGGCTAGGCATTTCGGGCAGACTTATATTAAATCTTAGGTTTAAAATGTTACAGAATTATGAGATAAGTTGGTATTATGGCTAAGTGACTAAATACTAGTTGTGAGTTTAGCAATGTGAATGCTTTTGTTTTGGCACTATACATAGTTTCAGTATTGGAGTATCACAGGCCAACTTATGACTAGTTAAGATTCATTATTTTGAGATTGAGATTGATATTTCTGTTTATGGTCAAATGGGTGTGTGAGTGTAAGTGTGAACCACCAGGTGGTATTCGTATTATTAGTTGACAGGGTGTATCAGGGAGATAAGATGTTTTCTGATGGTAGTTTTGAAGGTGATGAATGTGTGTGTAGTTTTGGAATTTTCAGGTAGGGTGTTCCAGATTTTAGGGCCTTTGACATACATTGAATTTTTGTAAAGGTTTAGTCGGACACGGGGAATGTCATAGAGATGTTTGTGTCTGGTGTTGTGCCTGTGGGTTTTGTCACAACTATCAATAAAGCGTTTTAGGTCAAGGTTAATATTGGAATTTAAGGTCCTGTAGATGTAGATTGCACAGTAGTAAGTGTGGATGTACTGAACAGGGAGTAAGTTTAGATCAATGAAGAGTGGGGGGGTGTGTTGCCAGGGATGGGATTTAGTGATTATTCTTACTGCGGCTTTTGTTGGGTTATTATTGGCTTTAGGTGTGTTGCTGCAGTTGAACCCCAAGCACAGATAGCATAGGTGAGGTATGGATATATAAGTGAATGGTATAGTGTGAGAAGGGCAGTTTGCGGCACGTAGTATCGTATCTTGGAGAGGATCCCAACCGTTTTGGATACTTTTTTGGTTATGTGTTGGATATGGGTGCTGAAGTTCAGGTTGTTGTCGAGGTATAGGCCTAGGAATTTGCCCTCATTATGCCTGGTAATTAGAGTGTTGTCGATCTTAATGTTAATTTGCGCATCTCCTGCTCTGCTACCAAACATAATGTAGTAGGTTTTGTCAACGTTAAGCGTAAGTTTATTGGCTGTCATCCAAGTCGATATTTTGATCAGCTCCTCATTAACAATGGTGTTGAGGGTTGCAAGATTAGGGTGAGAGATGACATAAGTCGTGTCGTCAGCAAAGAGAAAGGGGTTCAGGTGTCGAGATACGTTTGGAAGATCATTGATGTATATGAGGAAGAGCAGGGGACCAAGGACACTTCCCTGCGGAACTCCAGTATCAAGTGGCTGTGTTTGTTGATGCTGTGTCTTTAATGGTGACATACTGATACCTATTAGTAAGGTAAGATTTGAAATATGCAAGCGCATGGCCTCTTATACCATAATGGTCAAGTTTGTGGAGTAGGATGCCGTGGTCTACTGTGTCAAAAGCTTTTCTTAGGTCAATAAAAATTCCTAGTGGATATTCCTTATTTTCCAATGCTGTGTAAAGCAGATCTAGCATTTTTATAATTGCATCGTTAGTGCTTTTATTTTTCCTGAATCCAAATTGGCAGGGGTTGAGTATGTTTTGTGACGTTATAAATGAATATAGTCTCCTGTGCACGAGTTTCTCAAAGATTTTGGATAGCAATGGTAAGTTTGATATTGGCCTATAGTTGTTTAAATCTGTAGGGTCACCACCTTTATGTATTGGTGTAACCCTTGCCGTCTTGAGTAGTTTCGGGAAGGTGCTAGCTTCTAGTGACTTGTTAAAAAGCAATGAGATAGTATGCGAGAGGACATGGGCCACTCTCTTGTACAATAATGGTGGGACATGAGACAGATTCCCTGAGTTATTTTTAAGTGACTTTATAATCTCGGTGACTTCCGTGGGCTCAGTTGGAGCAAGATAGAAGGAATTTGGGAAATTCCCATCTAGGTAGTCCCCAGCATGGGCATTGGTACGTGGGATTTTATTGGCGAGATTAGAACCTATGGTTGAGAAGAAGTCGTTTATCTTGTTAGCTGTGTCGGTGGGTTGCAGTGGTGTTTCATTAGGTTTAGTTAGGACAATATTTTTTTTTTTTTCAGTTTGTGGTTCCCTAGAATCTGAGGGTGTTTTCCAGGTCTTTTTTATATCTCCTCTTGTGTCAGTGAATCTACTGGAGTAGTATAGTTGTTTGGCTTTCTTTATTACTTGGTGAGGACTGATGAATAGTGTTTAAGAATATCTTTGTGTATTAAGCCCTGTCTGTATTGCTTTTCATATTGGTGTTTCTTATCAATGGATTTCAGAATGGTGCTGGTTAGCCATGGGCAACGAAGCCGTTTGTTTGTGATCTGTTTCGTTTTTATAGAACAATGTTTGTTGTATAGTCTAAGTAGTTTGTTAAGAAAAATGTCTGTCCAGTCGTCAATACCATTGGCCTTGGAGAATTCTGTAGGCCAATCAACAGTCTCTAGGTCAGCTGTGAACTTCCTTATTGAGGCCTCATCATGGAGTCTAAATGAGACTTTGTTGTATTCAAGTGGTGGTTTACTAATGTTTGTCAAGAGGAAGGTAGGGTAGTGGTCTGTAGTGCTATCTGTGATTATCCCTGATTTAAGGGGGGCTAGTATATTGGTCCTTATGTGGTCTATTATGGTTGCACTTGTTTCAGTGAGCCTGGTTGGTTTTAGTTATTGTTGGTATGAGAAGTGTGTTGTTCATATGTTGATGAAATCAGTTACAGGCTGATCATCTAGTAGGCCAAGGTTGATGTTGAAGTCTCCAGCTAAGAGAAGGTGGTGCTTATTCATTTGTCTGTTTGTTATTAGTGCCTTTAATTTCTCACTGAAGTTTGGGATGTTAGTGTGGGGTATCCGGTAAATGGCACCGATTGTTATAGGCGTCTTAAGGTTTTTTTACAGTAAAATTAGCAAAAATGTATTCTCCATATTCATCACTAAAGCAATTGGTGCTGATACAAGATAATTGGTTAGAGTAATAGATTGCAATACCACCCCCAACTTGGTATGGTCTGCAGTTGTGGATTGCTGTGTATCCTGGTAGAGGGTAGATATCTATTGTGTCCTGTTTTAGCCAGGTCTCGGTAAGAATAATGCAGGAGAAGGGTGTCTTTAGTGATTCAAGGAGTGCCAGGAGGTCATCATAGTGTTTGCTTAAGGACCTGATGTTGTAGTTAAGTACTGATAGACTTTTATCATTGTTTAGGATACTGCTGGCTTGTGATGCTGTGTAGTAAAGGCAGTTACTTTCCAATAGGTTTTGATTGTGTGTCAGATTATGTAGGTTTAGATCAGGGTCAACGTGATCAATCATCTTCTAGGTTTAAATAATGGTTATTTATATCCTGAGTTGTGTGTTGAGTTTTATTACTGATATCTGTAGTGGTGGGAAGTTTGGACAAGTATATAGCTATAGCATTTTGGTCATGTAGAGTATAGTCACTAATACACATAATGAAGTTGGTGTTGTCTATGTGTTGTGCTGGAATGAGCTAAAGTACAACTAGGTATAAACTAATAATATAAAAATACAAATTAAAAATAGCACAAGACTCTCACTTGTAATTGCACTAAGGTCTAATGTAATGACTTTGGTATAGTCTATGTATTGACCTAGAGTGAGCAATATATTGCTCACTGGTCCTCAGCCAGCGTTAAAAAATAGAAGAGTATGCCTATCATACTTACACCTGCTTATGTTTCTCCTTTTTTGTGTGTACAGGTGACGTTAGTGACCCCGATCAAGCCATCAAAGGAACGGAACAATGTTCGTGAGGTGGTCCTGACAGGCGTGGATTTACTGGATAGGGTTCCCAATATGTTCACTGGACATAAATGTCTGCCCACTGGCACTGTTAAGTGTTACACCGGTTCTGTGTTCTGATGCTCTGGGGAAGGAAGAAGTTCAGAATTTACTGAAAGAAGATTTTGATTTGGTTCTCCTCAGCGTAGCTATGTCTGACTGTTTCTTGTCATTGATTTATCAGATGAAGGTAAGTCATGTATCATGTTAAATGTGTGTTTTAATGTGTTAAAGTATTTAGTAAAATATGTAGGTAATGTACATATGTAAACATAGTTATTTCTAGAAGTGATGAAACAGAGAAACACTAATTGTTCATATAATCTTCATTACTTTTATTTTTAGTATTATTATTATTTATAGTAGTAGCAGTAGTAATAGTAGTAGCACTTATTACAGTAACCGCAAAGTTTACTATTATGGTATCCTTCTAATTCCTTGGCAGGTTCCTTTCGTATACGTTAATCCAGCAGGGCTGATGGGGCCAGTCTCATCAATGACAGGTAACCCACGCTTTCCTTCCTATGATGCCTCTCCTATATTAGCCTACAAACATCCTATGACCTTCATGCAGCGAGCAATCAGCACTTTATCCGAGGTTCTCGGTGATTTCCTCATGTCTTATGTTGCGGCCAACAGGTACGTAATTATTTGCGCTTTTTAAATTATTTTTTGTTACTACCTGAAGTGTTTCATTTACAATAGCGAAGTATTATGACTGGATAATGGATGTATGTGGATTATATTGTTAATATAATAATCCTGTTGATATTTTTATATGCTAATATTTTCATACTGTTAATATTTTTATATGTTGAAAATTTCACGCTCTTGACATTTTCATACTGTTGATATTTTCATAGTGTTGATAGTTTTATCTAGGTCCACTTAATTTTGTTGTGTATCTTACGTTTTATTCTGTTATTTATTAATAAGAGCTTCCAGGGACTTTATGTTGTTGCGTCAGAAAATCATCGCATCTACGACTCGGTCAAAGACTGAACCTCGGAAATGAGATAAGAAACATATGGCTTGAAACTATTAAAACAAAAACCTTTTGTGCACGAATAGATCAGTGGGTGCAACTTGCATTGCAGCTCATTCAGCCCCCTACAATTTTGTATTTATTCTGAACTAGAAACAAACAAGACAAAACCCACGATTCTGTCATGTTGGTCAGCAGTAACCAGGGTAACAGGAGCCATCTAGCAGTCGAATAGAACCAAGCCAATCCGTTCTGTCTTGATATGTTCGCTAATGAGCTGGATTATGTTAACAGTTGATACACAGTATGTTTAAATGTAAACATAGTTTAGTGAAAGAATATAGTTAAATCACAAGTTATTGTGTCTACTTTAAATCCTCGTTTGACTGTTACTAACAATAATTTATCTCAGTGCGGTAATACACTATTTCCATCAATAATTGACTCCATTTACTACTACCTTCAGGATAGAAGAAGAATGTCGCAGGAGAGGCCTGTGTCCCCCTGACATGCCAAGTCTTTCAGAAATTCGCATTAATGCTAGTCTTTTATTGATAAACAGGTAGGTATGAACGTGTTTCTTTTTATTATCGTTAATTATATGCAGCATTAAGCCCGTGTAACAGTATTTTCCCTCGCCTGTCATTTCTTATAGTGTAACAGAGGACTGCTGGGAAGTGGGGAAAACCCACTAAGGATTGTAAACAATGACGTTTGAATCATTCTGTGAAAGTCAGTAACTGAGTCCTGTCTAAACTCAATGAAGATGAATATGAAAATCATTACTATATATGAAATACACACTCACACACACACACACACACACACACACACACACACACACACACACACACACACACACACACACACACACACACACACACACACATATATATTATATATATATATATATATATATATACATTATATCTATATATAAATATATAATATATATATATATATATATATATATAATATATATATATATATATAAAATATATATAAATAAATATATATATATATATATATATATATTATATATATATATATAATATATATATATATATATATATAATATATATATATATATATATATATATATATATATATTACATATATATATATATTATATATATATATATATATATATATATATATATATATATATATATTACATATAATATATATATATATATATATATATATATATATATATATATATATATATATGTATCCTAGGTAGTAGGTTGGTAGACAGCAACCGCCCAGGGAGGTACTACCGTCCTGCCAAGTGAGTGTAAAACGAAAGCCTGTAATTGTTTTACATGATGGTAGGATTGCTGGTGTCCTTTTTTTCTGTCTCATGAACATGCAAGATTTCAGGTACGTCTTGCTACTTCTACTTACACTTAGGTCACACTACACATACATGTACAAGCGTATATATACATACCCCTCTGGGTTTTCTTCTATTTTCTTTCTAGTTCTTGTTCTTGTTTATTTCCTCTTATCTCCATGGGGAAGTGGAACAGAATTCTTCCTTCGTAAGCCATGCGTGTTGTAAGAGGCGACTAAAATGCTGGGAGCAAGGGGCTAGTAACCCCTTCTCCTGCATATATTACTAAATTGAAAGGAGAAACTTTCGTTTTTCCTTTTGGGCCACCCCGCCTCGGTGGGATACGGCCGGTGTGTTGAAAGAAATAATATATATATATATATATATATATATATATATATATATATATATATATATATATATATATAATATATATATATAATAATATATATATGTATATGTATATATATATTATTGTGACCACGAACGAGTGGTATTGATCAATAACAATACTGCACTAGCCAAGGACTCGAACCCATGCTGCTTTGGCCTGCCTCATGGTGGGCGAAAACACATGACGCCCTTATCCACTGGACCATACGATCCTTAAAAGTAGGGCATCCAGCGGAACTAGATGGGACTAGAATGAAATTAGCCTAGAGTCATCCACACCATTGTGTGTCCTTGGGTAGGGAGTACAACATCCAGTTCCGCTGGATGCCCTACTTTTAAGGATCGTATGGTCCAGTGGATTAGGGCGTCATGCGTTTTCGCCCACCATGAGGCAGGCCAAAGCAGCATGGGTTCGAGTCCTTGGCTAGTGCAGTGTTGTTATTGATCAATACCACTCGTTTGTGGTCACAATAATATAAAATACTGCTCGTTGAACTAGTACACCAAACAGGGACTAGGATGAAATTAGCCTAGAGTCATCCACACCATCTTGCAACCTCACTCAACACTTGTCCTCACGCCATATTCTCCAAGATTACTTCACTGAAAGAAGCCTTCATCGTTACCTTTCTCGATGATGCTGAAGCTGACAAAGTACTTACACCTACAGCCATGAAGACATTAGAAGACCGCGGTTTTATCATCTCCACGTCACCATACATGCGTGCAAAACGCATGTGTTCATGAAACGCCTTGACAGGCTAATCACGAACATGTCTATCGAGGAAATAACGTCATCACTTGAAGACCTCAACACTTGGGCCAAGTAAAATGGTATAAAATACCGACAGATTGACTCTTGTGAAGATCCCCAACGCTTCCTCGATGCTCAAGGTCACGTTTCTGGATGTTACCATGGCGACCAGAGCACTGTCTGATGGCCTGGCCATCTCTTACTACTTCATTAACCTTCGTCAGATTGAACCTGAACGCTTCACGTACATAACACCTTGTTGGACATGCTACTCGTACAGTCACTCTACTGCTGACTGCCACGTGAAGAACAAGAAGATATGTTCCACCTGTGGGTCTGCAGGTCACGATTTTCGTTCTTGCACTTCCACTGCTGCTCCCACTTGCATCAACTGTAAGAGTGACCACCATACTCTTGCAGCCAAATGTCCAGTGCGTAAGGATGTCCTCTCTAAGAAACTGAACGAAGAAACTAAGAAGACATCTGGAACCTCTCCTTCATACACTGCAATTGCAAAGATTCAATCAACAACATCCAAGATTCTACAAGCCACTCAACAGTCGTCTCCACCACCTCTCACTACCCAACCTCCACCTGATGATATCTCTACCAAATTCTATTACTGCATGATGTTTGCTCACATGCAAAATGCTGCAAAACCTGGCTCTTTCAACACGACTATTAATGAACTTCTTGCACTTAACAACATGCCATCATTTAACTTCCCTGCAAGTCCACCATCAGCTGAGATTTTGAAAATAATCCCGAAGATCGTAAGTTTTGAAGCGCCAGATGACTTGAAGGAATTAATAATTGATAATGATGACGACGACGCCTCCTCTTCTGAATCCTCCAATCAACACTCACCTGACAACATCCAAGACAGCACCACGCCTGCTATTGGTCGATTGGCTTGTCACAACCGCGACCAACCAAGATCCTACCCTACCTCCGCCATCCACACCACCTTCCTCAACTCCACCACCGCCTTCTCCACCTCGCTTATGTAAACTACCTGGAACACTAAGCGTTAAACACAAAGGACTCTCGTTCTTCACCACGACGCAATACCCCACACCAATGACTCGCCTAGAACTCATCCAACATCTCCAAGACAACACTGAAAAGTACATCAGCGACGAAAAGCCTTTCCCTACCGTCAACCAGATAATCCACCAACTCCAAACCAACGAACTCTTCTACAGCTCTCCCATACGTGTGATACAACTCTCTCGAACAAAATTCAATGCAATGAAAAACGGTTCAAGAGAATAACCAACTCATCCTGCTTGCTGCCTTGTGACACTCCCAGCTCCTACCGCTGCCTTCGCCATCCTCTCCTAATGAGCCAAGTAACGACATCATTCAAGCCTCTCCATCTACGTCTCCAGCACTTCGTACCACATGTCCCAAAGTGGTTGGGCCACCTGCCTTGATTCCTCCTCTTCCCCTCCTTCCCATCCTTTTCCAGTTATTTCCATCCTTCCTTCCCATCTCACGACAGCTCTCGTCGTCTTATTCGATTCGATTCGATCCACACCATCGTGTGTCCTTGGGTAGGGAGTACAACATCCAGTTCCGCTGGATGCCCTACTTTTAAGGATCGTATGGTCCAGTGGATTAGGCCGTCATGCGTTTTTCGCCCACCATGAGGCAGGCCAAAGCAGCATGGTTCGAGTCCTTGGCTTGTGAGTGTTGTTATATATATATATATATATATATAATATATATATATATATATATATATATATATATGTTGTGTGTGTGTGTGTGTGTGTGTGTGTGTGTGTGTTGTGTGTGTTGTGGTGTGTTACTCACCTAATTGTACTCATCTAATTGTGGTTGCAGGGGTCGTGTGTGTGCGTATGAGCTTCTCTGCCCATTCAAATTTTCATTTGGGAATAGTTATTCATTAGTGCATAACGTTTGTAGTACCTGTTAAATGCTAGTATCAAAGTTGTTAGAGAGCATAGTTCACAGCCGGTAACACCTTGGTTCGATTCCTGGGTAGGACTAGACCTATGTAAAAGTCTACTCACATCTGCTGCCCCTCTTTACGTAGTAATAAATGGGCACCAGGGTGTTTTTTTCACTATTTGGGTCGTATCCCAAGGAGTAGCAGTATACATTAGCGTTGAACATAAAATATGGAGTATGGAGGAGGTGAATGTATTCAGATATTTGGGAGTGGAGTGTCAGCGGATGGGTCTATGAAAGATGAGGTGAATCATAGAATTGATGAGGGGAAAAGGGTGAGTGGTGCACTTAGGAGTCTGTGGAGACAAAGAACTTTGTCCTTGGAGGCAAAGAGGGGAATGTATGAGAGTATAGTTTTAACCAACGCTCTTATATGGGTGTGAAGCATGGGTGATGAATGTTGCAGCAAGGAGAAGGCTGGAGGCAGTGGAGATGTCATGTCTGAGAGCAATGTGTGGTGTGAATATAATGCAGAGAATTCGTAGTTTGGAAGTTAGGAGGAGGTGCGGGATTACCAAAACTGTTGTCCAGAGGCTGAGGAAGGGTTGTTGAGGTGGTTCGGACATGTGGAGAGAATGGAGCGAAACAGAATAACTTCAAGAGTGTATCAGTCTGTAGTGGAAGGAAGGCGGGGGAGGGGTCGGCCTAGGAAAGGTTGGAGGGAGGGGTAAAGGAGGTTTTGTGTGCGAGGGGCTTGGACTTCCAGCAGGCATGCGTGAGCGTGTTTGATAGGAGTGAGTGGAGACAAATGATTCACAAATGGTTTTTAATACTTGACGTGCTGTTGGAGTGTGAGCAAAGTAACATTTATGAAGGGGTTCAGGGAAACCGGCAGGCCGGACTTGAGTCCTGGAGATGGGAAGTACAGTGCCTGCACTCTGAAGGAGGGGTGTTAATGTTGCAGTTTAAAAACTGTAGTGTAAAGCACCCTTCTGGCAAGACAGTGATGGAGTGAATGATGGTGAAAGTTTTTCTTTTTCGGGCCACCCTGCCTTGGTGGGAATCGGCCAGTGTGATAATAAATAAAAAAAAATAATAAAATATATATATAAAAACTACGTAATATATGATAAATACAAACCATGGTCAGCTGGGTTCAATTTCTGCAGTGTACTTACCATCGACTACCCGGCTCGTCCCATTGTTCTTGCCGTGGTTAATTGTGGAGGCATCCATCTCCGTCCGGCACAGCCTCTCCCAAAAGTAAGTTACCTCGTGCACAATTGAGTAAGTGTATGAAGGGAAGGACACAAGATGTTCAACAAGCTTAAATTGGGAAAAATATTTTCCTCTTTGGAGACCTTCAGTAAGCCACACAGGTTTTTAGGTATCACATGTATATACTCAAGGAAGGTAAGGTAGAAACAGGTGATATGAGGTGTCTCATAAGCGACACTATGGTAAAACGGAAATCTTTATTTAGAGCAAGTTGCTTTGAGGCTGAGAAAAAGAAGGTTAAAGCCAACCCCTAGAATACTGCAAGCATCTACACCAACACTTGCAGTAAGTGTAATAAATTGTACGTGGGTAAGACGACTAGTGATTCATCCACACCCACCGATAACACTAATAATGGTCTGTATTTTACCTCGTAACACGGCATCTCTCCACATGGCTTACCACAGAGCGAACATGATTATGCTTGATAATGCCTGGAATCGACGCTCGTTTATACCACAGACACCATTACTCGGAACAAGAGAGGCTTCCAGTTGACGAGACTCCAGACTGACCTGCTTATCGGCACACACACCACCCTCATCCCACTTGACCTGACATTGTCAGTAACGCACCTGATAATGCCAGGTTCGAAAACAAACATGCGAAAAACGAACCGTTTTCTCAGTAAAGGTTACCATTATGCCATAATGTCTTTCACAGTTTATTTAGCTACCGAGTGAGGCAATTCGTTGAAATGTTTTTGGAATGTTAACTAAACACAGGTTAGCCACTATCGTTACAGTACAATACATAATAGAGGTTTGGCCAAACTGAAAGCACATTGGTTTTGTTCAGTGGTGTTTTTGTACTAATAACCACTAATAACCCTTGCAGTCTATGGGCTGTAAATGTAACAAACTAAATAGTTACTATACTAGAGCGATGCCAACAAAGTTCTCACTTAAATTACATAGTATATTTCACATAGTCTTTTTACTTACAGGACCTCGAAGATTGGGTGCAAGGTGCTGGTGATGATGGCTTCATCTTCTTCAGTCTTGGTTCGGCTGTCACACCATCCGACATGCCAGAGGAGTGAGTAAACTTTTGCTTTATCTTTCAGCGTTTGATGAGGGCGACGATATTTATATAATTTTCGTCTAAGTTACACACTGTGAGCTCCACAGCTGTAAGTACATATACTTTCTCAACTTGATGAAATGGGGCATTACTGGTAAGTAGAAGATAGAAACATAATTTGCAGAACAAGTTTTGTGTAAAGTATTTATCATGTCTATATAAAGCTCTACACAGATGAACACATTATCGTATTTAAAACTTTTTTCTTCAGCTTGTGTCTTTCTTTTCATACTTTTTCAACTCTATTTCTTAAACATTTTTTTGTGAAAAAAATCTGCAGATAATAACATATCTGTATGAGACCAGTGATACAGTATGTTAGTTAACCTTACACACAATATACACAGGTACCGCACTGTCCTTGTTCAAGTGTTTGCTTCCCTCAAGCAGAGAGTCTTGTGGAAGTGGGATAAGGACACTATGGATGACCTGCCCCCAAATGTCCGTCTTGGCAAGTGGCTCCCACAACAAGATATTCTTGGTAGGTACATCTAATTTCCTCCAAAAGGGTTCTGTTAAGGCGGGGACTGAGAGAGCTGAAGCTTCAGGTCCATCGCCAGAACAGACTCACAAAAAAATTCTGACATTACTTTGGTGTGAAACATTTTTTATTGTCTCTAAATAAAAACGTAAATGTAATACTAAAAGACCTAAAAAATATAATTCATAAATGTGTTGAATGTATAGTTAAAAAATAATATTGTAGTAAGTTTCAACTGGAAATATTGTAGTGTACGTTGACAGAGGAATTATAGGTAGGGACGTAGTTCTTACACTCTTAACTAAATTCTACACTTATAAAATAACAACAAAGCTCATCGTGTAAATGAACTGCTCACAGAAACAAATGCAATGCTTAGGCCTTTCCGAACACTTCCCTATGGCTATAATAATAATAATAATAATAATCTAACCACACTTGTATCATTACACAGGTGACCCTCGCTTGCGTTTGTTCATCACACACGGTGGGTTGTTGAGCACCCTGGAGTCCATGTACAACGGTGTATCAGTGCTGGGAATCCCTGTGTTTGGTGACCAGCAGGCTAACATGATCAAGGTGCAGAGGGATGGCTGGGGCAAAGTGCTCTTCTGGGATCAACTTACTTTTGATAATCTCAAGAATATGATCAACAGCGTCATGAATGACACAAGGTATTACTATGTCTCTCTTCGTCTCTTAAAACAACAAATGGTACGGTAATCGCAAAGTTTAACGTTTATATTAAAGGTTGACTTTGTGTTTCAACTCGGCTTTTTCCTACCGAGGGTGACTCGAAGAAGATAAGCACATTCGCCATCACTCGTTACTGAGCTGCCTTTCCGTAAGTGCAAGAACATGATAGTTACAATGAACCTCCGAAATTCATTTTATCAACTAGAGTATGTTAATCGAATGTGAAATAAGGTGCAATAGGGAGATTATGTCTCTGTGAAGGATTATAAAATAGGATTGTGAATGTAATTGAAGATGATTTTCGGAATACTATTTGCCTTAGTACCGAGACCTTAACTAGGCTGTATATGTATTATCTTAGGCGGGAGTAGCTAGAGTTTAGCGAGAAGGGATCTTTTTTTTTTTTTAATTCTTCCTATACGATCCTAGACTCTATGACCGCGGGTTCAATCCCGGCCGGGGGTATGGTTTATACGATCCACGGCAGCCAAGTTTTTCTATATTGCCAACTCTCATTCACGAATATTTTTTTTTCTCTCTTTTTCCTTAGTATTTGGCTCAGAAGGGGATAACAAGTAATATGAAATTATATAGATGTGAGGTGTCAAAACGGAACGTAGAATTTACAAACAAGAGTGAAGTTAATAGATCCTAGCTACATACACTTCACACTCCATACAGCAGTAAAAGTTAGTAATGTACTAGTGGTTGTAGTAACATTATCATTTATTATTTTTATAATTATTGTTGTGTTATTATTACTATTATTATTATTCAGTCATACAGCACCTAAGGAATGGAAAGTTGCCAGAAATGATCCAAAAAAAGGGAGGTTTGATTCAACTACTTGAATCCTGAACTCAAAACCAGCAAAAATCCCCCCCCCCCTTCCCACATGACAGATTAACCTTCAAACATCACAAAATATTTCTATAATTACATGCACAATGATGCAACATATAATAGAATTTACTTTCTTGGTGTGTGTGACGAAGCAGCATGAAAATTGAGGTAGCAACAAGGTCCAAAATTATGATAGATCGTCCACAAGAGCCAGCAGAGGTGGCCCTCTACTGGATCAAGTATGTTATACGACACCAGGGAGCATACCATCTCCGCTGTCCTGCTGTCACCATGACATGGTTAGTACAACTCTACTTCAATATATAAGTTAACATTAATAAAAGTAATATGTAGCATCGTATGTTTTGTCGTTTAGTAGATAATTAAATAAAACAAAGAATGAAGGTCACAATATAATTTGGAAGAATCATTTCCCAACTAAACAAAACATCAGATAGGGAAGCTATAAAAAAAAATCCAGTCCATCGTAAACATTGCAATGATCCAGGACACAGCGAAACATTTAGTTTTCATTTTCAGTTTATGGTTAGCCGTGAAATTTTCTTTTATTTTCATTCAAGAATTGGTAATGTCTTCACCCCAGTGTATTAGCATGTATTTGCCCTTACTCTTTGTTTTAATAGCATTGTCAAGGAAATAAAAATTGGTTTTCTGTTTTGTCTTTAGAGAAACAGATGGATGCTCAGAATATAATTTATCTGCCTTATCTACTTAGTTATCAATTTTAAGAACACTAAAATTATATATATAATATATAAATTTAAAATATTATATATATATATATATATTTTTTTTTTTT
>NC_069468.1:18438922-18461945 GCF_026875155.1 Cherax quadricarinatus
ATGGTTTTGTGCTAACAGACTTACTCTTGTAGTGGTTTAATGTTATGGGCGAAATATTTTTAGAAAGCTTGACTTACCCTGTTTTCTTAATACTATTGTTTTTTCATGGGAGCTCTATAGAGCCCGTAGGTTTAGGTTACATTGAATTGATATATTTATAGGGTAATTGATGGATGACATAGGATTAGGTATTTGTGTTTTCACTGGTTGTGTTGTAAAGTGTTTTTTAACATATGTATATTTTTATACTTCCTGGAGAAGGTGATATGTTTGGGTTTAGTAGATATACGTTGTACTTGAATCAGTAGAATTGAATTTTTATTATCTCAATACATTGAGTGATACTGAACGTCATGTTGTTCAATATGGAATAATGAAAGTTTTTTATACAATATTCAGTTACATAAAAAGTTGTTACGTGTCAGGTGGCTTGACACGCAAGAAGGGGGGGGGGGGTGGGTGTTTTCAAAATGTAAGGTGTACATTCCGTGCAGGATGTACAATCAGGAATTAGATGTACTTGCCAAGGAGTCTTTAGGTTAGTTTTAGTGTTCCAGACATAATGTCATTACTTCAAGGATTGGAGTGGTCATTGTTTACTGTACAGATTTGTCTTTCAGATGTAATATGTTAATTGGAAAGTACATGTACTATGCAGAATTTTTCATCACTGTTTTCACTATGTAATTTGTCGTTTATTTTTATGTACTATGTATGTCTTTTCAATAAAATATAAAAAAAAAAAAAAAAAAAAAAAAAGGTGGAAGGGAGAGACACGGAGTCTGTTTGGCTGCGCATTCTTGAAGAACACGACAAGCTAATCTTAGTTGTCATCTACAGACCTCCAGACCTCGATAGTGACCATGGCAAATTTCTCTGAGATGAAATTACTTAGGCATCTTAAAAATGAAATGTAGTTTTAATGGGAAATTTTTAACTTTAGCCATATCAACCGGAACAATTAAAGACAGGTAATCTAGAGTTTAGTGACTTTCTTGAAATGGTCCAGAAATGCTTTGGAAAGCAGTTTGTGTCGGAACCAACTAGAGGAACTACCTGCTGAACTTAGTTCTGCCAAACAAGGGTTTTAAATGATTGTAAAGAACCATGAGCTAGTCTCTTTAATGAATCACAGCAAACAGGTATTGTATCGCATAAGTGAAAAATTGCACATGTGATGCCCATTTGCAAAGCGGGAGAGAAGTCCTTAACTTCAAATTATAGATTAATCAGCCTAACTTCAATTGTGGGAAAGTTCATGGAATCAGTAATTGCCGATGCAGTTCGAAGCCACCATGAAATATATAATTTGATTAACGAATATCAACACAGTTCTACAAAAGGGCATTCTTGACCGAGATGAAGAAAACGATACTGTGTAAATAGACTTCAGTAAGGTCTTTGATAAAGTTCCACACAGGAGATTAGGAAAGTAGCGGCACAGGGAATTGGAGGAAAATTATCTCCCGGGGTCGAGGTATGGCTGACCAATAGCAACAGGGAGTTTTTAATAATTGGAATAAATCGAAATGTGGACTTTTCACGAGTGGTGTACCAAAAAAGTCGCTGGTGGGACCGTTATAGTTCAAGATATACATAAACCGCACTGATTTGGAAATAAATAGCAACGTGAGTAAGTTTGCTGATGGCACTAAAATAGGCCCGTCACATAATTTCTGATTGTGGACACTAGAAGGAAAAACAGATGACTTGGTAAGTTGTGGTCGGAGAAGTGGTACACACAGTTTAACTTAGACAAGTGGAACGTTCTAATCCTAGGATAAGGAAATAACTATGGCCCTTATAAGTTAAACAATGTAGATCTTAAACAAAGTCAGTACGAGAAAGATCTAGGAGAGATAAATATTGTGTTGAAAATATATAAACAAGACAGGATTCGCAGCAATGGATTCAAGTTGAAGAAATTTAGATCAAACTTCTAGGTAATTTAATTGAGACAAAAACATTTTGGTAGCTTCAATTTTAAGTTGAACGGGTACATGAGCGAGTGTGAGTGGTTGTGAGGGGGACTTGTTGAGCTTAGGCCAGTAAGTCTGATGCACTGTTCCTTCGTTATGTACTTATGCATGTTCACTATATTCGTTTCCGTGATATAAAAGGGAATCAGCCTCGTTTTTAAATAGCCCATATGGGTTTTCAGTTGTCGGTAATTTGGATTTTTTTTTAAATTTAGGAAATCGTCATAAATTTTCCTTTACGTTGTTTCATAGCTCTAACTCCTGGTAATTTTGAGTGTTAATCAGCAGTGCTTTGGTGTTTCATAGGTGTTAAGGTGCAGCTGGTAGACTTCTTGAATATATGCATCTCTGGCTCTGGGTTTATGTAAACTGATTTGAAGATCCTGAGTACTTAGGAAGACTGAACTACAGCTCCTGGATCTGCTAAGAGACTAGTTGCAGTGCTATTTAAGCATCTGAGGTGGAGCTACTAGGTTTCCAGCAAGGGTTGAGGCAACAGGAGGCCGAGGTTATGTGATACTGTGATAACTCTCTCATAACATGCAATGATCCAGTGTATGTTATTAACGTATTCTTGGCAACAGAAATTACCTCATCGATATATATATATATATATATATATATATTATATATATATATATATATATATATTTATATATTTATATATATATTATATATATATATTATATATATATATATATATAATATATATATATATATATATATATATATATTATATATATATACGTATATATATGTATATATATATATATAGTGTTACAATGTTTCCCATCGAAGCACTCGGACCTAACAGTGCATGGAATGGAATGACAGGAAACATACTCTAGGCAAGAGCAATTTTAATCAGTTTTGGCCTTGGATTTGGAGAAGAGCCAGGAACACAAGGAAATTATAAGTCGTACTGAGACATAGCTGATAATGACGAGCAAAACAACTACTGTTGCCCACACGTCCACGTTGTACAGCTCGTACCTGAAATTATAACAACACTCTTAAGACAAGATGGAACTGTGGTATGAAAAACAAAAAAGTTAATAAATATAAAGAAATAAACGAATAGATTTTCATTGTGTGAGTTACTACCATGATTCTTACCACGATCTCCAAAGATATCCTGGAGGGTGAGAGGACTGTCTTCCTGGATTTATGTATACAACTGAATAGGTAAAACTTGCTATTTTTGGCTTAAAACAGCAACGTTCTTTTTGCCAAATAAGGCAAGCGAAAATTTGTACAAGCAATAATTTCGCTAAAATCATTCTGAACCTAACGAAAAAATTATATTTGTTGTGTTTGTTTGTTATTAAATTATTGTAAACTTATCAAAAATATATTTAGTTGGATTAGGCTCAATTAAATTGCGCTTGTTATATTAAGGTCAGGGACGTTTTCTAAGGTTCTTCTTGGACAAAAATTATTAATTTTTAAATTAACATGAATGAAAACAAAAGATCTATAAACGTGTAAGAGAAAATTTTAAAATACTTAATTTTAATGAGTTCTTGCTACTTGACCAATTTTACCTATTCGGCACGACACACACGCACACACATACACACACACAACACACACACACACACACACACACACACACACACACACATACATATATATATATATATATTATATATATATATATATATATATATATATATAATATTATATATATATATATATTTTTATTTATATATATATATATATATATATATATATATATATATATATATATATATATATATATATGATGCACCAGGCAGAAATAAGCGGGTATATACAGAGAAAGATCGCAGTCAGCAGGAGTCGAAACTGCTACTGGGGACGGTCAAGATTCCCAGCGCTCTTATCCACTCAGTCACGAATGCCACATAAGCTGGGCAGCCTGGTTCACAAGTCATGTTTCTTTCCCAACCCCGGGCACGTCAGTTTTGCACGGACAGTTTTGCGATTTAATGTACCGAATATCATCCATATTTAAAATTGGTCTCCACACCCCTATCTTCCACAGTCAATCCCCAACCAAAAAATACCTCTGCAAAAATGAACATCTTGCACGAAACTTTAAACCAAGCAATTAACTTTCCCCTGCGCGTAATTCCCGTGATCTCCACATTGCTTCCTATTTCAGTTACATTTTGAGTTAAAGAACAATCAGAGAGCTATGAAGGTTTTTCTTATTTTTTTTTCTTTTCCCTCAGGGATTAGTTGTCAGGTGTGTTGGATAACACCGTCTACACACACGCACACACACACTCACAGTAATCTTGTCCGTCTCAGTAGTATCGAGTCCTGCTGATTGCGATCTTTCACTGTATATACCCGCTTGTTTCTGTGTGGTGCAGAGATATAAAAATCGCTTGTGAGGTCAGAATACACAGGAGGAGATTGACATAGCTTGAATCCATGCTTGAGGCTCACTTACGTGCCCGAGCTTGTGAACCAAGCTGCCCAGCTTATGTGGCATTTGTGGCTGAGTGGATAAGAGTGCTGCCTGGGAATCTTGATCGTCCCCAGTAGCAGTATTGAGTCCTGCTGACTGCGATCTTTCTATATATATGTCGTGCCGAGTAGGTAGAACTTGCGATCTTGGCTTAAATAGCAACGCTCATCTTGCCATATAGGACAAGTGAAAATTTGTGTATGCAATAATTTCGCCAAAATCATTCTGAACCTAACGAAAAAAATATATTTCACTGGATTTGTTTAGTATTAAATTACTGTAAACAAATCTAAAATATTTTTATTTGGGTTAGGCTAAAATAAATTATTCTTGTTATAATAAGGTTAGGTAAGTTTTCTAAGATTCTTTCAGTGCAAAATTAAAATTTTTTACGTTAACATTAATGAAAAAAAATACATCTTTAAACGGACAAGAGAAAGTTTCAGAAAGGACTTAATTTTAAATGAGTTCTTGCTAATTGACCAGTTTTACATATTCGGCACGATACACACACACTCACACACACACACACACTATTTTATATATATATATATAATTATATTATAATATTATTTATATATATATATTATATATATATATTATATATATATTTTATATATATATATTATATATATTTATATATATATATATAATATATATATTAGGTATATATATATATTATATTTATATATATTTATATCTTGTGTTCTTATGAATTGATAACTAAGTAGTAAGGTGATAAATTTATTCTGAGCATCCCTCTGTTTCTTAAAGACAAAACAGAAAACCCAAATTTATTTCTTGACAAAGCTATTAAAACAAAGAGTTAGGGAAAAACATGCTAATTTCCCGGGGTGAACAATTACCAATCTTGAATGAAAATAAAAGAAAATTTCACGGCTAACCCCAAAACTGAAAATGAAAACTAAATGTTTCGCTGTGTCCTGGATCATTGCAATGTTTACGATGGACTGGGATTTTTTTTTTTTAGCTTCCCTACTGATGTTTTGTTTAGTTGGGAAATGATTCTCCAAAGTAGTGTGACCTTCATTCTTTGTTTTATTTAATTATCTACTAAACGCCAAAACATACGATGCTACATGTTACTTTTATTAATGTTAACTGATATATTGAAGTAGAGTTTGTACTAACCATGTCATGGTGACAGCAGGACAGCGGAGATGGTATGCTCCCTGTGTCGTATAACATACTTTATCCCGTAGAGGGCCACCTCTGCTGGCTCTTGTGGACGATCTATCATAATTTTGGACCTTGTTGCTACCTCAGTTTTCATGCTGCTTCGTCACACACACCAAGAAAGTAAATTCTATTATATGTTGCATCATTATGCATGTAATTATAGAAATTTTTGTGATGTTTGAAGGTATATGTCATGTGGGAGGAGGGGGGGGGGTTATGATGGTTGTGTTTGATTCAATTTGTTGAATCAACCTCCCTTTTCTTTTATCAGTTCTGAAACATCTGTTATTAGGTGCTGTATGCTAAATTTAAAAATTTATATAGTAATAAACAATAATTATAAAATAATAATGTTATGTTATACAACCACTATTTCATTATAACTTTACTGCTGTATGGAGTGTGAGTGTATGTAGTAGGATCTTATTTAAACTTCACTCTTGTTTGTGAATTCTACGTTCCGTTTTGACACCTCACACTATATAATTTCACATTGCTTGTTATCCCCATATGAGGCCAAGTACTAAGAAAGCAAAAAAAAAAAAAAAAATATTCGTGAATGGGATTTGGGGCAATATAGAAAAACGGGGCTGCCGTGGATCGTATTAGGAGAATTAAAAAAAAAAAAGATCCCCTCTCGCTAAACTCGAGCTACTCCTCCCAAAGGGATAATACATATACAGCTAGACTCCTTAAGGCCTCAGTAAGAAGGAAAGAAATTTATTCCAAAAAATCATCTTCAATTACATCCAAAAAACCTATTTTAAATTATAATCCTTCAAAGAGGTATAATCTTCCCCTTGCACCTTATTTCACATCCGATTAATATTCTCTAGTTGAAAAATGAAGTTCGGAGGTTCATTGTAACTGTCATGTCCTTGCTCTTATGGGAAGGCAGCTCAGTAACAAGTGTGGCGAATGTGCTTATTCTTCTTCGAGTCACCCTCGGTAGGAAAAAGCCGAGTTGAAACACAAAGTCAACCTTTAATATAAACATTTAACTTTTCGATTACCATACCATTTGTTGTTTTAAGAGGCGAAGAGAGACATAGTAATACCTTGTGTCATTCATGACGCTGTTGTTTCATTTCTTGAGATTTTCAAAGTAAGTTGATCCCGAAGGCACTTTGCCCCAGCCATCCCTCTGCCCCTTGATCATGTTAGTCTGTGGTCACCAAACACAGGCATTCCCAGCACTGATACACCGTTGTACATGGACTCCAGGGGTTTGCTCAACAACCCACAGTGTGTGATGAACAAACGCAAGCGAGGGTCACCTGTGAAATGATACAAGTGTGGTTAGGTTATTATTTTATTATTATTATTATTATTTTATTATTATTATTATTTTATTATTATTTTTGTCATAGGGAAGTGTTTGGAAAGGCCTAAGCATTGCTTTTGTTTTTGTGAGCAGTTCATTTACATGATGAACTTTATTGTTATTTCATAGGTGTAGAATTTAGTTAAGAATATAAGAACTACGTCCCTACATATAACTCCTCTGTATTCGCTGCCTGACCACGGTAGAGTGCGGTTGTGCTCTGCACCCCTCTGCTGTTTTCAGGCGAGCTACCTGAGTTCGTCACAACCTTTGAGTAGTGAGGATGTGCGCTGCTCATTTACCAACATGGCGCTGCATAGCTACAGGCACATCAACACTGTTTGCGTTGAGTTGACCCGTGGGGCTGTCACCGGAGCCACGATGGACTTGTTACTACCGGCGATTATCCGTGATACCTACGGTATACGCAAATTGAAGAGATATGTGGTGTAGCACAAAATGGGACGAAGGATCTTCGTTAAAATGACGTCAGCAAATGTCAAATGAAGAGGTGGTGGATAAGTATCAAAGAGACCATTATAGCCGTCAATTCAGCTGTATCAGTATGTCTTCATGATGTATCACGACACTACACATGGGTTAAATAAGGAATGTGCCTTTTGAGGCGGACTGAGTTTGTTAAAAAAAGATAAAACTACGTAATTATGGTACGGTTCATATGGCCTCTGCAGGTGGGGGCCGCTGGACCTTATGCTGGAAGTTTGGAGGGAACATATTCAGTCAAAATGACCTTACGCCATCCATCCCGTCCTTATTATGTTGAAAGGGCATTTCGAATCAAGTATATGTAACTTTAGGGGGGCCCAACGTCGTACGTGTCTTTCTGTGGTGGGTCGTATGACCACATAGCGGCACCAGTGTGGTAAGCGTCGTGGGGAATCCCCAAATATCGCACAGCAACAATCGGAAAAGAGGTCGAGGAAGTTGAGGGACGAGAACAGTCTTATGCTCACCCGTCTCGACAACGGCTTTCTTGGAGTGAAGGGGTAGAAAAAGCGCAGGAGAATGCTTTGGAGGATGCAAAACAGCGAGAAGAATCACCGTCACTGGATAAATAAAGTATTTTTGAAGAGACTCTGCCCACTATGGGGGACGAGGATGTAGCGGCGTCTTTAGTGAAGGCACTGGATGTATTGTTGGGACGAGTCGATCGTCAACCGTGTGGAGGATCCAGGTGCAATTTTGGGATCGGTTTGAGCATCATGGTGAGGCGATGGATGAAAGCATTGAGTCTGGTGTGTCGCATGGTATGATGGTGAATATAGCAGAAGTGGAGGTGCATCATGATAGTACTAAAGAAATCCAATGCAGGTGGAGGGTAGGACGCGAAAGCAAACTTGCAAACCCCATCAGACTCGACGACGTGTTTTACTCCTCCCCAAAAGGCCAGGGAAAAAGTTTTGGGGGCGGATGTACAGAGGAAAGGGAACAGTGAATCCACGAAACAAGAGTTTATCAAGGTGATTCCCAAAAAAAGGGGAGAGGGATAGAGGTGTTTGTAAAATGTATAAGTGAAAAAGTCTATCCCTAGAACGAAAGGAAAATCCCATTAATTGACTTTAAGGTTTTGACAAAAAAATATTAACGGTTTGAGATCTGAGGGGAAGCGAAAGTGGTTTAATGAATTTTTGGTGCGTCTAGATGGGATGTGGTATTTATCCAAGAACACAATTACAGAATTGGATATAAAGTTAGAAATGGACGGTTACGATGTGTATATGGAATATGCGACGAGGTTAAAAGGAGGCGTCGCCATTCTGGTAAAGGAAAATAGCCGTTGTAGTACGCCATAGTAAAAGGGGGGGGGGAGAGTGATTAGGGTGGATGGTTTATGGGTGGTAAGTACAATATTTTGTAGGTTTGTTATATGGGCCGGCCGAGGGAGATGTACGACTTAAAAACTCATTTTGTTACAAGATGTATTAGTATTTTATTACGTAGTTTACCAAATGTAGCGATAATAGGGGGAGACTGGAATTGTGTAATACGGACGAAAAGACGTGGAGCCTCGAGGAGCGGGTTGTTGCTTGGGGTTCTTGGGAGATTATTGACGAGTGTGGGGTTTAGGGATGTGTGTGGGGGGGGGGTGGTGGTGGAGCATACTTTCATTAGACGAGATTATGCGGCGAGATTGGATTAGAATGTACGTGTCTAGTGGCGGTTACAGTGCGGAGAGTGAGTGTTGATAAATGTGGTTTTTTTCGGATATAGAGGAGTTGGTAATGGATGTAGATATTGGGGGTTTGTCCCTTTGGGAAGGGGTCCGCATTTTGGAAATTTAAATTTTAAAGTTATTAAAGAGGGGAGGGAAAGCGTTTGGTCTTTTGACCCTTATGTGGGAACGCCTTGTGGTTGAAGCACCTGGAGATGTGGCTTTGGTTAATTGGGGGGGAAAGGATAGCCAAAAAAGCGAATTAAGGAATATTATTTAGTAGGGAGTGAGATATAACAGTTACAGTAGGGTTTTCCCCCGATATTTAGTGGGGCATTTTGCGCGACCTGCTATGTACAAGCGAATGCTAATTATCCCTGTTACAGAAATTGAACGAATTTTAAGGCAACTACGAAATTTACAAAACGAAAGGTTTGATGGGGAAAGGTTAGGGTGGAATCGAAGAGGTTTTGTGGGGAGATCGGCCGTCGGCGTGTGTGTTGAGGAATCAACACGACGTTTGCAAAGCAATGGAGTTAATGGGGTTGAATGTTCAGGTAGGTAAAGCAGGGGTATAGAGTGAATCAGGTATTGACGACGACGGAAAGGTATGAAATGGGGTATATTGATTTCTTGGGTTAAAATGAAAACGCAAAGTGTTGGAATAAGTGAAATTGCATTGCAGTCAATCGGTAGGTTTGTGCGTTGTGAGCTGGAGGAGCATGATCGTTTGATGTTGGGAGGGCCGGGGTTAACGGAGTGGTGAGACTTGGGAGGCTTTATCTGGGGCGCAAATTTGGGGAAAGGCGCCAGGAATAGATGGGTTGCCCAGCGACTTTTTTCTTCAAAATTGGAACGTTTTAAAGGGGTTTTTGGTTTCGTTTATTTCATTATCATGAAACGGGATGGGGTTTTAGGGGGAAAAACAAAGGTTGGCTTTTGGTGTCCTAGTTCCTAAAGGCGAGCCATTAACGGTTAAAAGATTATCGTGCAATTCGTTTATTATGTGGGGGGCTATAAAATTTTTGGAAGGATTTGGCTAACAGAATAAAAAAAGTCCTGGGCAAAGTGATTGACAAGGGACAATATGGGTTTCCGGGCAGGTTTTATGTATGAAAGGGCACGGTATGATTAGAAGTTTTATTGAAGAAAGAGTAAGATTGGGAGGGGGGGTATTGGCTATAGATTGGGAGGCGGCATATGATGTTTTGGAATGGGACGTTATGGAAGATCATGAGATGGCAGGGGTTTGGGGTGGAAATTATATCAGGGCCAATTAATGTATCGGAGGCAACTTTGCGTGTGCAGGTGAATGGGGGGTTGGGAGATCGGGGTTCAGATGGGAAGGGGTTTGCGGTTTAAGGTTTTTCCCCTTTCACAAAATTTTTTTGGGTTGTTTTTTCAAGATCCCTTTATAGAGGGATAAGGGTTTTATTTGGAAGCAAAGGGGTGGGTAATGTAAGGGATGGGGGAGCGGGCATTGTTGGATATGTCGACGACACGACGATTTTGGTGAGAGAAAACATGGATTTGATTGGGTAGAAAAGTTAGTGAAAGTTTTTGAAAAGGCTACTGGCATGACGATCAACATGGGGAAAACAAAGTCTTTATTTTGAATCTTGGAAAAGGGTCGCGTGAGGAAGGAAAATGGTAGCTGAAAGGTGGGAAAGGGTGGACCAAATAAAGATATGTGGGATCGTTTATGTAAATGATATCAAGTCAGCACAACAAATAAATTCCGTGCGTATCGTTGATAGTGTTCTGAAGGTCTTAGTGAGTTAAGAGCTGCTAATTAAGTTTGCAACAAAGGATGTAACAACGAATGTGCTATTATATAGTAAAAATATGGCATGTTACGGTAATATTTCCGATACTTCGTTGTGAGTTTAAAAGGTTACAAAAAAGTTTTTTTAGATTCATTTGGGGGAAAGGGAGCGAATGGTTAAGTAGAGCGGTTGTCACACTTTCCCCGGTTGGCCGTGGAGGGCTGGGTCTTATAGATGTCGAAAGAGGATAATAAGTATGTATTTAAAACATAGTTATAAGCGGGAGGGGGGGGGGGGCGAAAAAAAGACGGTCTTCATAGGATACACCCGGATATGCGACGGTGGTTTGGGGGGGGGGGGTCGGGAGTTCATGATAGGTGAGGCAATGTTACGGGTCTTCATAAACGTGAGGGATCACTCACAAATTAAATTGAGAAATCTTTGATAGGGCGATGGTAAGGCTTTCTGGTGCGGCGGGGAGAAGGAGTTATCCCATGTATGATTGGCATAATATTTGGGGGCGTTTAAACCCAAATTTCGTTTAAAACCTAAAGTCAGAGAAGTTATGTATAGATTTTTACATTTGGAATCTTGCCGTCAGGAATGGTTTTATTTTTTAAGAGAATACGAGAGGATGGGGACTGCAAGGATTGTGGAGGATTGGGCGACTATTTATCATACGGTTATTTTTTTCGATTGTATTGAACTTATAAGGGTTTGGATGGGGTAAGGTTTTAGGTTAGTGGGGGGAGGGGGTTTGCAGGTTTTGGGGTTTTAAGTTTAGATTTAATGGGGTGAAATAAAAGGGTTGAGAATGCGTTTTGGGTATATACATGATGTGGGCTATGAGGGGGGCGGACGTGCGTGCAAGAATTAATGCGTTGGCAAACAACTTTTTATAGGACACAGTGTAGAAATAAAGGGGTTTTATGGAGGGAGATGGAGAGAGATTTTAGTGAGGGTTATCGAAATTTCACATTAAGGGAAATTTTTGGGATTTGGCAAAATGGGGGAAGGGGATACGACGGCCTATTTTCCTAGACATGGGTTTTGAGCATGGAGAGCTGTTTATATGGATGTATAATGAGTTTTGATATTTTAGAGGCAAATAGGGTTATTACCCCGAGGGTTTCAGGAAAATACACAGTCATCATTTAGAAATATGTAGCACTACGATTGCATATTATTTTTTTTCATGTATAAAAACATTTCAAGGACTTTATGATGAAAATTTTTAAAGAGGACTCAAATATGTTATGGATGTCTTTACTGTTTTTGATTTTAATTGTAAGTGGTAAAAAAAGTGTTTCCTAGCATAAGCAATTGGTTTTTATTTTATGTTTATTTTATGCTGTGTTACAGTGTGCTTTTCAGTAATATTATATTACATGTAAACTACTTGCATATTTTTCTTTGTTTTTGCTGGGGATGTAAAATATTACATCATAGTTTTGTTTTGTTTATTGGATGTTTTATTGTGACTTTTAGTATTATCCCGTTTCCTTCTTTGAATACTAAATACCTATGTATGTTAAGATTTTCGTGATAAACGCCAAAATTAATGTTTTGATCGTGGTGCTCTGTTAAGCACCTGAGATTTTTAGATTTAGTTTGCATACGTGTGAGTTGACAGGCAGAAACCTCACCTAGTATGTGCCCGATGTAGTCTCATGTAGTGTAAAGTGTGTGTTGTGTATGTGTGTCATTGTGTGTGTTTTTTTTTTTATCTGTTTTATTGTACAATCTTCATAATTTTCAGTGTTAGATGTTTGGTAATATGTAACCTTGTTAGAGATGTTCTTTAACAAATAAAACAATATCAGTGTAAATTTTATAGTGTTGTGTGTGAGTGTATTATCACTGTAAAATACGGTGTGTTGTGTTGTGTAGAGTTGTATTATCACTGTTAATATACGGTTTTTTGTTGTGTGTGAGAGTGTATTATCACTGTAATATACGGTGTGTTGTGTGTGAGAGTGTTTTTATCACTGTAATATACGGTGTGTTGTGTGAGAGTGTATTACCACTGTAATATACGGTGTGTTGTGTGTGAGAGTGTATTATCACTGTAATATACGGTGTGTTGTGTGTGAGAGTGTATTACCACTGTAATATACGGTGTGTTGTGGGGTGAGAGTGTATTATCACTGTAATATACGGTGTGTTGTGTGTGAGAGTATTATCACTGTAATATACGGTGTGTTGGTTGTGAGAGTGTATTATCACTGTAATATACGGTGTGTTGTGTGTGAGAGGGGTATTATCACGTAATTACGGTGTGTTGGTTGTGGAGTGTATTATCACTGTAAATACGGTGTGTTGTGTGGTGTGAGTGTATTATCACTGTAATATCGGTGTGTTGTGTGTGAAAAGGGGTATTATCACTGTAATATACGGTGTGTTGTGTGTGAGAGTGTATTATACTGTTTAAAATACGGTGTGTTGTGTGTGAGAGTGTATTATCACTGTAATATACGGTGTGTTGTGTGTGAGAGTGTATTATCACTGTAATATATGATTACCTCATTCTCCTCCTGTTCTTCAAGTTTCTCCTATGTATGGACTGATGAAGCCACTGTGTGGCGAAACGTTTCCTCAATAAAGATACCCAAGAGTTGCACATGTGTCTAATTTATCAACTGTATGGTGTCGTTATTAGGTCTCGGGTTAAGTGCGATTCTAGTGCAGTAATCTTTTGTCGTGTATCTTTTTAATATATTTCTGTCATTTGTATCGCACTGTTTTAAATGAAATAATAAAAAAAAAAAACTCCTCTGTCAACGTACACTCCAATATTTCCAGTTGAAACTTACTACAATATTATTTAACTATATATTCAACACATTTATGAATTATATTTTTAGGTCTTTCAGTATTACATTTACGTTTTTATTTAGAGACAGTAAAAAAATATTTCACACCAAAGTAATGTCAGAATTTTTTTGTGAGTCTGTTCTGGCGATGGACCTGAAGCTTCACCTCTCTCAGTCCCCGCCTTTACAGAACCTTTTTGGAGGAATTGAGATGTACCTACCAAGAATATCTTGTTGTGGGAGCCACTTCCCAAGACGGACATTTGGGGGCAGGTCATCCATAGTGTCCTTATCCCACTTCCACAAGACTCTCTGCTTGAGGGAAGCAAACACTTGAATCAGTACAGTGCGGTACCTGTGTGTATTGTGTGTAAGATTAACTAACATACTGTATCAGTGGTCTCATGCACCAGATATGTTATTATCTACAGACTTATTTCACAAAAAATGAATAAGAAATAGAGTTGAAAAAATATGAAAGAAGACACAAGCTGAAGAAAAAGTTTTAAATAGGATAATGTTTTCATCTGTGTAGAGCTTTATATAGACATGATAAATACTTTACGCAAGACTTGTTCTGCAAATTGTTTCTATCTTCTACTTACCAGTAATGCCCCATTTCATCCAGTTGAGAAAGTATATGGACTTACAGCTGTGGAGCTCACAGTGTGTAACTTAGACGAAAGTTATATAAATATCGTCGCCCTCATCAAACACTGAAAGATAAAGCAAAAGTTTACTCACTCCTCTGGCATGTCGGATGGTGTGACAGCCGAACCAAGACTGAAGAAAATGAAGCCATCATCACCAGCACCTTGCACCCAATCTTCGAGGTCCTGTAAGTAAAAAGACTATGTGAAATATACTATGTAATATAAGTGAACTTAGGTGGCATCGCTCTAGTATAGTAACTGTTTAGTTTGTTACATTTCCAGCCAATAAACTGCAAAGGTTATTAGTGGTTATTAGTACACAAACACCACTGAACAAAACCAATGTGCTTTCAGTTTGGCCAAACCTCTATTATGTATTGTACTGTAACGATAGTTGCTAACTTGTGTTCAGTTAACATTCCAAAAACATTTCAACGAATTGCCTCACTCGGTAGCTAAATAAACTGTGAAAGACATTATGGCATAATGGTAACCTTTACTGAGAAAACGGTTCGTTTTTCGCATGTTTGTTTTCGAACCTGGCATTATCAGGTGCGTTACTGACAATGTCAGGTCAAGAGGGATGAGGGTGGTGTGTGTGCCGATAAGCAGGTCAGTCTGGAGTCTCGTCAACTGGAAGCCTCTCTGGTTCCGAGTGAATGGTGCCTGTGGTATAAACGAGCGTCGATTCCAGGCATTATCAAGCATAATCATGTTCGCTCTGTGGTAATCCATGTGGACAGATGCCGTGTTACGAGGTAAAATACAGACCATTATTAGTGTTATCGGTGGGTGTGGACGAATCACTAGTCGTCTTACCCACGTACAGTTTATACACTTTCTACAAGTGTTGGTGTAGATGCTTGCAGTATTCTAGGGGTTGGCTTTAACCTTCTTTTTCTCAGCCTCAAAGCAACTCGTTCTCAATAAAGTTTTCCGTTCTACCATAGTGTCGCTTATGAGACACCTCACATCACCTGTTTCTACCTTACCTTCCTTGAGTATATATACGTGTTACGTACATACCCTGTGTGGCTTACTGAAGGTCTCCAAAGATTAAAATATTTTTCCCAATTTAAGCCTGTTGAACATCTTCTGTCCTTCCCTTCATACACTTACTCAATTGTGCACGAGGTAACTTACTTTGGGGAGAGGCTGGGCTGGACGGAGATGGATGCCTCCACAATTAACCACGGCAGGAACAATGGGACGAGCCGGGTAGTCGATGGTAAGTACACTGTAGAAATTGAACCCATCTGACCATGGTTTGTATTTATCATATATTACGTATTTTTATATATACATATATTTTATGCTCAACGCTATTGTATACTGCTACTCCTTGGGATACTACTCACAATAGCTCCGAAAACCACCTGGTACCTATTTATTACTACGTAAGAGGGGCCAGCAGATGTGAGTAGACTTTTACATAGGTCTAGTCTACCAGGAAGCGAACCAAGGTGTTACGGCTGTAAACTAAGCTCTCTAACAACTTTGATACTAGCATTTAACAGGTACTACAAACGTTATACGCTAATGAATAACTATTCCCAAATGAAAATCTGAATGGGCAGAGAAGCTCATACGCACACACACGACCCCTGCAACCACAATTAGATGAGTACAATTAGGTGAGTAACACACACACACACACACACACCACACACAGAGGTATGTCCTACGAGGAGAGGTTAAGGGAAATCAACCTGACGACACTGGAGGACAGGAGAGATAGGGGGGACATGATAACGACATACAAAATACTGAGTGGAATTGACAAGGTGGACAAAGACAGAATGTTCCAGAGATTGGACACAGTAACAAGGGGACACAGTTGGAAGCTGAAGACACAGATGAATCACAGGGATGTTAGGGAAGTATTTCTTCAGCCACAGAGTAGTCAGTAAGTGGAATAGTTGGGAAGCGTATGTAGTGGAGGCAGGGATCCATACATACTTTAAGCAGAGGTATGATAAAGCTCACGCTCAGGTGAGAGTGACCTAGTAGCGATCAGTGAAAGAGGCGGGGCCAGGAGCTCGGACTCGACCCGCACCCCAACTAAGGTGAAGTACAACTAGGTGAGAACACACACACGACACACACAACACAGAACATATATATATCTATATATATTATATATATAATATTATATATTATATATATATATATATGCAAAACAACACTCTGAAAGAATAGAGAAATTCCAAGCGCTTTCGTGACTTACTCACATTATCATAGTCCTTGATAATGTGAGTAGTCACGAAAGCGCTTGGGAATTTCTCTATTCTTTCAGAGTGGGTTGTTTTGCATATTCTGAAATCACCTGTTTACTGTGATCTTATTGCATATATATATATATATATATATATATATTATATATATATATATATATATTATATATTATATATTTTATATATATATATATATATTTTATATATAATATCATATATAGTAATGATTTTCATTTCATCTTCATGAGTTTAGACAGGACTCAGTTACTGACTTTCACAGAATGATTCAACGCCATTGTTTACAATCCTTAGTGGGTTGCCCCATTCCCAGCAGTCCTTGTTACACTATAAGAAATAGACAGGCGAGTGAAAATACTGTTACACGGGCTTATGCTGCATATAATTAAGATAATAAAAAGAAACACGTTCATACCTACCTGTTTTCAATAAAGACTAGCATTAAGGCGAATTTCTGAAAGACTTGGCATGTCAGGGGGACACAGGCCTCTCTTGCGACATTCTTCTTCTATCCTGAAGGTAGTAGTAAATGGAGTCAATTATTGATGGAAATAGTGTATTACCGCACTGAGATAAATTTATTGTTTAGTAACAGTCAAACGAGGATTTAAAGTAGACACAATAACTTGTGATTTAACTGTATTCTTTCACTAAACTATGTTTACATTTAAACATCCTGTGTATCAACTGTTAACATAATCCAACTCATTAGTGAACATATCAAAACATAGAACGGGTTGGGCTTGGTTCTATTCGTGTTATTTACGATTTCGTTGACCCTAGGAACACTCTTCAGGTATACTCCAGATTTTACACAATTACCCCCAAAACCAGCTAGGGTTGTATTTTACTGCTAGATTGCCCCTTTGTTACCATGGTTACTGTTGACCAACATGACAGAATCGCCCGTTTTGTCCTGTTTGCTTCTAGTTCAGAATAAAAACACAATTGTAGGAGGTTAAATGAGCTGCAATGCAAGTTGCACCCACTGATACAATCCGTGCACAAAAGGTTTTGTTTATAATAGTTTAAGTCATATGTTTCCAATCTCTTTTCCCGAGGTTCAGTCCTAGACCGAGTCGTAGATGCAAATGATTTTCTGACGCAACAACATAAAGTTCCTGTAAGCTCTTATTAATAAATAAATGTTAAAACGTAAGATGCACAACAAAAATTAAGTGTCCCTAGATAAAACTATAAACAGTATGAAATATCAATAGTGTGAAAATGCCCAAAAAGCTGTGAAATTTTCAAACCTATAAAAATATTAACAGTATGAAAATATTGTCATATAATATATCAACAGTATGTTATATTAACAATATAATCACATATCCATTATCCAGTCTTAATACTTCGCTATTGAAAATGAAACACTTCAGGTAGTAACACAAAAAATAATTTAAAAAGCTCAAATAATTACGTACCTGTTGGCCGCAACATAAGACATGAGGAAATCCCCGAGAACCTCGGATAAAGTGCTGATTGCTCGCTGCATGAAGGTCATAGGATGTTTGTAGGCCAATATAGGAGAGGCATCATAGGAAGGAAAGCGTGGGTTACCTATCATTGATGTCAGAGGCCCTATCAGCCCTGCTGGATTCACGTTACAAAAGGGGACCTGCCAAGGAAATAAGTAGGATACCATAATGTAAATACGCGGTTACTGAAATAGCAATAATACTAAAAATAAAGTAATGAAGATTATATGAACAATTAGTGTTTCTCTGTTTCATCACTGTTTTAGAAATAACTATGGTTTACATATGACATTACCCACTATTTTACTAAATACTTTAACACATTAAAACAAAATTTAACATGATACATGATTACCTTCATTGAAAAATCAATGAAAAGAAAAAGTAAGACAAAAAATACGCTGAGGAAAAACAAATAAAAATCTTCTTTCAGTAAATTCTGAACTTCTTCTTTCGCCAGAGCATCAGAGCACAAACCGGTTTTTACACTTAACAGGGGAGAGTGGGGTAAAATTTTTATGTCCAGTGAACATATTGGGAGTCCTGCAGTAAATCCACGCCTGTCAGGACCACCTCACGAACATTGTTCCGTTCCTTTGATGGCTTGATCGGGGTCACTATCGTAACCTGTACAAACAAAAAAGAAAATATAAGCAGGTGTAAGTATGTAGGCATACTCTTTATTTTTTAATGCTGGCTGAGGACCAGTGAGCAATATAGTCATTCCTAAATGTTGTTGGTCAGGCAACATGACAATATCTCCCCACCCTAATGACTTTCAACTCATGCTGGTTACTTGAACTTGATATGATAATATCTATATGAACTGTGTGCTTATGTTTAATACTTTTATTTTTCGTTGATATTAACATTGTTTTCACTGCGTTGTGTATACGTTTTTATAATCGTTGAGTGACATACTAGATCAAAGTGCTCCATATATGTCACTACTGGCTCTGGTGGCCTGGTGGTTAACGCTCTCGCTTCACACGGCGAGGGCCTGGGTTCGATTCCCAGCCAGAGTAGAAACATTGGACGTGTTTCTTTCCACCTGTTGTCTATGTTCCCCATCAGTAAAATGGGTACCTGGGTGTTAGTCGACTGGTGTGGGTCGCATCCTGGGACACTGACCTAAGGAGGCCTGGTCACAGACCGGGCCGCGGAGGCGTTGACCCCCGGAACTCTCTCCAGGTAAACCACTACTACTGCTACTACTACAACGACAACTATTGCTAATAATACTATTATTATTATTATTATTATTATTATATTCATGGGTAAAAAGCTAACCTTGCAAGGTAATGGATGTAAGGGCCTACCTATACTACAATATACTAAATAACCATTGTCTACTATTACTGACAAGAAAAAAGATTTTACAGTAAACTTGAGAAATAATGATGAGAAACTGTATACATTTATATTCTGACATGCAAACACTTTCTCAGGTTACTGAACTGAAATTACATAATTTTTTTAGGAGAAAACGCAACATAAATGTTATTTGAGAGGGATGACAAAAATAAATCTGCATGCAATATTAGAAAGTGTAATTACAACTTCATAGGTAATGAAATCTGTAAATTAATCGCTCTCTATCTCTCTCTCTCTCTCTCTCTCTATCTGCAATAATCACATTAGACTGACCTGGTTGTTATCATCAGCTAAGATATTGATGATTGCCATATAAAAGTTTTTGTGACTACGAGAAGAGATGGGTGCCAAGAAGAGTATTTTGCTAGCCAGCACTGTCTGCAACACTGCAGCACTCACCAGCACTGCTACCCACCACTGCATCTAGAAAACAAAGATTTAATCAGTGTTGAATGACACAAACTAACTAAAAAGAGTAATAAATGTTAGTATACAAAAATTGAAACATTTGAAAACTAACCCATAATTGACTAAAAAGTCACATTGTCACTAGGTAATTGTCCAGTCGGACCGAAACGTCGTAAGTTTCATTCTCTTATGTGCGGGCTATGTGTGTATTGTGTAACCCATAATTTAAAGCGTAAGTTTTAAATTTCACTCTCTTGACCTTATTGATTACTCAAGAAGGTTGTACCATTCTGTCGTATGTGCGAGAAGTAATAGTTGGTAGGTAGACAGCAGCCATCCAGGGTGGTACTACCCTCTTATCACACGAGTGTGAATCAAGGGTAGTAGGTTGGTAGACAGCAGCCATCCTGGGAGGTACTGCCCTCCTATCACAAGTGTGAATCATGGTAGTAGGCTGGTAGACAGCAGCCATCTAAGGAGGTATTACTCTCCTACCACATGAGTGCAAAAAGTAGGTAGTATATAGTTTGGTAGACAGCAACTATCCAGGGCACTAAATTAATGGACTGTCGTGGTTCTCCACAGTGGCTAGAACATGGCTTAAACATTTGGGAGAGAAAAGGTTTATTATGCGACGTTTCACTCACAGTGAAGCTTTAGAACAAAATGATGAAGTCTTACTGTGGGTGAAACATGAAATAATGATGGTTTTTATTTCTGAAATTGGCTTTTGAAATTGCAATATCAGTGTCTCATCTCTCTCGATACACTCGCGTAGTTCATTAATCACTTGTAACACTAACGTTAGGTGAATGGCCGTCCACAACAGTGAAGAAGAAAATCACCTTATTGAACAAGCCTTTTAACTTTAGTGAATGACTTCAAACAGAGTGAAGCATATAGTAACGTTAACCCATTAAATAACTGTTAAACGACGTCATGACTCACGAAATCGTAATGATATGATTGTGAGGACTCGTCACGGGTTCAAACCCTACTCGTTCCGTGGTTTGTTATACAAAGTGATGACTGTGACAACCAGTCGACAAGCGTGTATAAAAAGCGAATACAACAAACTTTTACTGTAAACAATGCAAGTATTGTTTACTAATCTGTGGGTTCCTGGTTCGAAGTAACTTAGCTCTTGTTAGTAAGACGCTGCGTGACGCCTGCGGGTCTGGCCTTTCCCAGTTAATAAAATATTCTCTTGCTGTATGGATTCTTTAAGGTCCGTCACTGATGACGAATCCCAGATGGTTAGTTGCCTAGGTGACATCTGATGGTGACCTTAGATTTAAAATTTCTAGATACAACTTCAAAAGTATGTCTTGAAAATTTGATGATTTAAAGTAAAAACAGCAACTACTGCTACTACTACTACTACTACTACTACTACTACTACTACTACTACTACTTCTACTACTGATATTACTAGTGCTACTACCACTACTGCTACTGCTATTACTACTACTGTTGCTGGCGCTGCTGTTGCCTTGCTACTGCAACAACGCAAGGAACCGTGCTGGTTCATTGTGATACTTGATTATAGCCAAGGACTGGCTGAAATGTCGAGTTTGCGTAATTAATTGAGAATCCTTGCAGCCACAGTGTTGTGACTTGTAACAGTGTTGTGACTTGTTTAAGGCACAGTGTTGTGACTTGTTACAGCCACAGTGTTGTGACTTGTTACAACCACAGTAATAGTGTTGTGACTTGTTTAAGGCACAGTGTTGTGACTTGTTACAGCCACAGTGTTGTGACTTGTAACAGTGTTGTGACTTGTTTAAGGCACAGTGTTGTGACTTGTTACAGCCTCAGTGTTGTGACTTGTTTCAGCCATGGTATTGTGACTTGTTGCAGCCATGATATTGTGACCAGTTGCAGGCATGCTATTGTGACTTGTTGCAACTAAGGTATTGCGACTTGTTGCAACTATGATACTGTGACTTGTTGCAGCCACGCTATTGTGACTTGTTGCAGCCATGGTATTGTGACTTGTTGCAGATATGGTAAATTTTGACTTATTGCAGCCATGGTTTGCGACTTATTTCAGCCAGCTATTGTGACTTGTTGCAGCCATGGTATTGTGACTTGTTGCAGATATGGTATTATGACTTATTGCAGCCATGGTATTGCGACTTATTGCAGCCACGCTATTGTGACTTGTTGCAGCCATGGTATTGTGACTTGTTGCAGCCATGGTATTGTGACTTGTTGCAGCCACGGTATTGTAATTGTTGCAGCATGGTATTATGACTTATTGCAGCCACGGTATTGTGACTCATTGCATCCCCGGTATTGTGACTTTGTTGCATTTCCCCGATATTGTGACGTGTTGCAGCCAAAGTATTGTGACTTGTTTGCAGCCACGGTATTGTAACTTGTTGCAACTATGGTATTATGACTTTTTGCAGCTACGGTTTTTGTGACTTATTGCATACACGGTATTGTGCTATTTGCATCCACCGTGTTGTGACTCGTTACAGACTGGTTTTTGTGACTTGTTGCAGCCACGGTATTGTGACTTGTTTCAGCCACGGTATTGTGACTTATTGCACGCACAGTATTGTGACTTATTGCAGCGTTGGTATTGTGACTTTTAATTTCTCAAGTATCAAGTTACCAGATAACATTATCTTTTGAGATATGGATCTACTGTGTGCACTCAAGTCTCTAACTCCTCTCCATTCTGAGAAGAGCTCTTGATCCAAGCAAAATGGAGCTACCTTCTCGTTTTTAAATAAAAATCTGATTACTCCCATTCCCTAAGCACTGTATGACCCTTCAATATTTTGCGCTTCCTGACAAATTATAGTATTATTAATAATACTATTTCCAATACCACTATTACTACAAATACTATTATCACCCCCACTTCTTCTGCTACTACTACTACTACTACTATACTTCTACTTCTACTACTACTGCTGTTACTACTACTCTTCTATACTAGTATTTTACCCCACAATACTATACTATTGCCACTACTACTACTACAAACAATAATAAGAGAGAGCTGGCTCACAGCTGGTGACCTCTGACGGAGGTGTTTGACTGTGAGACCTGTTTATGTAAACTTTTATACTCAGCGGTACTGAACGCAAACTTAACTTAGAGGACCTCATATAACCTTGCGAAAAAA
>NC_069468.1:18462445-18486651 GCF_026875155.1 Cherax quadricarinatus
ACGCAGTGGAAAGCAATTTAATATCAACGAAAATAAAGTATTAAACATAAACACACGTTCATATAGATATATCATATAAGTTAATAACAAATAGTTAAACATCCATAAAATAATAATAATAACCTAATAGTAATAATGCAATACCAGTTAGTCATAGTAGTAGCATTACCTGGTGAGTGACATATATGGCAGCACTTTGATCTAGTATGTCACTCAGATTATAAAACGTATACACAACGCAGTGAAAACAATGTTATATCAACGAAAAATAAAAGTATTAAACATAAGCACACAGTTCATATAGATATTATCATATCAAGTTCAAGTAACCAGCATGGTTGAAAGTCATGGGCCGGGAGAATACCGGCAAAAAAAAAAAAAAAAAAAAAAAAAAGTCCATTAGTGGATCGACACCATGCCTACCCTTCTAGGGTAGGGTAGGTGCCTGAGCCGAGCCTTTAGCTCATAAGACTGTCATTCCCATTTGCCCCCTTTTGGCGGGGAGGCAGACCAGAGAGGCCTAGCTTGTGGCTAGGCCTGGGGACAGTTGGTCCCAAAGATGAGGAGGTACTTGTGCCTCCTCCCATGGCAGACTTAGGTCTCAGACACTCCCTAAAGAGGGAGCCAAGGCCGGGCCACCACTTGGAAAAGGCCCGGGCCGGGAGAATACCGGCGAATCTTTAATAACTAACTCGTCATGGCCGGGAGAATACCGGCAAAAAAAAAAAAAAAAAAAAAAAAATCATTAGTGGATCGACCATGCCTAACCCTTCTAGGGTAGGGTAGGTGCCTGAGCCCGAGCCTTTAGCTCATAAGACTGTCATTCCCATTTGCCCCTTGTGGCGGGGATGGCAGACCAGAGAGGCCTAGCTTGTGGCTAGGCCTGGGGACAGTTGGTCCCAAAGATGAGGAGGTACTTGTGCCTCCTCCCATGGGAGACTTAGGTCTCAGACACTCCCTAAAGAGGGAGCCAAGGCCGGGCCACCACTTGGAAAAGGCCCGGGCCGGGAGAATACCGGCAAATCTTTAATAATAATAATAAGTCATTAGTGTGGGGAGATATTGTCATGTTGCCTGACCAACATTTATTCAATTCAATTCAAACTTTATTCTCTATAAGTATTACAATGCTGAGTTTACAGAATTCGGTTATTGTGTGGTTTACATGTAGTAAAATAATAATTACAGTGTACCACTAGAACACCTAGCATGGCTAGGCATTTCGGGCAGACTTATATTAAATCTTAGGTTTAAAATGTTACAGAATTATGAGATAAGTTGGTATTATGGCTAAGTGACTAAATACTAGTTGTGAGTTTAGCAATGTGAATGCTTTTGTTTTGGCACTATACATAGTTTCAGTATTGGAGTATCACAGGCCAACTTATGACTAGTTAAGATTCATTATTTTGAGATTGAGATTGATATTTCTGTTTATGGTCAAATGGGTGTGTGTGAGTGTAAGTGTGAACCACCAGGTGGTATTCGTATTATTAGTTGACAGGGTGTATCAGGGAGATAAGATGTTTTCTGATGGTAGTTTTGAAGGTGATGAATGTGTGTGTAGTTTTGGAATTTTCAGGTAGGGTGTTCCAGATTTTAGGGCCTTTGACATACATTGAATTTTTGTAAAGGTTTAGTCGGACACGGGGAATGTCATAGAGATGTTTGTGTCTGGTGTTGTGCCTGTGGGTTTTGTCACAACTATCAATAAAGCGTTTTAGGTCAAGGTTAATATTGGAATTTAAGGTCCTGTAGATGTAGATTGCACAGTAGTAAGTGTGGATGTACTGAACAGGGAGTAAGTTTAGATCAATGAAGAGTGGGGGGGGTGTGTTGCCAGGGATGGGATTTAGTGATTATTCTTACTGCGGCTTTTTGTTGGGTTATTATTGGCTTTAGGTGTGTTGCTGCAGTTGAACCCCAAGCACAGATAGCATAGGTGAGGTATGGATATATAAGTGAATGGTATAGTGTGAGAAGGGCAGTTTGCGGCACGTAGTATCGTATCTTGGAGAGGATCCCAACCGTTTTGGATACTTTTTTGGTTATGTGTTGGATATGGGTGCTGAAGTTCAGGTTGTTGTCGAGGTATAGGCCTAGGAATTTGCCCTCATTATGCCTGGTAATTAGAGTGTTGTCGATCTTAATGTTAATTTGCGCATCTCCTGCTCTGCTACCAAACATAATGTAGTAGGTTTTGTCAACGTTAAGCGTAAGTTTATTGGCTGTCATCCAAGTCGATATTTTGATCAGCTCCTCATTAACAATGGTGTTGAGGGTTGCAAGATTAGGGTGAGAGATGACATAAGTCGTGTCGTCAGCAAAGAGGGTTCAGGTGTCGAGATACGTTTGGAAGATCATTGATGTATATGAGGAAGAGCAGGGGACCAAGGACACTTCCCTGCGGAACTCCAGTATCAAGTGGCTGTGTTGTTGATGCTGTGTCTTTAATGGTGACATACTGATACCTATTAGTAAGGTAAGATTTGAAATATGCAAGCGCATGGCCTCTTATACCATAATGGTCAAGTTTGTGGAGTAGGATGCCGTGGTCTACTGTGTCAAAAGCTTTTCTTAGGTCAATAAAAATTCCTAGTGGATATTCCTTATTTTCCAATGCTGTGTAAAGCAGATCTAGCATTTTTATAATTGCATCGTTAGTGCTTTTATTTTTCCTGAATCCAAATTGGCAGGGGTTGAGTATGTTTTGTGACGTTATAAATGAATATAGTCTCCTGTGCACGAGTTTCTCAAAGATTTTGGATAGCAATGGTAAGTTTGATATTGGCCTATAGTTGTTTAAATCTGTAGGGTCACCACCTTTATGTATTGGTGTAACCCTTGCCGTCTTGAGTAGTTTCGGGAAGGTGCTAGCTTCTAGTGACTTGTTAAAAAGCAATGAGATAGTATGCGAGAGGACATGGGCCACTCTCTTGTACAATAATGGTGGGACATGAGACAGATTCCCTGAGTTATTTTTAAGTGACTTTATAATCTCGGTGACTTCCGTGGGCTCAGTTGGAGCAAGATAGAAGGAATTTGGGAAATTCCCATCTAGGTAGTCCCCGGCATGGGCATTGGTACGTGGGATTTTATTGGCGAGATTAGAACCTATGGTTGAGAAGAAGTCGTTTATCTTGTTAGCTGTGTCGGTGGGTTGCAGTGGTGTTTCATTAGGTTTAGTTAGGACAATATTTTTTTTTTTTTCAGTTTGTGGTTCCCTAGAATCTGAGGGTGTTTTCCAGGTCTTTTTTATATCTCCTCTTGTGTCAGTGAATCTACTGGAGTAGTATAGTTGTTTGGCTTTCTTTATTACTTGGTGAGGACTGATGAATAGTGTTTAAGAATATCTTTGTGTATTAAGCCCTGTCTGTATTGCTTTTCATATTGGTGTTTCTTATCAATGGATTTCAGAATGGTGCTGGTTAGCCATGGGCAACGAAGCCGTTTGTTTGTGATCTGTTTCGTTTTTATAGGAACAATGTTTGTTGTATAGTCTAAGTAGTTTGTTAAGAAAAATGTCTGTCCAGTCGTCAATACCATTGGCCTTGGAGAATTCTGTAGGCCATCAACAGTCTCTAGGTCAGCTGTGAACTTCCTTATTGAGGCCTCATCATGGAGTCTAAATGAGACTTTGTTGTATTCAAGTGGTGGTTTACTAATGTTTGTCAAGAGGAAGGTAGGGTAGTGGTCTGTAGTGCTATCTGTGATTATCCCTGATTTAAGGGGGGCTAGTATATTGGTCCTTATGTGGTCTATTATGGTTGCACTTGTTTCAGTGAGCCTGGTTGGTTTAGTTATTGTTGGTATGAGAAGTGTGTTGTTCATATTGTTGATGAAATCAGTTACAGGCTGATCATCTAGTAGGCCAAGGTTGATGTTGAAGTCTCCAGCTAAGAGAAGGTGGTGCTTATTCATTTGTCTGTTTGTTATTAGTGCCTTTAATTTCTCACTGAAGTTTGGGATGTTAGTGTGGGGTATCCGGTAAATGGCACCGATTGTTATAGGCGTCTTAAGGTTTTTTACAGTAAAATTAACAAAAATGTATTCTCCATATTCATCACTAAAGCAATTGGTGCTGATACAAGATAATTGGTTAGAGTAATAGATTGCAATACCACCCCCAACTTGGTATGGTCTGCAGTTGTGGATTGCTGTGTATCCTGGTAGAGGGTAGATATCTATTGTGTCCTGTTTTAGCCAGGTCTCGGTAAGAATAATGCAGGAGAAGGGTGTCTTTAGTGATTCAAGGAGTGCCAGGAGGTCATCATAGTGTTTGCTTAAGGACCTGATGTTGTAGTTAAGTACTGATAGACTTTTATCATTGTTTAGGATACTGCTGGCTTGTGATGCTGTGTAGTAAAGGCAGTTACTTTCCAATAGGTTTTGATTGTGTGTCAGATTATGTAGGTTTAGATCAGGGTCAACGTGATCAATCATCTTCTAGGTTTAAATAATGGTTATTTATATCCTGAGTTGTGTGTTGAGTTTTATTACTGATATCTGTAGTGGTGGGAAGTTTGGACAAGTATATAGCTATAGCATTTTGGTCATGTAGAGTATAGTCACTAATACACATAATGAAGTTGGTGTTGTCTATGTGTTGTGCTGGAATGAGCTAAAGTACAACTAGGTATAAACTAATAATATAAAAATACAAATTAAAAATAGCACAAGACTCTCACTTGTAATTGCACTAAGGTCTAATGTAATGACTTTGGTATAGTCTATGTATTGACCTAGAGTGAGCAATATATTGCTCACTGGTCCTCAGCCAGCGTTAAAAAATAGAAGAGTATGCCTATCATACTTACACCTGCTTATGTTTCTCCTTTTTTGTGCGTACAGGTGACGTTAGTGACCCCGATCAAGCCATCAAAGGAACGGAACAATGTTCGTGAGGTGGTCCTGACAGGCGTGGATTTACTGGATAGGGTTCCCAATATGTTCACTGGACATAAAATGTCTGCCCCACTGGCACTGTTAAGTGTTACACCGGTTCTGTGTTCTGATGCTCTGGAGAAGGAAGAAGTTCAGAATTTACTGAAAGAAGATTTTGATTTGGTTCTCCTCAGCGTATTTATGTCTGACTGTTTCTTGTCATTGATTTATCAGATGAAGGTAAGTCATGTATCATGTTAAATGTGTGTTTTAATGTGTTAAAGTATTTAGTAAAATATGTAGGTAATGTACATATGTAAACATAGTTATTTCTAGAAGTGATGAAACAGAGAAACACTAATTGTTCATATAATCTTCATTACTTTTATTTTTATTATTATTATTATTTATAGTAGTAGCAGTAGTAATAGTAGTAGCACTTATTACAGTAACCGCAAAGTTTACTATTATGGTATCCTTCTAATTCCTTGGCAGGTTCCTTTCGTATACGTTAATCCAGCAGGGCTGATGGGGCCAGTCTCATCAATGACAGGTAACCCACGCTTTCCTTCCTATGATGCTTCTCCTATATTAGCCTACAAACATCCTATGACCTTCATGCAGCGAGCAATCAGCACTTTATCCGAGGTTCTCGGTGATTTCCTCATGTCTTATGTTGCGGCCAACAGGTACGTAATTATTTGCGCTTTTTAAATTATTTTTTGTTACTACCTGAAGTGTTTCATTTACAATAGCGAAGTATTATGACTGGATAATGGATGTATGTGGATTATATTGTTAATATAATAATCCTGTTGATATTTTTATATGCTAATATTTTCATACTGTTAATATTTTTATATGTTGAAAATTTCACGCTCTTGACATTTTCATACTGTTGATATTTTCATAGTGTTGATAGTTTTATCTAGGTCCACTTAATTTTGTTGTGTATCTTACGTTTTATTCTGTTATTTATTAATAAGAGCTTCCAGGGACTTTATGTTGTTGCGTCAGAAAATCATCGCATCTACGACTCGGTCAAAGACTGAACCTCGGAAATGAGATAAGAAACATATGGCTTGAAACTATTATAAACAAAAACCTTTTGTGCACGGAATAGATCAGTGGGTGCAACTTGCATTGCAGCTCATTCAGCCCCCTACAATTTTGTATTTATTCTGAACTAGAAACAAACAAGACAAAACCCACGATTCTGTCATGTTGGTCAGCAGTAACCATGGTAACAGGAGCCATCTAGCAGTCGAATAGAACCAAGCCAATCCGTTCTGTCTTGATATGTTCGCTAATGAGCTGGATTATGTTAACAGTTGATACACAGAATGTTTAAATGTAAACATAGTTTAGTGAAAGAATATAGTTAAATCACAAGTTATTGTGTCTACTTTAAATCCTCGTTTGACTGTTACTAACAATAATTTATCTCAGTGCGGTAATACACTATTTCCATCAATAATTGACTCCATTTACTTCTACCTTCAGGATAGAAGAAGAATGTCGCAAGAGAGGCCTGTGTCCCCCTGACATGCCAAGTCTTTCAGAAATTCGCCTTAATGCTAGTCTTTTATTGATAAACAGGTAGGTATGAACGTGTTTCTTTTTATTATCGTTAATTATATGCAGCATTAAGCCCGTGTAACAGTATTTTCCCTCGCCTGTCTATTTCTTATAGTGTAACAGAGGACTGCTGGGAAGTGGGGCAACCCACTAAGGATTGTAAACAATGACGTTGAATCATTCTGTGAAAGTCAGTAACTGAGTCCTGTCTAAACTCAATGAAGATGAATATGAAAATCATTACTATATATGAAATACACACTCACACACACACACACACACACACACACACACACACACACACACACACCACACACACACACACACACCACACACACACACACACTATATAAATATATATATATATAATACACATTATATCTATACAAACATATATATTATATATAATATATATATATATAATATTATAATATATATATATATATATATAAATATATATATATATTTATATATATATATAATATATATATATAATTATATATATATATATATTATATATATATATTATAATATATCTATATTATATATATATATATATATATATATATAATATATATATATATATATATATATATATATATTAATATATATATATATTATTATATATAATATTATATATATGTATCCTAGGTAGTAGGTTGGTAAACAGCAGCCGCCCAGGGAGGTACTACCGTCCTGCTAAGTGAGTGTAAAACGAAAGCCTGTAATTGTTTTACATGATGGTAGGATTGCTGGTGTCCTTTTTTCTGTCTCATTGAACATGCAAGATTTCAGGTACGTCTTGCTACTTCTACTTACACTTAGGTCACACTACACATACATGTACAAGCGTATATATACATACCCCTCAGGGTTTTCTTCTATTTTCTTTCTAGTTCTTGTTCTTGTTTATTTCCTCTTATCTCCATGGGGAAGGGAACAAATTCTTCCTTCGTAAGCCATGCGTGTTGTAAGAGGCGACTAAAATGCTGGGAGCAAGGGCTAGTAACCCCTTCTCCTGCATATATTACTAAAATTGAAAGGAGAAACTTTCGTTTTTCCTTTTGGGCCACCCTGCCTCGGTGGGATACGGCCGGTGTGTTGAAATATATATATATATATATATATAATATTTTAATATATATATATATATATATATATATATATATATATTAATAATATATATGTATATGTATATATATATTATTGTGACCACGAACGAGTGGTATTGATCAATAACAATACTGCACTAGCCAAGGACTCGAACCCATGCTGCTTTGGCCTGCCTCATGGTGGGCGAAAACGCATGACGCCCTAATCCACTGGACCATACGATCCTTAAAAGTAGGGCATCCAGCGGAACTAGATGGGACTAGAATGAAATTAGCCTAGAGTCATCCACACCATTGTGTGTCCTTGGGTAGGGAGTACAACATCCAGTTCCGCTGGATGCCCTACTTTAAGGATCGTATGGTCCAGTGGATTAGGGCGTCATGCGTTTTCGCCCACCATGAGGCAGGCCAAAGCAGCATGGGTTCGAGTCCTTGGCTAGTGCAGTGTTGTTATTGATCAATACCACTCTTTTGTGGTCACAATAATATAAAATACTGCTCGTTGAACTAGTAAAACCAAACAGGGACTAGGATGAAATTAGCCTAGAGTCATCCACACCATCTTGCAACCTCACTAAAACACTTGTCCTCAGCCATATTCTCCAAGATTACTTCACTGAAAGAAGCCTTCATCGTTACCTTTCTCGATGATGCTGAAGCTGACAAAGTACTTACACCTACAGCCATGAAGACATTAGAAGACCGCGGTTTTATCATCTCCACGTCACCATACATGCGTGCAAAACGCATGTGTTCATGAAACGCCTTGACAGGCTAATCACGAACATGTCTATCGAGGAAATAACGTCATCACTTGAAGACCTCAACACTTGGGCCAAGTAAAATGGTATAAAATACCGACAGATTGACTCTTGTGAAGATCCCCAACGCTTCCTCGATGCTCAAGGTCACGTTTCTGGATGTTACCATGGCGACCAGAGCACTGTCTGATGGCCTGGCCATCTCTTACTACTTCATTAACCTTCGTCAGATTGAACCTGAACGCTTCACGTACATAACACCTTGTTGGACATGCTACTCGTACAGTCACTCTACTGCTGACTGCCACGTGAAGAACAAGAAGATATGTTCCACCTGTGGGTCTGCAGGTCACGATTTTCGTTCTTGCACTTCCACTGCTGCTCCCACTTGCATCAACTGTAAGAGTGACCACCATACTCTTGCAGCCAAATGTCCAGTGCGTAAGGATGTCCTCTCTAAGAAACTGAACGAAGAAACTAAGAAGACATCTGGAACCTCTCCTTCATACACTGCAATTGCAAAGATTCAATCAACAACATCCAAGATTCTACAAGCCACTCAACAGTCGTCTCCACCACCTCTCACTACCCAACCTCCACCTGATGATATCTCTACCAAATTCTATTACTGCATGATGTTTGCTCACATGCAAAATGCTGCAAAACCTGGCTCTTTCAACACGACTATTAATGAACTTCTTGCACTTAACAACATGCCATCATTTAACTTCCCTGCAAGTCCACCATCAGCTGAGATTTTGAAAATAATCCCGAAGATCGTAAGTTTTGAAGCGCCAGATGACTTGAAGGAATTAATAATTGATAATGATGACGACGACGCCTCCTCTTCTGAATCCTCCAATCAACACTCACCTGACAACATCCAAGACAGCACCACGCCTGCTATTGGTCGATTGGCTTGTCACACCGCGACCAACCAAGATCCTACCCTACCTCCGCCATCCACACCACCTTCCTCAACTCCACCACCGCCTTCTCCACCTCGCTTATGTAAACTACCTGGAACACTAAGCGTTAAACACAAAGGACTCTCGTTCTTCACCACGACGCAATACCCCACACCAATGACTCGCCTAGAACTCATCCAACATCTCCAAGACAACACTGAAAAGTACATCAGCGACGAAAAGCCTTTCCCTACCGTCAACCAGATAATCCACCAACTCCAAACCAACGAACTCTTCTACAGCTCTCCCATACGTGTGATACAACTCTCTCGAACAAAATTCAATGCAATGAAAAACGGTTCAAGAGAATAACCAACTCATCCTGCTTGCTGCCTTGTGACACTCCCAGCTCCTACCGCTGCCTTCGCCATCCTCTCCTAATGAGCCAAGTAACGACATCATTCAAGCCTCTCCATCTACGTCTCCAGCACTTCGGTACCACATGTCCCAAAGTGGTTGGGCCACCTGCCTTGATTCCTCCTCTTCCCCTCCTTCCCATCCTTTTCCAGTTATTTCCATCCTTCCTTCCCATCTCACGACAGCTCTCGTCGTCTTATTCGATTCGATTCGATCCACACCATCGTGTGTCCTTGGGTAGGGAGTACAACATCCAGTTCCGCTGGATGCCCTACTTTTAAGGATCGTATGGTCCAGTGGATTAGGCCGTCATGCGTTTTCGCCCACCATGAGGCAGGCCAAAGCAGCATGGGTTCGAGTCCTTGGCTTGTGTAGTGTTGTTTATATAATATATATATATATATATATTATATATATATATATATATATATATATATGTGTGTGTGTGTGTGTGTGTGTGTGTGTGTGTGTGTGTGTGTGTGTGTGTGTGTACTCACCTAATTGTACTCATCTAATTGTGGTTGCAGGGGTCGTGTGTGTGCGTATGAGCTTCTCTGCCCATTCAAATTTTCATTTGGGAATAGTTATTCATTAGTGCATAACGTTTGTAGTACCTGTTAAATGCTAGTATCAAAGTTGTTAGAGAGCATAGTTCACAGCCGGTAACACCTTGGTTCGATTCCTGGGTAGGACTAGACCTATGTAAAAGTCTACTCACATCTGCTGCCCCTCTTTACGTAGTAATAAATGGCACCAGGGTGTTTTTCACTATTTTGGGTCGTATCCCAAGGAGTAGCAGTATACATTAGCGTTGAACATAAAATATGGAGTATGGAGGAGGTGAATGTATTCAGATATTTGGGAGTGGAGGTGTCAGCGGATGGGTCTATGAAAGATGAGGTGAATCATAGAATTGATGAGGGGAAAAGGGTGAGTGGTGCACTTAGGAGTCTGTGGAGACAAAGAACTTTGTCCTTGGAGGCAAAGAGGGGAATGTATGAGAGTATAGTTTTACCAACGCTCTTATATGGGTGTGAAGCATGGGTGATGAATGTTGCAGCAAGGAGAAGGCTGGAGGCAGTGGAGATGTCATGTCTGAGAGCAATGTGTGGTGTGAATATAATGCAGAGAATTCGTAGTTTGGAAGTTAGGAGGAGGTGCGGGATTACCAAAACTGTTGTCCAGAGGGCTGAGGAAGGGTTGTTGAGGTGGTTCGGACATGTGGAGAGAATGGAGCGAAACAGAATAACTTCAAGAGTGTATCAGTCTGTAGTGGAAGGAAGGCGGGGGAGGGGTCGGCCTAGGAAAGGTTGGAGGGAGGGGGTAAAGGAGGTTTTGTGTGCGAGGGGCTTGGACTTCCAGCAGGCATGCGTGAGCGTGTTTGATAGGAGTAAATGGAGACAAATGATTCACAAATGGTTTTTAATACTTGACGTGCTTTTGGAGTGTGAGCAAAGTAACATTTATGAAGGGGTTCAGGGAAACCGGCAGGCCGGACTTGAGTCCTGGAGATGGGAAGTACAGTGCCTGCACTCTGAAGGAGGGGTGTTAAATGTTGCAGTTTAAAAAACTGTAGTGTAAAGCACCCTTCTGGCAAGACAGTGATGGAGTGAATGATGGTGAAAGTTTTTCTTTTTCGGGCCACCCTGCCTTGGTGGGAATCGGCCAGTGTGATAATAAATAAAAAAAATAATAAAATATATATATATAAAAACTACGTAATATATGATAAATACAAACCATGGTCAGCTGGGTTCAATTTCTGCAGTGTACTTACCATCGACTACCCGGCTCGTCCCATTGTTCTTGCCGTGGTTAATTGTGGAGGCATCCATCTCCGTCCGGCACAGCCTCTCCCAAAAGTAAGTTACCTCGTGCACAATTGAGTAAGTGTATGAAGGGAAGGACACAAGATGTTCAACAAGCTTAAATTGGGAAAAATATTTTCCTCTTTGGAGACCTTCAGTAAGCCACACAGGGTTTTTAGGTATCACATGTATATACTCAAGGAAGGTAAGGTAGAAACAGGTGATATGAGGTGTCTCATAAGCGACACTATGGTAAAACGGAAATCTTTATTTAGAGCAAGTTGCTTTGAGGCTGAGAAAAAGAAGGTTAAAGCCAACCCCTAGAATACTGCAAGCATCTACACCAACACTTGCAGTAAGTGTAATAAATTGTACGTGGGTAAGACGACTAGTGATTCGTCCACACCCACCGATAACACTAATAATGGTCTGTATTTTACCTCGTAACACGGCATCTCTCCACATGGCTTACCACAGAGCGAACATGATTATGCTTGATAATGCCTGGAATCGACGCTCGTTTATACCACAGACACCATTACTCGGAACAAGAGAGGCTTCCAGTTGACGAGACTCCAGACTGACCTGCTTATCGGCACACACACCACCCTCATCCCACTTGACCTGACATTGTCAGGATCGCACCTGATAATGCCAGGTTAGAAAACAAACATGCGAAAAGCGAACCGTTTTCTCAGTAAAGGTTACCATTATGCCATAATGTCTTTCACAGTTTATTTAGCTACCGAGTGAGGCAATTCGTTGAAATGTTTTTGGAATGTTAACTAAACACAGGTTAGCCACTATCGTTACAGTACAATACATAATAGAGGTTTGGCCAAACTGAAAGCACATTGGTTTTGTTCAGTGGTGTTTTTGTACTAATAACCACTAATAACCCTTGCAGTCTATGGGCTGTAAATGTAACAAACTAAATAGTTACTATACTAGAGCGATGCCAACTAAGTTCTCACTTAAATTACATAGTATATTTCACATAGTCTTTTTACTTATAGGACCTCGAAGATTGGGTGCAAGGTGCTGGTGATGATGGCTTCATCTTCTTCAGTCTTGGTTCGGCTGTCACACCATCCGACATGCCAGAGGAGTGAGTAAACTTTTGCTTTATCTTTCAGTGTTTGATGAGGGCGACGATATTTATATAATTTTCGTCTAAGTTACACACTGTGAGCTCCACAGCTGTAAGTACATATACTTTCTCAACTGGATGAAATGGGGCATTACTGGTAAGTAGAAGGTAGAAACATAATTTGCAGAACAAGTCTTGTGTAAAGTATTTATCATGACTTTATAAAGTTCTACACAGATGAAAACATTATCCTATTTAAAACTTTTTCTTCAGCTTGTGTCTTTCTTTTCATTCTTTTTCAACTTAGTTCTTAAAACATTTTTTTGTGAAAAAAAATCTGCAGATAATAACCTTATCTGTATGAGCAGTTGATACAGTAGTTAGTTAACCTTACACACAATATACACAGGTACCGCAGGTCCTTGTTCAAGTGTTTGCTTCCTCAGCAGAGACGTCTTGTGGAAAGTGGGTAAGGACACTATGAATGCCCGCCCCCCAAAAAAAAAAAACAAAAAAAAATGTCCGTCTTGGCAAGTGGCTCCCAAACAGATATTCTTGGTAAGGTACATCTTAATACACTAAAGGGTTCTTTTAAACGCGGGGGACTGAGAGAGCTGAAGCTTCAGGTCACATCGCGACTGACTCACAAAAAAAAATTTGACATTACTTTGGTGTGAAACATTTTTTATGTCTCTAAATAAAAACGTAAATGTAATACTAAAAGACCTAAAAAAATAGAATTTCAAACATGTGTTGAATGTATAGTTAAAAAATAATATTGTAGTAAGTTTCAACTGGAAATATTGTAGGTACGTTGACAGGAAGGATTTATAGGTAGGTGACGTAGTTTACACTCTTAACTAAATTTTACACTTATAAAATAACAACAAAAGCTCATCGTGTAATGAACTGTCACAAGAAACAAAATGCAATGCTTAGCCTGTCCGAACACTTCCCTATGGCTATAATAATAATAAATTTTTTAAATACTCCCTAAACCCCCACCTTGTATCATTACACAGGTGACCCTCGTTTACGTTTGTTCATCACACACAGTGGGTTGTTGAGCACCCTGGAGTCCATGTAAACGGTGTAATCAGTGCTGGGAATGCCTGTGTTTGGTGACTAGCAGGCTAACATGATCAGGTGACAGGAGGGTGGCTGGGGCAAAGTGTCTTCTGGGATCCAACCTTACCTTTGATAATCTCAAGAATATGATCAACAGCGTATGAATGACTCAAGGTATTACTATGTTTTCTCTTGCCTCTTAAAACAACAAATGGTACGGTAATCGCCAAAGTTTACGTTTATATTCCGTATGCCCATATGATATTTCAACACGGCTTTTTCCTACCGAGGGTGGACTCGAGAAGATAAGCCATTCGCCATCACTCTTTTACTGAGCTGCATTTCCGTATGTGCAGAACATGATAGTTACAAAGAACCTAAGAAATTCATTTATCAACTAGAGTATGTTAATCGAATGTGAAATAAGTGAATAGGGAGATTATGTCTCTGGCCAAGATTATAAAATAGGATTGTGAATGTATTGAAGTGATTTTCAGGAATACTACTTGCCTTAGTACCGAGACTTAGGAGTCTGGCTGTTATATGTATTAATCTTAGGCGGGAGTAGCTAGAGTTTAGCGAGAAGGGATCTTTTTTTTTTTTAATTCCTTCCTTCGATCCACAGCAGCCAAGGTTTTTTCTATATTGCAAAACTCTCATCCACGAATCTTTTTTTTTTCTCTCTTTGTTTTAGTATTTGGCTCCAGAAGGGGATAACTCAAGTAATATGAAATTTATAGTGTGAGGAGTCAAAACGGAACGTAGAAATTTTTTTTTACCCCAAACCCAAAGGGGGAGTGAAGGTATTAGAGCCTAGCTACATACACTTCACACTCCTTACAGCAGTTAAAGTTGTAATGTAGTTGTGTTGTAGTAACATTTATCATTTCTATTTTATAATTATTGTTGTTTTATTATTACTATTATTATTATTTCAGTCATACCCAGCACCTAAGGACATGGAAAGTTGCCAGACTGATTCCAAGAAAGGAGGGTTGATTCAACTACTTGAATCATGAACACAAAACCATCATACCCCCCCCTTCCCACATGACAGATTAACCTTTCAAACTCACAAAAATATTTCTATAATTACATGCACAATGATGCAACATATAATAGAATTTACTTTCTGGGTGTGTGTGACGAGCAGCATGAAAATTGTAGGTAGCAAGACGTCCAAAATTATGAGAGATCGTCAACAAGAGCCAGCAGAGGTGGTCCCTCTACTGGATCAAGGTATGTTATACGACACCAGGAGCATACCAATCTCCGCTGTCATGCTGTCACAATGACATGGTTAGTACAACTCTACTTAATATATAAGTTAGCATTAATAAAAGTAAATATGTAGCATCGTATGTTTTGTCGTTTAGTAGTTAACTTAAATAAAACAAAGAAATGAAGGTCACAATTATAATTTGGTAGAATCATTTCCCCAACTAAACAAAACATCATATAGGGAAAGCTATAAAAAAAATCCAGTCCATCGTAAACATTTGCAATAGACCAGGACACAGCGAAACATTTAGTTTATTTTTCACTGGTTTTTGGTTTGCCGTGAAATTTTATTTTATTTTATTCAAGAAATTGGTAATGTCTTCACCCCAGTATATTTAGCTGTATTTGCCCTTATCTTCTGTTTTAATAGCATTGTAAGGAAATAAAAATTGGTTGTTTGTTTTGTCTTTAGAGATACAGATGGATGCTCAGAATTTTATTTTATCTACCTTATCTACTTAGTTATTATTTTCATATAGACACTAAGTTTTATAATATATATATAATACCTATATATATTTCTAATATTATCTTTATATATATATATACGATACTCTTTATATAATATTTATATATATATATATGTGTGTGGTGTGTGTGTGTCGTGCCGAATATGTAAAACTGGTCAATTATGCAAGAACTCATTTAAATTAAGTCCTTTCTGAAACTCTTTCTTTCTTGTCCGTTTAAAGATATATTTTTTTCATTAATGTTATGTAAAAAGTTTTAATTTGCGTGAAAGGATCTAGAACTTACCTAACCGTATTATAACAAGAACAATTTTTTTTAGCCTAACAATAAAAATATTTTAGATTTGTTTACAATAATTTAATACTAAACAAATCCAGTGAAATATATTTTTTTTCGTTACATTAGGTTCAGAATGATTTTGCGGAAATTATTGGATACACAAATTTGCTCACTTGTCCTATATGCAAGCATGAGCGTTCGCTATTAAGCCAAGATCGCAAGTTCTACATACTCGGCAACGACATATATTATAGGAAAGATCGACAGTCAGCAGGGACTCGATACAGGCTACTGGGGGAAGATCAAGGATTCCCAGGCAGCATCTTATCCACTCAGCCACAATGCCACATTGCTGGGCAGCCTGGTTCACAAGCCATGTTTCTTTGCCAGCTCGGGCACGTAAGTGAGCTCAAGCATGGATTCAAGCTTTGTCAATCTCCTCCTGTGTATTCTGACCTCACAAGGCGATTTTTATAAGCTCTGCCACCACACAGAAACAAGCGGGTTATATACTGTGAAAGATCGCAGGTCAGCTGGATCGATATGCACTGAGAGGACAAGATTACTGTGAGTGTCGTGTGTGCCGTGTGTGTGTGTAGACGGTGTCATTCCAAACACAACCTGAAACTTTCCCTGAGGCAAAAGAAAAAAATAAGAAAAACCTTCATTAGCTTCTCTCGATTGTTCAATAACTCAAAATGTAACTTGAAATAGGAAGCATGTGGAGATACGGAATTACGCTCAGGGTAAAGGCAATTGCTTGGTTTAAAACGTTTAGTGCATGATGTTCATTTTTGCAGAGGCATTTTTTGGGTGGGGATTGACTGTGGAAGTGGGGCGGTTGGATGGAGACCAATTTTTAAAATATGGATAATTATTCCGTTACATTAAGAAATCGCAAACTGTCGTGCAAAACTGACGTGCCCGGTGGGGAAAGGAACATGACTTTGTGAAACAGGCTGCCCAGCTTTATGTGGCATTTCTGACTGAGTGGATAAGAGCGCTGGAATCTTGACCGTCCCAGTAGCAGTTTTGAGTCCTGCTGACTGCGATCTTTCTCTGTATATACCGCTTATTTCTGCCTGGTGCATTATATTTATATATATTATATATATATATATATATATATATATATATATTTATTTATATATATATTATATATATATAATACTATAATTTATATATATATATAATGTCGTGCCGAATAGCGAACTTGCGATCTTGGCTTAAATTAGCAACCTTCATCTGGCCATACAGGACCATGTGAAAATTTGTGTATGCAATAATTACGCCAAAATCATTTCTGAACCTAACGAAAATAAAATATATTTGATTGCTGTTTGTTTAGTACCTAAATTATTGTAAACGTATTTAAAATATATTTAGGTGGGTTAGCTAAAACTAAATTGTTCTTGTATATTAAGGTTAGGTAAGTTTTCTAGATTCTTTTGGTTGCAAAATTAAAAATTTTTACATTAACATTAATAAAAAAAAATATATCTTAAACGTATAAAAGAAAATTTCAGAAAGGACTTAATTTTAATGATTCGTGCTAATTGGACCAGTTTACATTTTCGGCACGACATATAAATATATATATATATATATATATATATATATATATATATATATATATAAAATATATAAAAATAAATAAATATTATATATTTTTATATATATATATAAAAGATATATATATATATTTATATATATATATATAAAATATGTTGTGTGGTGGTTGTTGTGGTGTGTGTATGGTGAAACGTGTGGTCGTCCCGATAGTAAAATTGGTCCAGGTAGCAAGAACTCATTTAAAATTAGTATTTTAAAATTTCTCTTAAAACGTTTATAGATCTTTTGTTTTTCATTCATGTTAATTTAAAATTAATAATTTTGTCCAAGAAGAACCTTAGAAAACGTCCCTAAACCTTAATATAAAAAGCGCAATTTAATTGAGCCTAATCCAACTAAATATATTTTTGATAAGTTTCAATAATTTTAATAACAAACAAACACAATAAAATATAATTTTTTCGTTAGGTTCAGAATGATTTAGCGAAATTATTGCTTTTTACAAATTTTCGCTTGCCTTATTTTTGGCAAAAAAAACGTTGCTGTTTAAGCCAAAAAATAGCAAGTTTTACCTATTCAGTTGTATACATATAATCCCTGGAAGACAGTCCTCTCACCCTTCCAGGATATTTTTGGGAGGAGTCGTGGTAAAAATCATGGTAGTAACCCCACTCAATGAAAATCTATTCGTTTATTCTTTATATTTATTAACTTTTTTGTTTTCATACCACAGTTCCATCTTGTCAAAAACAGTGTCGTTAAAAATTTCAGGTACGAGCTGTACAACGTGGACTGTGGGCAACAGTAGTTGTTTTGCTCGTCATTATCAGCTATGTCTCAGTACGACTTATAATTTTCTGTGTTCCTGGCTCTCTCCAAATCCAAGGCCAAAACTGATTAAAAAATTGTTCTTGCCTAGAGTATGTTTCCTGCATTCCATTCATTGCACTGTTAGGTCCGAGTGCTTCGATGGGAAACTAGTATTTACACTATATATATATATAATTATATATATATATATATATATATATATATATATAATAATATAATATATATATATATATATAATATATATATATAAATATATTTTATATTTATATATATATATATAATATATAAAATATATATATATATAAAATATATATATCGATGAGGAAATTTTCTGTTGCCAAGAATAAGTTAATAACAGACACTGGATCATTGCATGTTATGAGAGAGTTATCCCAGTATCACATACCCGGCCTTCTGTGCCTCAACCCTTGCTGGAAACCTAGTAGCGCACCTCAGATCCCTTAAATAGCAGCTGCAACTAGTCTCTTAGCAGATCCAGGAGCTGTAGTTCAGTCTTCCCAAGTACTCCAGGATCTCAAATCATTTTACATAAGACCCAGGAGCCAGAGATGCACATATTCAAGAAGTCTACCAGCTGCACCTTAACACCTATGAAAACACCAAAGTACTGCTGATTAACACTCAAAATTACCAAGAGCTAGAGCAAATCAAACAACGTATGGAAAATTTATGAGCGATTTTCCTAAATAAAAAAATCCAAATTACCGACGACTGATAGCCATATGGGCTAGTTAAAAACGAGGTTGATTCCCTTTTATATCACGGAAACGAATATAGTGAACATGCATAAGTACATAACGAAGGAAAAATGCATCAGACTTACTGGCCTATGCTAAACAAGTTCCCCTCACAACCACTCACACCCCTCATGTACCCGTTCAACTTATAATTGAAGCTACCAAAATGTTTTTGTCTCAATTAAATTACCTAGAAGTTTGATCTAAATTTCTTCAACTTGTATCCATTGCTGCGAATCCTGTCTTGTTTATATATTTTCAACACAATATTTATCTCCCCTAGATCTTCTCGTACTGACTTTGTTTAAGATCTACATGTTTTAACTTAATAAGAGCCATAGTTATTTCCTTATCCTAGGATTAGAACGTTCCACTTGTCTAAGTTAAAAACTGTGTGTACCACTTCTCCGACCACAACTTACCCAAGTCATCTGTGCCTTCTAGGTCCACATCAAAATTATGTGACGCCCATTTTAGTGCCATCAGCAAACTTACTCACGTTGCTATTTTTTTCCCAAAAACCAGTGGGGGTTTTAAATGTACATTTTGAACTATAACAGTCCCACCAGCGACTTTTTTGGTACACCACTCGTGAAAAGTCCACATTTCGATTTATTCCAATTATTAAAAACTCCCTGTTGCTATTGGCCAGCCATACCTCGACCCCGGGAGATAAAATTTTTCCTCCAATTCCCTGTGCCACTGTTTTCCAAAATCCCTGTGTGGAACTTTATCAAAGACCTTACTGAAGTCTATTTACACAGTATCGTTTTCTTCATCTCGGTCAAGAATGCCCTTTTGTAGAACTGTGTTGACATTCGTTAATCAAATTATATATTTCATGGTGGCTTCGAACTGCATCGGCAATTACTGATTCCATGAACTTTCCCACAATTGAAGTTAGGCTGATTAATCTATAATTTGAAGTTAAGGACTTCTCTCCCGCTTTGCAAATGGGCATCACTTGTGAAAATTTTTCACTTTATCCGATACAATACCTGTTTGCTGTGATTCATTAAAGAGACTAGCTCATGGTTCTTTACAATCATTTAAAACCCTTGTTTGGCAGAACTAAGTTCAGCAGGTAGTTCCTCTAGTTGGTTCCGACACAAACTGCTTTCCAAAGCATTTCTGGACCATTTCAAGAAAGTCACAAAAACTCTAGTTTTACCTGTCTTTAATTGTTCCGGTTGATATGGCTAAAGTTAAAAATTTCCCATTAAAACTACATTTCATTTTTAAGATGCCTAAGTAATTTCATCTCAGAGAAATTTGCCATGGTCACTATCGAGGTCTGAAGGTCTGTAGATGACAACTAAGATTAGCTTGTCGTGTTCTTCAAGAATGCGCAGCCAAACAGACTCCGTGTCTCTCCCTTCCACCTTTATATTGTTTCTTACGCAATAATATAAATTTTTCCCTAACATACATAGCAACTCTGCCATCTTTCCTGTTGATTCTCTCAGTGTAGAATAATTTACACCCGTGTACGTGACACTCAGCAGACACGTCCCTATTTTTCAGACTGAACCAAGTTTTAGTTATTACGATAATATCTATATTTACTCCAATACTCCAGTGTAAACACTTGATCTACACATCCCCTACCTATTATAAATTCCTTGTTCATCTACAGTCTCGCTCTCCGTCTTACTCCTTGTACTACAACTATTTGTGTATAATAGACTATATGACCGTTTTTCCAGTTTTTATCAGAAGTAATATTATGAGGCATCTGTTGTCTGAACGTTTGCCTAACATGTCTTGAACAATCCTTTATATTTAATTTGTTGTAGGTTTTAAATAGAAAGTTATCTCCTAAATGAATTGAGTAAAAATATATATTATATATATATATATATATATATATATATATATTATTAATATATATATATATATAATATATATATATATATAAAAGGGTAGCTTTAAGGTGGCATTAAGCTAGCTTTAATTCATTTATCTACAGAAATTACTTAGTCTTCAATAGGGTGATAAGATATTTAAATTGTTTATATAAGTGAAATTACGAACTAGTACATCTTTAATTGTAACTGCTTTTCACATAGTTAAGTTACTTACCTGCTTTAACTTTTAAGGTTGAAATAAGTTATTCTAGGGAATCTACACATATACTGCTATATATGATAATTTATGTAACTGTATTTATGTGTACCTGAATAAATTTACTTACTAACTGAAGCTTATAACAGAAGATGGTGCGGGAATATCGACAAGATTGTATGACTGAAAAACTGAATAAAGGTTCCAGTTATAGTTTTTGTGTCCTTATCATCTCCATATTGGATCTTACAAAGCCTAGTAAAAGTCTATGCGTTCCTTAAGTAGGCTGCACCGGTGCTGAAAGTATGAAGCCGATAGGTAGAGATATTCTCAAGCAACAGCACTAAAACAAATAACTAAATTGTTAAACAAAATCAGCAAAATTGGAACCTACGCCTTACACACCATTCTAAACATTTTTTTAACTACAGCACCTTTCAAGGTAACTTAGGGAAGTGAAAGGCTCTTTATCCAAACAACTGTAGCTCCCCTCCCTTTCCTTGGATCAAATGTGATTATCACCCATTCCCCCACGACTCTTGCGAACTTAGCGCTCCCCTCGTGAAATGAATCAAACGCATGGGAGACACTGTTGTAGATGGCATAGAAACTAAGTTTTGGAGTAACAAGATTAAATGATAATTGGGGCAGTAACTGAATTGTGTATAGAAAAACGTTTGATAATAGGAAAGACATATTTTAAGAAAAAAAAATAAGTACACAAGATACGACATAGTAAATAATAACTGCAGCTTGTTAGAAAATGCATTATTGAAAAAATATAGCTGGGTAGCCATGTGAATGTGTATGTTTTTTACAGGGGTGATAGATATACCAGATCATTATTTAGTGGTAGCTATAGTGGGGGTAAGAGGTAGATGGGCATAAGGTAAATAAAGAGATATTTATGGTAAAACATAAGCAACTATTACAAGACAGGTGAGGCTACAGATAATACAGGTTAAGAGAGAATCGGAAAAGTGAGATGTAGATTTCAGGACGCAGTGTTAAGTGTACAGGAGAGGTTTGTGGGTGTAGAAGAGTGGATGCAAGTGGTAAGAGAAATAGTTAGTGAAATGATGAGGTAAAGGGGGAGAGAGGCAGAAAAACAACATATGACAAGTTTTTACAATGTAAAGTGATATACGGAGAGAAAAAAAGGGTTTAAAAAAATGGTAAGGGAGTGCAAAATGGAATCCAATAAAAGAATTTGGGGGAGGCTTTATCAACAATTTTCTGAGAAAAAGAAAAAGTTTTTGGAGTTAGATTTAAAAATTTAGAAGTCTAGGAAACAAATAAATTCAGTAGCTAAAAGCAAAAGAAGGGAGATATTGGATGGGGAGGTGGAAGGGAAAATTTTCAGCTCTTAATGTTCACGAACGGAAGGAGTGATTTCATGCACTGGGCAGGGAGGTATAACATCTTGTAGGAGGAAGAGGCAGATGAAGGGAGATGCGAAGTTTGAGAACATGTGTGGTATTGATATAAGCAAAGAATTTGGAGCTGAAATATACCTCCCCATGCACACCCGGATATATACACGAGAGGGATATCACTCATTGTATATACACCGAGAGTTTTCTTTCTAAACCTATATTAAGAAAAGTATCCCTTTACTTAGCGAAACAGTTTTATATCAGCTTAATGACCCCATGTGGTTGATACGCTCTAAACCCCATTTACCAACCACCTCCAAGTATATGTACCCCGTGCACACAGTAAGGACGGACATACACATCAGAAAAAAATAATAGAAATGTTATTATGTGTATAAATACTCGTGACCTTGAATAGCAGCTAAACCGGCTCGATCAATTACCAAGTCATGATTATATGAAATACTCTCCGTATTAAGTGTAAACACAAGGCGTGTGATCGCTGGCTCAGGCAACTGAAGTTGAATGATTTCTCAAGTAATTTTCAACATTCTTAGTGAGTTTCTTTACGTGTTTTCACCAAACAGCGCTGAGGTAATTGGATAATTCTATTTTACAAACTTCAAAGTTAAAAGTATATTCTATAACATGAATTTTTATCTTCTATTAAATTTAGTAATTTTTTTTACTCTTAAGGGAAAATGTCACTTTATATTAACGAAAGTATAGAAATTTTATTTTATTTACTAAAAAAATATTTTACCTGTGTAGTTCATGATCGAAACCGTTTGTTCTTTCCCCTTCATGTCGAGTCGATATATTCATGCATATATAATATGTTTATAATATATATATATATTATATAATATTATAATAAAAATTTATATATATATAATATATATATATATGTCGTGCGAAAAAGTAAAACTGGTCAATTAGCAGAACTCATTTAAAATTAAATCCTTTCTAAAAAAATTTTCATTTATGTTTTAATTAAAATTACAATTTGCTCAAAGAATCTGAAAGCTTACCTAAAAACTTATTATAAAACGCAATTTTACTTTAGCCTATCCCAACTAAATACATTTTAGATACGTTTACAATAATTTTAAAACTAAACACAGTGAAAATATTTTTTGTTAGGTAAAAAATGATTTTGCGAATTATCATACCCAAAATTTTCACTTGTCCTAATGGCAAGATGACGTTGCTATTTAAGCAAGATGCAAGTTCGCTATCGGCACGATATATATAATATATATATATATAAATATATAAATATATTAAATATATATATATATATATATATATATATATATATCATTATTTTAATTATTTTTAAATGAATTTTAACCTATGATACATTAATTAAATTTAGGAAAAGGTAAAGTAAGTTAGGTTCATTATAGCAAGGTTACCTTGCGTTCAATACATTGAGTACGAAGTTTTCTAAAAAGGTCTCATATCGGCACTTTGTATCTTTTCTTCAGAAATCACCAGCTGTGAGCCAGTTCTCTTTATATTGTTAAACATAGGGCAGTGTGGTGGTCATAGTATTTGACATAATAGTAGTGTGCATAGCAGAGTAATATAATAGTGTGGTGTGGTGTAGAAGTAGTGTGGAGGAATTATCATAAATGTTATTGGTGGTGGTACTTAACGAATTAGTAGTATTAAGCAGTGTAGAAGTGGTGTGGTATTGGCAATAGTATTAGTATAAGTGGTATTGGAATAGTATTATTATAATACTATATATTGAGGAAGCCTAAATCTGAGGGATCATACAGTGTTAAGGAATGGGAGGAAATCAAATTTTATTTTAGAAACGAGAAGGTAGCTCCAATGCTTGAGTAAAGCTCTTCTGAAAGAGAAGTTAAAACTTAGCGCACAGGGAGTTTTAATATTCACAGGTAACGTTATCTGGTAATTATTCTTAGAAATTAAAAAA
>NC_069468.1:18487151-18537006 GCF_026875155.1 Cherax quadricarinatus
GACTGAGTGGATAAGAGCGCTGGGAATCTGGACCGTCCCCAGTAGCAGTTTCGACTCCTGCTGACTGCGATCTTTCTCTGTATATACCCGCTTATTTCTGCCTGGTGCATCATATATATATATATATATATATATATATATATATATATATATATATATATATATATATATATATATATATATATTTATATATATATATATATATATATATATATATATATATATATATGTATGTGTGTGTGTGTGTGTGTGTGTGTGTGTGTGTGTGTGTGTGTGTGTGTGTGTGTGTGTATGTGTGTGCGTGTGTGTCGTGCCGAATAGGTAAAATTGGTCAAGTAGCAAGAACTCATTTAAAATTAAGTATTTTAAAATTTTCTCTTACACGTTTATAGATCTTTTGTTTTTCATTCATGTTAATTTAAAAATTAATAATTTTGTCCAAGAAGAACCTTAGAAAACGTCCCTGTCCTTAATATAACAAGCGCAATTTAATTGAGCCTAATCCAACTAAATATATTTTTGATAAGTTTACAATAATTTAATAACAAACAAACACAATAAAATATAATTTTTTTCGTTAGGTTCAGAATGATTTTAGCGAAATTATTGCTTGTACAAATTTTCGCTTGCCTTATTTGGCAAAAAGAACGTTGCTGTTTAAGCCAAAAATAGCAAGTTTTACCTATTCAGTTGTATACATATAATCCAGGAAGACAGTCCTCTCACCCTTCCAGGATATCTTTGGAAGAGTCGTGGTAAGAATCATGGTAGTAACTCACTCAATGAAAATCTATTCGTTTATTCTTTATATTTATTAACTTTTTTGTTTTTCATACCACAGTTCCATCTTGTCTAAACAGTGTTGTTATAATTTCAGGTACGAGCTGTACAACGTGGACGTGTGGGCAACAGTAGTTGTTTTGCTCGTCATTATCAGCTATGTCTCAGTACGACTTATAATTTCCTTGTGTTCCTGGCTCTTCTCCAAATCCAAGGCCAAAACTGATTAAAATTGTTCTTGCCTAGAGTATGTTTCCTGTCATTCCATTACATGCACTGTTAAGTCCGAGTGCTTCGATGGGAAACTATTATTACACACACAATATATATATATATATATATATATATATATATTTTATATATATATATATATATATATATATATATATAATTATATATCGATGAGGTAATTTCTGTTGCCAAGAATAAGTTAATAACAGACACTGAATCATTGCATGTTATGAGAGAGTTATCCCAGTATCACATAACCTCGGCCTCCTGTGCCTCAACCCTTGCTGGAAACCTAGTAGTTCCACCTCAGATGCTTAAATAGCAGCTGCAACTAGTCTCTTAGCAGATCCAGGAGCTGTAGTTCAGTCTTCCCAAGTACTCCAGGATCTTCAAATCAGTTACATAAGACCCAGGAGCCAGAGATGCACATATTCAAGAAGTCTACCAGCTGCACCTTAACACCTATGAAACACCGAAGTACTGCTGATTAACACTCAAAATTACCAAGAGCTAGAGCTATCAAACAACGTATGGAAAATTTATGAGCGATTTTCCTAAATTAAAAAAATCCAAATTACCGACGACTGATAGCCATATGGGCTAGTTTAAAAACGAGGTTGATTCCCTTTTATATCACGGAAACGAATATAGTGAACATGCATAAGTACATAACGAAGGAACAATGCATCAGACTTACTGGCCTATGCTAAACAAGTTCCCCTCACAACCACTCACACCCGCTCATGTACCCGTTCAACTTATAATTGAAGCTACAAAAATGTTTTTGTCTCAATTAAATTACCTAGAAGTTTGATCTAAATTTCTTCAACTTGTATCCATTGCTGCGAATCCTGTCTTGTTTATATATTTTCAACACAATATTTATCTCTCCTAGATCTTTCTCGTACTGACTTTGTTTAAGATCTACATTGCATAACTTATAAGGGCCATAGTTATTTCCTTATCCTAGGATTAGAACGTTCCACTTGTCTAAGTTAAACTGTGTGTTCCACTTCTCCGACCACAACTTACCCAAGTCATCTGTTGCCTTCTAGTGTCCACATCAGAAATTATGTGACGGCCTATTTTAGTGCCATCAGCAAACTTGCTCACGTTGCTATTTACTTCCAAACCAGTGTGGTTTATGTACATTTTGAACTATAACGGTCCCACCAGCGACTTTTTTGGTACACCACTCTTGAAAAGTCCTCATTCCGATTTATTCCAATTATTAAAAACTCCCTGTTGCTATTGGTCAGCCATACCTCGACCCCGGGAGATAATTTTTCCTTCAATTCCCTGTGCCGCTACTTTCCTAATCTCCTGTGTGGAACTTTATCAAAGACCTTACTGAAGTCTATTTACACAGTATTGTTTTCTTCATCTCGGTCAAGAATGCCCTTTTGTAGAACTGTGTTGACATTCGTTAATCAAATTATATATTTCATGGTGGCTTCGAATTGCATCGGCAATTACTGATTCCATGAACTTTCCCACAATTGAAGTTAGGTTGATTAATCTATAATTTGAAGTTAAGGACTTCTCTCCCGCTTTGCAAATGGGCATCACATGTGCAATTTTTCACTTATCCGATACAATACCTGTTTGCTGTGATTCGTTGAAGAGACTAGCTCATGGTTCTTTACAATCATTTAAAACCCTTGTTTGGCAGAACTAAGTTTAGCAGGTAGTTCGTCTAGTTGGTTCCGACACAAACTGTTTTACAAAGCATTTCTGGACCATTTCAAAAAAGTCACTAAACTCTTGATTACCTGTCTTTAATTGTTCCGGTTGATATGGCTAAAGTTAAAAATTTCCCATTAAAACTACATTTCATTTTTAAGATTCCTAAGTAATTTCATCCCAGAGAAATTTGCCATGGTCATTATCGAGGTCTGGAGGTCTGTAGATGACACCTAAGATTAGCTTGTCGTGTTCTTCAAGAATGCACAGCCAGACTCCATGTCTCTCCCTTCCACCTTTATATTGTTTCTTACGCAATAATATAAATTTTTCCCTAACATACATAGCAACTCCGCCATCTTTCCTGTTGATTCTCTCACGTACACACGTGTACGTGACACTCAGCAGACACATCCCTATTTTTCAGACAGAACCAAGTTTTAGTTATTACGATAATATCTATATTCACTCCAATACTTCAGTGTAAACACTTGATCTACACATCCCCTACCTATTATAAATTCCTTGTTCATCTACGGTCTCGCTCTCCGTCTTACTCCTTGTACTACAACTATTTGTGTATAATAGACTATATGACCATTTTTCCAGTTTTTATCAGTAGTTATATTATGAGGCATCTGTTGTCTGAACGTTTGCCTAACATGTCTTGAATGATCCTTTATATTTAATTTGTTGTAGGTTTTAAATAGAAAGTTATCTCCTAAATGGAATTGAGTAAAATGTATGTATGTATATATATACATATATATTATATATATATATATATATATTTTATATATATATATATATATATATATATATATATATATATATATATATATATATATATATATATACACACACAAAACAACCACTCTGAAAGAATAGAGAAATTCCAAGCGCTTTCGTGACTACTCACATTATGTGAGTAGTCACGAAAGCGCTTGGGAAATTTCTCTATTCTTTCAGAGTGGTTGTTTTGCATATTCTGAAATCACCTGTTTACTGTGATCTTATTGCATATATATATATATATATATATATATATATATATATATATATATATATATATATATATATATATATATATATATTTATATATATATATATATTATATATATATATATATATATATATATATATATATATCTATATATATATATAGGGTAGCTTTAAGGTGGCATTAAACTAGCTTTAATTCTTCAGTTAGCTACAGAAATTACTTAGTGCTTCAGATAGGGTGATAAGATATTTAAATTGTTTATGTAACTGAAATTACGAACTAGTACATCTTTAATTATAACTGTTTTTCACATAGTTAAGTTACTTACCTGTTTTAACTTTTAAGGTTGAAATAAGTTATTCCAGGTAATCTACACATATACTGCTATATAATAATAATTTATGTAACTGTATTTATGTGTACCTGAACAAATTTACTTACTAACTGAAGCTTGTAACAGGAGATGGTGTGGGAATATCGACAAGATTGTATGGCTGAAACACTGAATAAAGGTTCCAGTTATAGTTTTTGTGTCCTTATCATCTCCATATTGGATCTTACAAAGCCAAGTAAAAATCTATATGTTCCATTAAGTAGGCTGCACCAGTGCTGAAAGTATGAAGCCGTTAGGTAGAGATATTCTCAAGCAACAGCACTAAAACAAATATCTAAATTGTTAATTAAACAAAATCAGCAAAATTGGAACCTACGCCTTACACACCATTCTAAACATTTTTTTAACTAAAACACCTTTCAAGGTAACTTAGGGAAGTGAAAGGCTCTTGATCCAAACAACTGTAGCTCCCTTCCCTTTCCTTGGATCAAATGTGATTATCACCCATTCCCCCACGACTCTTGCTTACTTAGCGCTCCCCTCGTGAAATGAATCAAACGCGTGGGAGACACTGTTGTAGATGGCATAGAAACTAAGTTTTGGAGTAACAAGATTAAATCATAATGGAGGCCACAACTGAATCGTGTATAGAAAAACGCTTGATAATAGGCAAGACACATTTTAAGAAAAAAAAAGAGAATAAGTACACAAATACAACATAGTAAGTAATAACTACAGTTTGTTACAAAATACATTAGTAAAAATATTTTGCTGGGTAGCCATGTGGATGTGTATGTTTTTTACAGCGGTGATAGATATACTAGATCATTATTTAGTGGTAACTATAGTGAGAGTAAGAGGTAGATGGGCACAAGGTAAATAAAGAGATATTTATGGTAAAACATAAGCAACTATTGCAAGACAGGTGAGGCTACAGATAATACAGGTTAAGTGGGAATCGGAAAGGTAAGATGTAGATTTCAGAACGCAGTGTTAAGTGTACAGTAGAGGTTTGTGGGTGTAGGAGAGTGGATGCAAGTGGCAAGAGTAGTAGTTAGTGAAATGATGAGGTAAAGAGGGTAGAGAGGCAGAAAAAGCTAACATATAACAAGTTTTTACAATGTAGAAGTGATATACAGAGGAGTATACGGAGAGTAAAAGAGGTTAAAAGAATGGTAAGGGAGTGCAAAAGGGTATCCAATGAAAGAATGGGTGAGGTTTTATCAACAAGTTTTCTGAGAACAAGAAAAAGTTTTGGAGTTAGATTAATAAGTTGAGAAAGTCTAGGAAACAAATAAATTCAGTAGCTAAAAGTAAAAGAAGGGAGATATTGGATGGGGAGGTGGAAGGAATATTTTGAGCTCTTAAATGTTCATGAACGGTAGGAGTGATTTCATGCACTGGGCAGGGAGGTATAACATCTTGTAGGAGTGAGGAAGAGTCAGATGTAAGTGGAGATGCGAAGTTTGAGAACCATGTGTGGTACTGACATTAATCAAAGAATTCGGAGCTGGAGATATACACCGCTCCATGCACACAGGATATATGCGCTGAGAGGCGAGTATCACTCATTGTATATACACCGAAATGTTACTTCATTTCCTATATTAAGGACAAAGTATCCTTGACTAGTAGCGAACAGTCTACATGCAGCTTTAATGACCCTCATGTGGTTGATACGCTCTAAACCCCATTTACCAACCAGCCCTCCAAGTATATGTACTCAGTGCACACACGTAAGGACAGACATACACATCAGAAAAAAATAATAGAAATTGTTATTATGTGTATAAATAGCTCGTGACCTTGAGATAGCAGCTATAAGCCGGCTCGATTCAATTACCAAGTCATGATAATATGACAATATCTGTCCGTATTAAAGTGTAAACACAAGGCAGTGTGATCGCTGGCTCAGGCAACTGATGTTGAGTGATTCTCTCGAGTAATTGTTCAACATTCATAGTGAGTTTCTTTACGCTGTTTTCACCAGACAGTCGCTGAGGTAAGTTGATAATTCATATTTTCATCAAAACTTCAGAAGTTTAAAAGTATAATTCTGATAACATGTGAATTTTTATCTTCTATTAAATTTAGTAATTTTTTTATACTCTTTAAGAAAAATGTCACTTGATATATAACGAAAGTATATAGAACTTTTTATTTTATATTTTACTAAAAAAATAATTTATACTCTGTGTATGTTCATGGTATCGAAAACTGTTTGTTCTTCCTCTTCATGTCGAGTCGATATATTCATATGCATATATATATATATATATATATATATATATATATATATATATATATATATATATATATATATATATATATATATATATATATATATATATATATATATGTCGTGCCGAATATGTAAAACTGGTCAATTAGCAAGAACTCATTTAAAATTAAATCCTTTCTAAAAATTTTTTTCATTTATGTTAATGTAAAAATTTACAATTTTGCACCAAAAGAATCTTAGAAAGCTTACCTAACCTTATTATAAGAAGCGCAATTTACTTTAGCCTAACCCAACTAAATACATTTTAGATACGTTTACAATAATTTAATACTAAACAAACACAGTGAAATATGTATTTTTTGTTAGGTTAAGAATGATTTTGGCGAAATTATTGCATACACAAATTTTCACTTGTCCTATATGGCAAGATGAGCGTTGGTATTTAAGCCAAGATCGCAAGTTCTGCCTATTCGGCACGACATATATATATATATATATATATATATATATATATATATATATATATATATATATATATATATATATATATATATATATATATATATATATATATATATACATATATATGTATATATATATATATATATATATATATATATATATATATATATATATATATATATATATATATATATATATATATATATATATATATATATATATATAAATATATATATATATATATATATATATATCAATTATTTTAATTATTGTTAAATGAATTTTAACCTATGATACATTTAATTAAATTTAGGTAAAGGTAAAGTAAGTTAGGTTCATTATAGCAAGGTTACCTTTGCGTTCAGTACCATTGATTATCGAGTTTTCATAAAAAGGTCTCATATTCGGCACCTTTGTATCTTGTTCTGTCAGAAATCACCAGCTGTGAGCCAGTTCTTTCTTATTATTGTTAATAGCAGTAGTGGCAGTGGTGGTGGTCATAGTAGTAGTAGCAGTAATAGTAGTGGTGGCAGTAGCAGTAGTAATAGTAGTAGTGGTGGTGGTAGTAGAAGTAGTAGTGGAGGAAGTATCAGTAGTGGTATTGGTGGTGGTACTTATACGAGTAGTAGTAGTAGCAGCAGCAGTAGTAGAAGTGGTGGTGGTATTGGCAATAGTATTAGTAGTAATGGTGGTATTGGTAATAGTATTATTATTAATACTATATATTTGTCAGGAAGCGCTAAATCTTGAGGGATCATACACTGCTTAAGGAATGGGAGGAGATCAAATTTTATTTTAGAAACGAGAAGGTAGCTCCATCTGCTTGGTTTAAGAGCTCTTCTCTGAAGGGAGAGAAGTTAAAGACATTAGCGCACACAGGCAGTTTTAATATCTCACAGGTAACGTTATCTGGTAACTTGATATCTTGAGAAGATTAAAAGTCACAACACCAGTGCTGCAATAAATCACAATACCGTGGCTACAATAAGTCACAATACCGTGGCTGCAATAAGTCACAGTACCGTAGCTGCAGTAAGTCACAATACCGTGGCTGCAACAAGTCACAATACTGTGGCTGCAACAAGTCACAATACCGTGGTTGTAACGAGTCACAACACTGTGGCTGTAACAAGTCACAACACTGTGGCTGCAACAAGTCACAACACTATGGCTGTAACAAGTCACAACACTGTGACTGTAACAAGTCACAACACTGTGGCTGCAACAAGTCACAACACTGTGGTTGTAACAAGTCACAACACTGTGGTTGTAACAAGTCACAACACTGTGGCTGCAACAAGTCACAACACTGTGGTTGTAACAAGTCACGACACTGTGGTTGTAACAAGTCACGACCCTGTGGCTTCAAGGATTCTCAGCTAATAACGCAAACTCGACGTTTCGCCCAGTCCTTGGCTATAATCAAGTAACACAGTCGACCAGCATGGTTCATTGTGTTATTGCATCAACTGCAGTAGCAAGGCAGCAGCAGGAGCATCACCAGCAGAAGTAGTAGTAGTAGTAGTATTAGTAGTAGTAGCAGTAGTGGTAGTAGCAGTAGTAGTAGCAGCAGTAGTAGTAGTAGTAGTTGTAGCTGCTTTTACCTTAAATCATCAAATTTCCAAAACACTTTTGAAGTTGTATCTAGAAAATTAAAATCTAAGGTCACCATCAGATATCACGTAGGCAATTCACTCTCCTAGATTCGGTATCAGGGACTGTTACCGAATCTAGGATGGTGATTAAGGCCAGACCCGCAGGCGTCATGCAGCGTCTTACTAACAAGAGCTAAGTTACTTCGAACCAGGAACCCACAGATTAGTAAACAATACTTGCATTGTTTACATTAAAGGTTTGTTGTATTCGCTTTTTATACACGCTTGTCGACTGGTTGTCACAGTCATCATTTAACATAACACTTCACTTAACAAACCGCGGAACGGGTAAGGTTTGAACCCATGACAAGTCCTCACAATCGTGTTATTACGATTTCGTGAGTCATGACTTCGCTTAACAGTTATCTAATGGGTCAACGTTATTTTATGTTTCAGTCTCTTTCAAGTCATTCGGTATAGTTAAAAGCTGTTCTAGAAAGTAATTTTCTTCTTCACTGTTGTGGGCGGCTATTCACGTGAAGTTAGTGTTACAAGTGATTAATGAACTACGCGAGTGTGTCGAGAGAGATGAGACACTGATATTGCAATTTCAAAGGCCACTTTCAGCAGATAAAACCATCGTTATTTAATGTTTCACCCACAGTAGGACTTTATCAGGCACTTGGTAAGCTTCACTGAGAGTGAAACGTCGTATAATAAAGCTTTTCTCTCCCAAATGTTTAAGCCATTTTCTAGCCACTGTGGAGAACCACCACAGTCCATTCATTTACCTCCCTGAATAGTTGCTCTCTACTACATACTACCTACGTTTTGCACTCATATAGCAGGAAAGTAATACCTCCTTGGATGCCTGCTGTCTACCATCATACTACCTTTGATTCACACTCGTGTGATAGGAGGGTAGTACCTCAATGGATGGCTGCTGTCTACCTTCAAACTGTTACTTATCGCACATATGACAGTGTGGTACAAACCTCTTGCGTAATCATTAAGGTTAAGACATTGAAATTTAAGACTTATACTTTAAATTATGGGTTACACAATACACATACAGCCTGCACATACGAGAATGAAACTTACGACGTTTCGGTCCGAGTTGGACCATTAACTAGTGACACTATGCCTTTCTATTCAATTATGGGTTAGTTTTCAAATGTTTCAGTTACTGTACACTGACATTTATTACTCTTTTTAGTAAGTTTGTGTCATTCAGCACTGATTAAATCTTTGTTTTCTAGATGCAGTGGTGGGTAGCAGTGCTGGTGAGTGCTGCAGTGTTGCAGACAGTGCTGGCTAGCAAAATACTCTTCTTGGCACCCATCTCTTCACGTAGTCACAAAAACTTTTATATGGGAATCATCAATGCCTTGGCTGATGATAACAACCAGGTCAGTCTAATGTGATTATTGCAGAGAGAGATTCTGCGAGAGAGAGAGAGAGAGAGAGAGAGAGAGAGAGACAGACAGACAGAGACAGACAGACAGAGATAGAGAGAGAGAGAGAGAGAGAGAGAGAGAGAGAGAGAGAGAGAGAGAGAGAGAGAGAGAGAGAGAGAGAGAGAGAGAGAGAGAGAGAGAGAGAGAGAGAGAGAGAGAGATTAATTTACAGATTTCATTACCTATAAAGTTGCAGTTACACTTGATAGTATTGCATGCAGAATTATTTTTGTCATCCCTCTGAAATCACATGTTATGTTGCGTTACCTCTCTTCAAAAAATAATATGTAATTTCAGTTCAGTAACCTGAGAAAGTGTTTGGATGTCAGAATATAAATATTAGGAATAGCAGACAATGGTTATTCAGTATATTGTAGTAGCGGCCTTTACATCTGTTACCTTGCAAGGTTAGCGTTTACCTATGAATATAATAATAATAATAATAATAATAATAATAATAATAGTATTAGTAGTAATAGTAGTCGTAGTAGTAGTAGCAGTAGTAGTGGTAGTGACATATATGGAGCACTTTGATCTAGTAGGTCACTCAACGATTATAAAAATATATACACAACGCAGTGAAAACAACGGTAACATTAACGAACAATAAAAGTATTAAACATAAACTCACTGCATGTAGATATAATTATATCAAATTCAAATAACCAGCATCAGTTGAAAGAGTCATTATAGTGTGAGGAGATATTGCCATGTTGCCTGACCAACAACACCTAGAAATCACTATATTGCTCACTGGTCTTCAGCCAGCATTAAAAAATAGAAGAGTATGTCTATCATACTTACACCTGCTTATATTTCTTTTTTGTGTGTACAGGTTACGATAGTGACCCCGATCAAGCCATCAAAGGAACGGAACAATGTTCGTGAGGTGGTCCTGACAGGCGTGGATTTACTGGATAGGGTTCCCAATATGTTCACTGGACATAAAATGTCTGCCCCACTCTCACTGTTAAGTGTTACACCGGTTCTGTGTTCTGATGCTCTGGGCAAGGAAGAAGTTCAGAATTTACTAAAAGAAGATTTTGATTTGGTTCTCCTCAGCGTATTTATGTCTGACTGTTTCTTGTCATTGATTTATCAGATGAAGGTAAGTCATGTATCATGTTAAATGTGTGTTTTAATGTGTTAAAGTAATGTAGGTAATGTACATATGTAAACATAGTTATTTCTACATAATGATAAAACAGAGAAACACTAATTGTTCACATAATCTTCATTACTTTAATTTGTTTTATTATCATTATTATTAGTAATAGCAGTAGTAGTAGTAGTAGTAGTAGCGGTAGTAGTAGCAGTGGTAGTAGCAGTAGTAGTAATAGACATTATTACAGTAACCTTGTATGTTACTAATATATTATCCTTCTTATTCATTGGCAGGTCCCTTTTGTATACGTGAGTCCAGCAGGGTTGATGGGGCCGCTCTCATCAGTGATAGGTAACCCACAGTTTCCTTCCTATGATGCATCACTTTTGTTGGATTATAAACATCCTATGACCTTCATGCAGCGAGCAATCAGCACTTTGTCTGATGTTGCTGTAGATTTCTTCTTCTCTTATATTGCGGCCAACAGGTACGTAATTATTGGCACTTTTTAAATTTGTATTTCTGTGAATACCTGAGTGTTTCATTTGAAATCGTGAGGTATTATAATGGGAATAATGGATATATGTGGATTATATTGTTAATATTTTCATACTGTTGATATTTTCATACTGTTGATATTTTTATACTGTTGATATTTTCATAGTGTTGATATTTTTATACTGTTGATATTTTCATACTGTTGATATTTTTATACTGTTGATATTTTCATAGTGTTGATAGTTTTATCTAAGTCCACTAAATTTTGTTGTGTATATTACGTTTTATTCTGTTATTTATTAATAAGAGCTTCCAGGGACTTTATGTTGTTGCGTCAGAAAATCATCGCATCTACGACTCGGTCAAAGACTGAACCTCGGAAATGAGATAGGAAACATATTACTTGAAACTATTATAAACAAAAACCTGTTGTGCACGGAATTTATCAATGGGCTCAACTTGCGTTGCAGCTCATCCAGCCCCTTGCTAGTGTGTATTTATTCTGAACTAGACACAAATATGACAAAACGGACGGTTCTGTCATATTGGTCATCTGTAAACATGGTAACAGGAGCCATCTAGCAGTAGAATACAGCCCTAGCTGGTTTGGTGGTCGTTGTGTATACCTGAAGTATACGTAGAGGGTGTTCCGGGGGTCAACGCCCCCGAGACCCGGACCATGACCGGGCCTCGAAATAATGAAGAACTCTTCACGATTTCTTATGTGAGGTGGCATTTTAACCTCTCAGGGACAGCTTGTTCAAATTATTATGGCTACCTCTCTTTAGATTTCTTAGTGTACATTCAGTTTTGGTAATTGAGAGTACTTATTTCTTATTGTTAAAATATGTTCAATGACACTACTCACGAAATCGTAATGTAACAAATGGGTTCAAGCCCCACCTGTTCTATGATTTGATATGTTCACTGATGAACTGGTTTATGTTAATTATTGTTGATACACAGGATGCTTAAATGTAAACATAGTTTAGTGAAGGAATATAGTTATGTCACAAGTTTACTTTATTTCCTCATTTGACTGTTACTAGCAGTACTTTATCTCAGTACGGCAATACACTAGTTCCACCAATAATGGATTCAATTTACTACTACCTTCAGGATAGAAGAAGAATGTCACAACAGAGGCCTGTGTCCCCCTGACATGCCAAGTTTTTCAGAAATTCGCCTAAATGCTAGTCTTGTATTCATAAACAGGTAGGTATGAACGTGTTTCTTTTAATTATCGTTATTTATGTGCAGCATTAAACCCGTGAAACCGTATTTCCCCTTCGTCTGTCTATTTCTTATAGTGTAACAGAGGACTGCTGGGAAGTGGGGCAACCCACTAAGGACTGCAAATAACCAAGTTGAATCATTCTGTAAAAGTCAGTACCTGAGTCCTCTCTAGATTCAGTGAAGACAAACAAATATGAAAATCATTACATAGAAAATCATTCATAGTTCCTTGATAATGTGAGTAGTCACGAAAGCGCTTGGAATTTCTCTATTCTTTCAGAGTGGTTGTTTTGCATATTCTGAAATCACCTGTTTACTGTGATCTTATTGCATATATATATATATATATATATATATATATATATATATATATATATATATATATTATATATATATATATATATATATATATATATATATATAATACATGTATGTGTGTATGTGTGTGTATAACATGATACATGAATAAACCCTTGTTCACTGATCTCTTAGCAACACTGCTCCTCATATATACAAATTATGAGCCTCTCTGGCTATTCAAATTTTCATTTGGTTATAGTTGTACATAAATGCTTACCGTTTGTAGTACTTCTTAAATACTAGTTGCCCAGCGGTTAAAGAGCTTGGTTCATAGCCGATAACATCTTCGTTCTATTCTTGGGTAGGACTTAACCTCTATGCGAGTCTACTCACATCTGCTGCCCCTGTTTACTTAGTAATGAATAGGTACCCTTTAGGATACGATCCACTATTGTGGGTCGTATCCTAAATGGTAGCAGTGTACCTTAGAGTTGAGCATAAAATATAGAAAAAATGCGTAATATATGATAAATGCAAATCATGGTCAGACTGGGTTGAATTTCCACAGTGTACAAACCATCGACTACCCAGCTCGTCCCATTGTTCCTGCCGTGGTACATTGTGGAGGCATCCATCTCCGTCCAGCACAGCCTCTCCCAGAAGTAAGTTACCTCGTGCACAATTGAGTAAGTGTATGAAGGGAAGGACACAAGTTGTTCAACAAGCTTAAATTGGGAAAATATTTTCCTCTTTGGAGGCCTTCAGTAAGCAACACAGGGTATATAGGTAACACGTATATATACTCAAGGAAGGTAAGGTAGAAACAGGTGATGTGAGGTGTCTCATGTGATATGGTAGAATGCAAATCTTTATTGAGAACGAGTTGCTTTAAGACTGAGCTAAAGAAGGTTAAAGCCAACCACGAGAATATTGCAAGCATCTACACCGACACTTGTAGTAAGTGAAATAAAGTGTACGTGGGTAAAACGACTAGTTATTCGTTCACATGCAGGGCTGTGGCTCGTACGTTGGTTTGCCTGCAGCCAGCAGTAACAGCCTGGTTGATCAGGCTCTGATCCACCAGGAGGCCTGGTCACAGACCGGGCCGCGGGGGCGTTGACCTCCGGAACTCTCTCCAGGTAAACTCCAGGATAACACTAATAATGGCCTGTATTTTACCTCGTAACACGGCATCTCTCCACATGGATTACCCCCAGAGAGAACATGATTATCCTTGATAATGCCTGGAATCGACGCTAGTTCATACCACAGACACCATAACTAGGAACCGGAGAGGCTTCCAGTTGACGAGACTCCAGACTGACCTGCTTATCGGCACACACACCACCCTCATCCCTCTTAACTTGACATTATCAGGTTCGCACCTGAGAATGCCAGTTCGAAAAGAAATGTGCGAAATAGCAAACCGTTTTCTCAGTAAAGGTTACCATTATGCCACAATGTCATTATCAGCTTGTTTTAATTTACACCGAGGGTATTCGTTGAAAAGTTTTGGAATGTTACCTGAATATAAGTTAGCCACTACCCTTACAGTACTATGCATTATAGATGTTTGGCTAAACTGAAAGCACATTGGTTTTTTTCAGTGGTGTTTGTGTACTAATAACCACTAATAACCTCTGCAGTTTATTGGCTGTAAATGTAACAAACTAAACAGTTACTATACTAGAGCGATGCCACCTAAGTTCTCACTTATATTACATAGTATATTTCACATAGTCCTTTTACTTATAGGACCTCGAAGATTGGGTGCAAGGTGCTGGTGATGATGGCTTCATCTTCTTCAGTCTTGGTTCGGCTGTCACACCATCCACCATGCCAGAGGAGTAAGTAAACTTTTGCTTTATGTTTCATTGTTTGATGAAGGCGACGATATTCATACAACTTTCGTCTAAGTTACACACTGTGAGCTCCACAGCTGTAAGTCCATATACTTTCTCAACTGGATGAAATGGGGCATTACTGGTAAGTAGAAGATAGAAACATAATTTGCAGAACAAGTCTTGCGTACAGTATCATGACTATAAAGTTCTACACAGATGAAAACATTGTCTTATTGAAAGCTTGTTTTGCAGCTTGTGTCTTTGTTTTCATACTTCCACAGATAATGACATATCTGTTGTATGAGACCAGTGATACAGTATGTTAGTTAACCTTACACACAATACACACAGGTACCGCACTGTCCTGATTCAAGTGTTTGCCTCCCTCAAGCAGAGAGTCTTGTGGAAGTGGGATAAGGACATTATGGATGACCTGCCCCCAAATGTCCGTCTTGGCAAGTGGCTCCCACAACAAGATATTCTTGGTAGGTACATCTTATTTCCTCCAAAAGGGCTCTGTTAAGGCGGGGACTGAGAGAAGTGAAACTTCAAGTCCATCGCCAGAACAGGCTCACAAAAAATTCTGACATTACTTTGGTGTGAAACATTTTGTTATTGTCTCTAAATGAAACAAATGTAATGCTGAAATATCTAAAGTATAATTCATAAATATGTTGAACGTGTAGTTAAAAATAATATTGTAGTAAGTTCTAATTGAGGCAATTCGTAACCATCTTGATAGGCATAAATTGATAAATGAATCTCAACACGGTTTTACTAAGGGGCGTTCCTGTCTTATGAATTTACTAACTTTTTTTCGCTAAGGTGTTTGAGGAGGTAGATCAGGTAATGATTATGATGTTGTATATATGAACTTCAGTAAGGCTTTCGATAGAGTTCCATATCAGAGACTTTTGAGGAAACTTAATGCACACGGAATAGGAGAATTTTTTTCCTGGGTAGAGGTGTGGTTGACAAATTGGAAGCAAAGAGTTTGCATAAATGGGGAGAAATCAGAATGGGGGCACGTCACAAGCGGTGTTCCACAGGGGTCAGTGTTGGGCCCCTTGTTATTCACAATTTACATAAACGATATAGATGAGGGAATAAATAGCGACGTAAGCAAATAAATGATGATGACAATAAAATAGGCCGTCCAGTTCATTCAATTGAGGACATTAGTGTACTCCAGGATGATTTGAATAGACTGATGCAGTGGTCGGAGAAGTGGCAGATGCAGTTTAATGTAGACAAATGCAAAGTGCTAAATGTTGGACAGGACAATAACCATGCCACTTACAAACTGAATAGTGTAGATCTTAATACTACTAATTGCGAAAAGGATTTAGGAGTTCTGGAAAACAGTAATCTGAAACCAAGACAACAGTGCATAAGTGTTCACAATAAATCTAACAGAATCCTTGGCTTCATATCAAGAAGTATAAATAATAGAATTCAACTCTATATATCCTTGGTTAGGCCTCATTTAGATTATGCTGCACAGTTCTGGTCACCATATTACAGAGTGGATATAAATGCACTGGGAAACGTACAGAGGAGGATGACAAAGTTGATCCCATAGACTGAGGGCCCTGAATCTGCACCCTCTAGAAAGACGTAGAATTAGGGGGGATATGGTCGGGGTGTATAAATGGAAAACAGGAATAAATAAAGGGGATGTAAATAGCGTGCTGAAAATATCCAGCCAAGACAGGACTCGCAGCAGTGGTTTCAAGTTGGAAAAGTTCAGATTCAGGAAGGACATAGGAAAGCACTGGTTTGATAATAGAGTTGTGGATGAGTGGAACAGACTCCCGAGTACCGTCATAGAAGCTAAGACCTTGTGTAGTTTTAAAAATAGGTTGGATAAATACATGAGTAGGTGTGAGTGGGTGTGAGTTGGACCTGACTAGCCTGGGCTACAAGGTCTGGTGCCGTGCTCCTTCCTTAAGCGGAAGTGACCTGACTAGGTAGTCATTGTTCATGGCCAGGGGGTGGCATGGACCTGCTTCGCATGGGTCAGTAGGCCTATTGCAGTGTTCCTTCTTTCTTATGTTCTTATGTTCTTATCGGTAGTGACGCAGTTCTTATACTCTAAACTGTATTCTACACCTATGGAATAATAGCAAAGTTCATCGTGTAAATGAACTTATTACAAAAACAAATACAATGCTTAGGCCTTTCCAAACACTTCCCTATAACTAGAATGATAATAATAATAATAATAATAATAATAATAATAATAATAATAATAATAATAATAATAATAATAATAATAATAATAATAATAATAACCTAACTACACTTGTATCATTACACAGGTGACCCTCGTTTACGTTTGTTCATCACACATGGTGGGTTGTTGAGCACCCTGGAGTCCATGTACCACGGTGTATCAGTGCTGGGAATGCCTGTGTTTGGTGACCAGCAGACTAACATGATCAAGGTGCAGAGGGATGGCTGGGGCAAAGTGCTCTTCTGGGACCAACTTACCTTTGATAATCTCAAGAATATGATCAACAGCGTCATGAATGACACAAGGTATTATTATGTCTCTCTTCGTCTCTTAAAACAACAAATGGTATGGTAATCGCAGAGTTTAACGTTTATGTTAAAGACTGACTTTGTGTTTCAACTCGGCTTTTTCCTACCGAGGGTGACTCGAAGAAGATAAGCACATTCGCCATCATTCGTTACTGAGCTGTCTTCCCGTAAGTTCAAGAACATGACAATTACAATGAACCTCCGAAAATCTAGTTATCAACAAGGGTGTATCAGTCGGATGTGAAATAAGGTGTAAAAAGGAGATTATATCTCCGTGAAGGATTACAAATTGAACATAGGATTAAGGATGTAAAGAAAGATGAAGATTGGTATAATACATGCCTTCCTACTGAGACCTTTAAGGAATATAGGCAATATATATATATATATATATATATATATATATATATATATATATATATATATATATATATATATATATATATATATATATATATATATATATAGATATATATATATATATATATATATATATATATATATATATATATATATATATATATATATATATATATATATCTTAATATATATATATATATATAAGATATATATATATATATATATATATATATATATATATATATATATATACATTACCTAAGGCAGGAGTAGCTACAGATTAGCTAGAGGGGATTTTTTTTCCCCAAAAAATTCTTGGTTTATGATCCACGGCAGCCCAGTTTTCCTGTAATGCCAACTCCCATTCACGAATATATTTTTTGTTGTTTTTGTTGTTTCTTGGTACTTGGTTCAGCTGGGGATAACAATCAATATGAAATTATATAAATGTGAGGTGTCAAAACGGAACGTAGAATTGGCAAACAAGATTGAAGTGTATGGAGCCTAGCTGCATTATTATCAGTAGTAAAAGTTAGTAGTGTAGTGATGGTTGTAGTAACATTATCATTTATTATTTTACAATTATTATTGTTTTATTATTATTATTATTATTATTATTATTATTATTATTATTATTATTATTATTATTATTCAGTCGTACAGCACCTGAGGAATAGAAGGTGATCAGTAGTGAGCCAAGAAAATGGAGGGTTGATTCAACTCATTGAATCAAGAACTCTTTACCAGTATCAAGGCACCTCCTCCCACATGACAGATTAACTTACATACATCACATAATGTTTCAGTGATCCAATTGATAATACAAATTACTTTCTTGGTGTGTGTGACGAGGCAGCATGAGAGCTGAGGTAGCAAGAAGGTCCAAAGTTATGATAGATCGTCCACAAGAGCCAGCAGAGGTGGCCCTCTACTGGATCAAGTATGTTATACGACACCAGGGAGCATACCATCTCCGCTGTCCTGCTGTCACCATGACATGGTTAGTACAACTCTACTTTACTTCAATATATCAGTTAACATTAATAAAAATAATCTAGTGGAGCCTCTGGTCACGACCATAATTAGTTCCAAAACTCTAGTCGCGACCCGATTTGGTCGTGAACCGAACCTAATTTTCCCATTGGATTGTATGTAAATACGATTAATCCGTTCCAGACCCCTAAGAACTGTATGTAAAAAATTATTTCTTTAAGATTTTCAAGCACAAAAACAGTTAATCATACCATAGCAGCGTCAGAACTAGTTAGCTCTCCATGCCTTACCACATTATGAGTGCAACTTCTCTTACGAAACTTTTCAAACCATCCTCTACTGGCTTTAAATTTATCACTTTCTGCACTCGTAGAAGTGTAATTCTGCGGCAAATCACTGTGTATCTTCCTGGCTTTCTCGCATGTGATCGCCTCGCTTAAGCTATCACCTGCAAGTTGCTTCTCGGTCATCCACACTAGCAACAGTTTCTCCACCTCTTACAGTTCTTGAGGCCTCTGCTTGGTTCACATCGTAACTCCCTTGGCAACATTAGCTGCTTTAATAGCCGCTCTTTGCTTCAGAAAAGTCGGGATCGTAGATTTCAGCTTCTTGAACTCCGCAGCATGATCGGTAACACGCACACCACTCTCATACTTTTCGGTAATTTCCTTCTTCACTTCTATTTAAATTTTCTTCAAACCCTTCTTTTTACCCACGCACTCTTCACTTGCTTAGTGGCCATGGCTAATTGCAAAATGAATTAAAAAACACACAACATAAAACACAAGGAGTTCAAAGCGAATGAACGCACGTCTAACTGAGACCGACTGCAAGGTGAGGGGTCTATGTTAGGTGTCCCCTCAAGGAAGGCTCCTTGACGCTGGTGAGGGGCTCTTGATCTAGGGAATTGGATCTGTGCTCCAGTTCCCTGAATTAAGCCTGAATGCCTTCCATCCCCCCATAGGCGCTGTATAATCCTACGGGTTTAGTGCTTCCCCCTTGATTATAATAATAATAATATGTTAGGTGTACACAAACAACGGGAAGTGAGGAAAATTGGCGCGTGCAAAAAAAAAAAAATGGTTCGGAATGTGAAAACTGGTGGAGCTGCGCTTGTTCGGCACCCGATCATGTGTTCGTGACCAGATGCAAAAATTTGGCGAATTTTTTGATAGTGAACCGAGTATCATGAGCTGAAGATTTCCATCCCCGTGGTTTGTATTGCATTGTTAAGATCACCTATCCGCGATTGTATTGCATATTTGTATGTGTGTGTTTTAATCCTTATTTTATTGATTAGAGCATTCGTGTCTGGTGGTGAAGAGTTAACCATTGAAGTCTTAATTAATGACCTTAGTATAGCCATCAGGCAAAATCATATCACCTAATCAATCCCATGCCAATCAAAGCATATATATTTTTCAGTTACATACATATAACCCAGGAACACTTTCCTCTCACCCTTCCAGGATATCTTTGAAGGAGTCGTGGTAAAAATCATGGCAGTAACTCACCTAATGAAAACCTATTCATTTTTCTTCATTACCTGGAGTTTACCTGGAGAGAGTTCCGGGGGTCAACGCCCCCGCGGCCCGGTCTGTGACCAGGCCTCCTGGTGGATCAGAGCCTGATCAACCAGGCTGTTACTGCTGGCTGCACGCAAACCAACGTACGGGCCACAGCCCGGCTGGTCAGGAACCGACTTTAGGTGCTTGTCCAGTGCCAGCTTGAAGACTGCCAGGGGTCTGTTGGTAATCCCCTTTATGTATGCTGGGAGGCAGTTGAACAGTCTCGGGCCCCTGACACTTATTGTATGGTCTCTTAACGTGCTAGTGACAGCCCTGCTTTTCATTGGGGGGATGTTGCATCGTCTGCCAAGTCTTTTGCTTTCGTAGTGAGTGATTTTCGTGTGCAAGTTCGGTACTAGTCCCTCTAGGATTTTCCAGGTGTATATAATCATGTATCTCTCCCGCCTGCGTTCCAGGGAATACAGGTTTAGGAACCTCAAGAGCTCCCAGTAATTGAGGTGTTTTATCTCCGTTATGCGCGCCGTGAAGGTTCTCTGTACATTTTCTAGGTCAGCAATTTCACCTGCCTTGAAAGGTGCTGTTAGTGTGCAGCAATATTCCAGCCTAGATAGAACAAGTGACCTGAAGAGTGTCATCATGGGCTTGGCCTCCCTAGTTTTGAAGGTTCTCATTATCCATCCTGTCATTTTTCTAGCAGATGCGATTGATACAATGTTATGGTCCTTGAAGGTGAGATCCTCCGACATGATCACTCCCAGGTCTTTGACGTTGGTGTTTCGCTCTATTTTGTGGCCAGAATTTGTTTTGTACTTCACATTGTTTTCTGCAGCCCACTGAAAGATTTGGTTGATGTCCGCCTGGAGCCTTGCAGTGTCTGCAATGGAAGACACTGTCATGCAGATTCGGGTGTCATCTGCAAAGGAAGACACGGTGCTGTGGCTGACATCCTTCTCTATGTCAGATATGAGGACGAGGAACAAGATGGGAGCGAGTACTGTGCCTTGTGGAACAGAGCTTTTCACCGTAGCTGCCTTGGACTTTACTCTGTTGACGACTACTCTCTGTGTTCTGTTAGTGAGGAAATTATAGATCCATCGACCGACTTTTCCTGTTATTCCTTTAGCACGCATTTGTTATTTTTATTAAGTTTTTTCCGTTTTTCATACCACAGTTCCATCTTGTCTAAACAGTGTCGTTATAATTTCAGGTACGAGCTGTACAACGTGGACGTGTGGGCAACAGTAGTTGTTTTGCTCGTCATTATCAGCTACGTCTCAGTACGACTTATAATTTCCTTGTGTTCCTGGCTCTTCTCCAAATCAAAGGCCAAAACTGATTAAAATTATTCTTGCCTAGTGTATATTTCCTGTCATTCTATTTATTACACAGCTAGGTCCTAGTGTTTCTCTGCGAAACTATTATTACACTATATATGGATGAGGCAATTTATGTTGCCAAGGATAAGTTAATAACAGACACTGAGTCATTGCATGATGTGAGAGAGTTATCCCTTTATCACATAACCTGAGCCTCCTGTGCCTAAACCCTTGCTGGAAGCCTAGTAGCTCTACCTCAGAAGCCTCAGTAGTAGCTGCAGCTGATCTCTCTTAACAGACCCAGGAGCTGCAGCTTAATCTTCCCAAGTACTCGAGAACCTTTAAATCAGTTTCCAAAAGCCCAGGAGCCAGAGATGCAAACATTCAAGAAGTCTACCAGCTGTACCTTAACACCTTCGAACCCAGTAAAACACTGTAACAATGTAAGTTGAATCAGTTTCCGAAACTTGATGGGCGATTTCCATAAAGTTTTCCCGACTTACAGACGGCTGATAGCCACGGAGACTGACTTTCAGAAGGGGATTATCTCTGTTATATCGCAGAAACCAATAGACTAATCCTATTTAAACTCCCACCAGTTATTTTGCTATATTAAAGGATATGCGAGACCAAAGTATTGTAAAATAATTATTATTAAATATTTGAATTAGGTTTAATTTGTCTATTGTAGGTTTTTAATGAAAAATTATCTCCTCAAGAGTACTATGTAAAAATATAGTGTATCTTTAAAGTATATATATATATATATATATATATATATATATATATATATATATATATATATATATATATATATATATATATATATATATATATATATATATATATATATATATATATATTACACGCAAAACAACCACTGTGAAAGAATAGAGAAGTTCCAAGCGCTTTCGTGACTACTCACATTGATAATGTGAGTAGTCACGAAAGCGCATGGAACTTCTCTATTCTTTCACAGTGGTTGTTTTGCGTGTGTATATATATATATATATATATATATATATATATATAATATATATATATATATATATATATATATATATATATATATATATATATATGTGTGTGTGTATGTATGTATCAAAAATTTATGAGATGGGGATGCATTGGCTGTGGTTAATGTTTTTTTGAGGATGCAGAAGCTAATAAACGTAAAACTTCCCTATTCTATGCTGTTTTATTTTTCCATGTGAGTTCGAAATAATCTGCTCAATTTTACGTAATTTTTTTGCAGTCTAACAATATTCAATATCTCTTCTGAAGGAAAACTGTCGGACTAGTAACATACATCCTTTCAAAATAAGTTCACTGATGTTGGCTCTTGATTAAAGGAATCTAGCCATGCTTCTCTTCCTTGAATCACAACCGAGAGAACGAGAAATTTAACCCCACTACGAGGCCAGGCGCAAGGGCAAGCCTCGTAACACCTGCCGCACCTGCCACCTAGCAGTAAATTAGGTTAGATTAGGTACGATTTGTCAGAAAACAAGACATAGCAGTAGATACCTATGAATTAGTCGACTGCTTTGGCCAGGAAATAAGCCACACTGCTTGGCACTTTCGGACTGAAGAAGCCACTCGTGGCGAAACGTTTCCTCTAATAAATGTCCTGAACTGTACATAAGTGTCTTTTTCCATATCCTGGGTTATTAATCAAGGTCCCAGGACCGAAGAGTTTTTTAAATGTCTAATATATACTCACGCGTCTTTATAAACCCCTTTGTTGGTATCAATTATAAAGGTTTATAGCTTACTAAAATTTCTCCCATGAGTATAATTATATTAATAATTTGTCCTATATACCTGGAAGAAAGCTTTGCTACTGCTCTTAGGACTCTCTAGCAACTTTGGTTTCATGTCCTCCGTTAGCTTTTCTTATTCCTTGGCTTCTCGTCACCTTTACTGCCTAAATCTCTTATTTTCCTGCCTGAATTGTGCTCAGTTTCCTCGTCCAAGTCCTAGTAAATTCCAACTAGTTTTATTAGCATTACAGTTCTAGTTGAATTCAGCCTGAAGTGCAGTTCTGAAAGAGAAAAAACTTTAGACGACGTTTCGGGCAAATTTGGATCATAATTAATCAACATATCGTGACTTTTTTTGAAGGTCCAGTAGGAACCGAAAAGTCGTGAAAAGTTTCTTCTATTAACTGAAAGATAACAGTGTTATAGCCACCTTATTTCCAGTCGTATTCTCCATTAATCAAATTATTTAACCCAACATTTCAACACAGAAGAGTAGCGCTATTATTTTATTTAATTACATTAAACTTACGAATTTGTGTCATAATACCTGACTACTTACATTTTTAAACAATACTGATGATGCTAGAGGGCAAGATTTGCTGGCAGTTATGCCAAAAAGAGACATTTCGTGCGAAGAAAAAAATCAAAATGCTACTTATAGATCTAAGTATACGATAAATATTGACTTGATAACGTTCTACTCAGAACTGCAAATACAGGGTTTCTATGAATCAATTGTTTCTCTTCAGTCGAAATAAGAGTTACCCACTATTCTGTATGTCGTTCTCTGTGTATACACATCTTTCTCTCCCCCTCCCTCCATGACCTTAGACTCTCAGCTATAAACCGGCTTGAGCCAAGTACCAAGTCGTGATTATATGAAGATATTTGTGTGTCGTAGGGTGTAAACATGAGCCAGTGTAGTCACTGACATCACTGGTTCAGACAACATCACGTTCTGTGGCACTCGAGCAAGTTTAGACATTCTTAATGTATGTTACCCGAGAGTCGCGTCAGGTAAGCCGAAAGTTTTATTCTCATCGTAGCTCTAGAAACTAAAAATGAAAGTGGTGATAACATGAGCATTTATAAATAACAAATGTTACACTACCGTGGGTGGAACAATGCACATATAACCCGCACTTGGGAGACTGAAACATGACGGCGTTTGTGTTCGACTACACAGCTCCTCTCGCTTTTATTGTTCTTCTGGACTACCTCCACTATTACTACTACTACTACTACCCCCTGAGGGAGGTTCCTTGACGCTGGTAAGGGGCTTTTGATCTAGGAAATTGGATCTGTGCTCCAGTTCCCTGAATTGAGCCTGAATGTCTACTACCCCCCCCCCCAACAGGCGCTGTATAATCCCCACGGGTTTAGTGCTCCCCATGATAATATAATAATCCACTATTACCACTACTCTTTCTTCACTAATACTAAATACTCTGCTATTATTTTTTTCCCTATTGTACTATTGTATAGTACTCCAGCCGCTGCCTTCTTATTTCTACGTCTACTTCTCCTCCGTTGCATTTGTTTATAAAACTGTGAATCATTTCAGCTAATCTGGTTATAGATCAGTTATAATGTTGGCATCCATCATGCGTGTTATGATTAAACTTGAGTGAAACCTCTGAACTATTGTGCCGGGTAGCCTCCAGTCTCATATGAATGTGCTTGTAGGTGATTTTGCTCCCAAAACTCAGGTTATTCAGATGTAATATAAGATTACTGAGCAATGAGTTCCGTAGAAAATATGAAAAAGATTTGGATTATGTTACACCTAATAAAGAGGTCATTTTGACAACACAGGGTCGTGTATATATACTGAAAGATGTATCTCTGTATGTGCATTAAGAAATGTTTATTTTTTGTGTATATATATATATCGAAAGATTTGTCTCTGAACATATACACAGTTCTCATGATTGGTGGCGTAGGCTGCAGGTGGCATTCAGCCTTAACCTGTAGTTGATGGCCTTCAGTGCTAACTCACAACCTCCTCGTTACACTTTCTCTTCCGACGCGTGGTCAGGCCTTCATCTTTCGCAAAATTTTCGAGTGATAGTAACTCTAGTCCTGCTGAAACAAAATCTTTCAAATTTACATAATTATTGAACCTTTAGTGGAGTGCTTGGTAATATTCTCACTATCCTATTGAAGTTTTTCAGTTCAGACTAACAGATTTAATTATGTTATGCACGTAATCCATCCGGTGTGATGGAATATAAGAGACAAACACAGATAGCTTAATTAAGTCTCTACAATGTAACTATCATACAGAGTAGGATAGCCGCATGCTGCGGGTTTTCCCCACAGTATGTTTAAGATGTAGAACGGGTCACCAAACTGCGGCCCGCCACAAGATTTTATGCGGCCCGGAGCAACTTGAAATATTTATAAATAGTAAAACTAATAAACCCTCATTTTCAGTCACTTATTGATTTTGTTGCTTGTAACAGTTTATGTCAAAATTTGTTCAAATTTTAGTTCTAATTTTTTCATTTTTCAGATATACCTCTCAGTTATAGAAGGAAAAAGGAAAAGAACAGTGGAGAGTGAGTGCCGCTTGTTTAATGAAAAATGGAGCGTAAAGTACTTCTTTATACAAGCAGATGATAAAGCCTTGTGTGTCGTATGACACGACACACAAGGAGTACAATGTACGTCGGCACTATGAAACCAAACATAAACCAAGTTATTCCCAATTGACAGGAACACAGCGTCCGGAAAGGTTTGAATCACTGTAACACAGGTTCCTTTCCCAACAAGGTTTTTTTCGCAGAAGAGAGCCGTAAATTAAGCTTTAACCAGGGCCATATACAAAGTAGCTTATGCGTTAACTAAAAAGAGGAAAGCCATTCACCGAAGGAGATCTGGTCAAAAAGTGTATGATGGAAGCAGTAGGAGAGTTGTTTACCTGGAGTTTACCTGGAGAGGGTTTCGAGGGGTCAACGCCCCCGCGGCCCGGTCGGAGACCAGGCCTCATGGTGGATCAAGGTCTGATGCCCAGAAATCTGTTCAAAATCCTCATTCTTGCGCCAGATACTGTTGCTCGTAGAACTGAGGATACAGGAAACAATATATTCATCAAACTGCAGAGCACAAAATTTCCAGTTTTATTCTCTCGCACTTGATGAATGATGTGACATATCACAACTAGTATTCATCCGTGGCGCCGACTATGAATTTATTGTCACACAAGAATTAGCTTCAGTGCATAGCATACACAACACAGGAACCAGAGAAGACATCTTCATAGAACTGAAAAAAAAAATATTAGAGGGTAACCTGAAGTGAAATAAACTGCAATGCGTGACAATTGAGGGAAGAAAAAAAAAAGATTTCTGGAGTGAAGAAAGGTTTGGTTGGACAAATCACAAAAGCTTAGGATGGTGGATTCTCAGAATCCCATATTTCTGCATTGCGTTATCCATCAGCAAGCACTGCTCGGAAAATATGTAAATATGTCTTGCGTTCTGAAACCAGTTGTTTCAACAGTGAATTTCATTCAGTCTCACGGGCTGAATCACCGCCAATTTCGTGATTTTTATGAAAGAAACTGATTCCGAGTTCGATGACTTATACAGCAGTTTGATGGCTTAGTTGTGGAAAGGTTCTATCACGGTTCTTTCAGCTCAGAAAGGAAATTGATTAATTTTTCACAGAGAAGAATCGACCCGAACCACTTTATGAGACGTTGACTGGCTGTGGAAATTGGCATTTTTTGCAGACGTGCCAAACCTTATGAATCAACTGAATCTGAAGTTGCAAGTTCAAACAAATTTGATTTGTGATCTATTCACGCATGTCAAGGCATTCAGGGCAAAACTGATGCTATATGAAGGACAGGTGAAAGTTTCTAACTTGGTTCATTTCCCATGTGAAGAATTTCATGAAGAAAGTGAAGCAGAATTTCCTTCTTCATTTCCAACATTAATGACTTGCAAAACCAATTTCAGAAACTATTTTCTGATCTTGATGGAAAAACTGATGAAATAAACCTGTTTCAAAATCCATTTCACTGCAGTGTTGAAACACTCTCAAGTCAGATTCAAATGGAAATTATTGATCTCTAGTCAGACGACATGATGAAAGAAAAGTATGAAGAAGGTCATCTGATCCAATTTTGTGAATCTTTACAGCCTGAAGTTTCCAAATTTCAAGCGATTTGCTTGTGGATTCGTGTCCGTTTTTGGTACAATGTTTCTTTACGAACAAACATTTTCAAAAATTAAATATGTCAGGTCCAGATATCACGCAAATTTATCTGATGAGCATTTGAAGTCCATTCAAATAATTTGCTCTTCAAACCTGAAACCTCGCTTCATCAATATTTTGCAGTTAAAAAAAAAGTTGCATCATTCCCATTAATCTTATGCCAGCTTTTCTCATCTACAGTTCAGTAATTTATTATACCATCAGAACATTGGCTTATGCTTGACATTTTTACTAATTATGTATCATTTCCCAGTGTAAGTACGGTATTGTGTCTTCGTAACTGTCACATTTCTCTTTTGTTCTGAATCATATCATGCTGATCAAAAAAAGGATCCAAATAAAACATATTCATTCATTTATATTTATTTATAAGATTGAATTTTTCTTTGGCCTGCGAAAATGTGTTTAATGTACGATGTGGCCCTCGTACTGAAAAGTTTAGAGACCTCTGATGTTGAATAAGGAAGCTAGATACTGCGGGTGTTCCCACAATTTTTATGATGTAGAATAGGGTAGCCGGATGTTGGGAACATTCTCTCGAAGTAGAATAGGATAGCCGGATGTTGCGAACATTCTCTCGAAGTAGAATAGGATAGCCGGATGTTGCGAACATTCTCTCGAAGTAGAATAGGATAGCCGGATGTTGGGAACATTCTCTCGAAGTAGAATAGGATAGCCGGATGTTGCGAACATTCTCTCGAAGTAGAATAGGGTAGCCGGATGTTGGGAACATTCTCTCGAAGTAGAATAGGATAGCCGCACACTGGGTATTCCCATAACATAACTATGTAGCCATTTTTTATACAATAAATGGGGATCAGAACAAGAACTCTCTAATATTCCGGGTTGGGATGTGACTCCCAATAAATTCAAGTTTTTTCCTGTTTGTATTATGCAGTAGTTAAGATCGGAAGCTTCTACTGCCCTGGTCCCTAGCTGTGTAGTCAAAGGCTACACAGCTACGGACCAGGTATCAGTAGACGGCGTCAGTAGACATTGAATTGTTTCAACCACGGTAACTGACTTTTTGTTCTTTTTTGTTGGGTTTTTCCTACAGTGCTGATTAAATCTTTTCTTTCTAGATGCAGTGGTGGGTAGCAGTGTTGGTGGGTGCTGCAGTGTTACAGGCAGTGTTAGCTAGCAGAGTGCTCTTCTTGGCACCCATCGCTTCTCAAAGCCACAAAAACTTTTTCATGGGCATTGTCAATGCTTTGGCTGATGATGAAAACCAGGTTAGTGGTATATGATTATTAGCGAAAGTAAGAGAGAGAGAGAGAGAGAGAGAGAGAGAGAGAGAGAGAGAGAGAGAGAGAGAGTGAGTGAGTTTTTAATATATACATGTTCATTGTTTTATGCCACCAGTTACAAACAATGGTTATAGTAATGTCTCTCATATCCAGACATGGGAACGAGGCCATTTCGGATACGCATATTGTCGAATCTCCCACAGCAATAACTTAGCAAATAAGACATCGCACGCTGTTGTACATTGTGTTCAGTGTCTCATTTCTGCTTCGAAACCCTCACCTATATTCATAGTGGGTGATCATTATCTGAACATATGTATTTTAAGCTAATTTGAATACAACCTTTATGAAGACCATTATATCCTAGGTCTTAAAACACTGTGTGATGATATAATTGGGGTAGAAAAATCTAGCTCTGGTACACCATTGATTGATAAATTACTCATGTGCAATTCTTGGGTATCTTTATTAAAGATACGCAAGAGTTTCACATGTGTCTAATTTATCAACGTGCCGGTTCTCTGATACATTCATCTACAACACCATTGATTGTTTAACCACTGAGCGGTTCATCAGATGTCGGAGATGTGATTCTGGATAAGCTTGTCCTGTTTCATGAGGAAGAGAAACACTTATAATACTTCTTTTCTTACAGGTTACAATGGTGTCTTCATTTAAGCCATCTAAGGTGAGGGAAAATGTGCGTGAGGTGGTCCTGACAGGCGTGGATCTTTCCGATTATTTTCCGAATTTCTTTACTGGGCATCGAATGACTGCCCCTATCATTCTCATGGGTTTTACGCCCAGTGTTTGTGCTGATGCTCTGGGCAAGGAAGAAGTTCAGAATTTACTGAAAGAAGATTTTGATTTGGTTCTCCTCAGCGTGTTTATGTCCGACTGTTTCTTGTCAGTAGTTCATCAACTGAAGGTAAGTTACGTACCATATTTTATTACTTATATTTTCGATTTTTTATATAAAAAAAGGTATTTAAATACTGTAATTGTATAGATATAGTTATTTCAGTAAGTTGATAATACAGGTTAAATAAAAACCACATTATAGGCCTATTTATTTTTTTTTGTAAACAGAGGTTATATTCAGAGGAGAGCACTGAGCCCAGTGCAGTCATGCAGCACTTGATGAATGGATTGATCTGGGGAAAGGGAGAGGGACTCCAATTCCTTGGATCAAGATTATTATTATTATAATCAAGGGGGAAGCGCTAAACCTGGAGGATTATACAGCGCCTGGGGGGGGATGTGGAAGGCATTCAGACTTAATTCGGGGGAAATGGAGCACAGATCCAATTCCCTAAATCAAGAGCCCCTCACCAACATCAAGGAACCTTTCTTGAGGGGCCTTGGATCAAGAGCCTTTCACCAGCATCAAACCTCTTCCCTGAGGATACAGAGAAGCAACACAACAATAAACAAATCCTAATATGGAAAATATTTGCAAACTAGAATGTGTAGTGTGTATAAATGCCTAATTTAACTTCAAACATATTATAGATTGAGAGTGCCAGACGATACAGTATAAATCGTGCCCTTAGCCTTCTAGTCTAGGTAGTATGTTAACATCATCCTTTTTTTCTCAAAGCCTACTTAATCCCTTTCATAACTCTATGATATAATATATTAATAATGTATAGCACTTCATTTTTTATAATAATGTAGTATAATTTTTATAATACATCTGGTCCTATTAGTAAATTACTAGTCTTCCAAGCAGTTGTCAGACGTGTATCAGTAGTAAGCACTGTAAAAATTTCCAAACACAAATATTGTTCCTTTCTATTTTATTGAATATTGATGCTATTTTCATTCTTCGTCAGGTTCCTTTCATATATGTGAGTCCGTCTGGGTTGATAGGGCCACTTGCGTCGATGATGGTAACACACGTTTTCCTTCCTATGATGCCTCTCCTATGTTAGAGTACAGGTATCCTATGACCTTCATGGAGCGAGCAATCAGCACTTTGTCTGATGTGGCCATGGATGTGGTCTTCTCTTACTACGTGGCCTACAGGTATGTAGTGGTTTGGTTTTTAAATGATTCTTTTGTCAGTCGTAAATCAAACGGATGGGAAAATATCCTTATAATTACTGCCCTTTTCATGCAGAGGCCGGTGGGTACCTGAGTGTTCTTGTCCAGTATTTGGGCTGTGGGAGAACAGCTCTTACCCCGTACATGTACTGAGATAGGAAACAGCTTTTACCATATAAAGTCAATATTAGATTAATAACATTTGAAGCCTATTGACCACAGGAGGGTCACTAAGGCTCCAGGTTATCTGTCCAGTATGAATCAAGGATAAGATACAGTCGCTACGTAATCCAAGAAAGGTATCCTAACATCCTATTATCTAGTCCCGTCTATCTCAGTGCCTGTAAAAAAAGTGCAGAGAGCGTAAATTTATAAGGCACTTAAGATTTTAAATATCTAAACAAAGTATACTAGGCTTTAGAGCTTGAAGCCTGTCGAAAGAGCCATTTCCAGTTCTTGCACTTCTTGTAAGTTCGCCGGTGCAGTCCTGGCCCGGGTCTTCCTCAATTCTTGAACGGAAACCAGTTTTGTTTATTATAATATTAAAAAGTTAAAACTTACACAACCCAAAATGTATGTGAAGTTTCCTCGAGAAAAAGTTTACGAAAAGTTTGAAACCAATCAGAATATGCATTTTCGAATTATTACATAAAATCCAATAATTCTAAGTTTCTTAACTTTTCTCCACTTATAATTAATGCACTATCAGCTTCGTAAAGTTATCGAACTCATTCCTGGAATAATCTACACAGCATTGGCCAGAGAGCATTTGCATATGTCAGTAGATGCACGAATTCTTCCCTAGTTACAGTAAACCAGCACTGAAAAATTAAACCTGATTAGGTGAGGCATTCTCAGCCTATAAATGAAGCTGAGGAGGAAGAAAAATTCCTGCGGGTCATCATATGACTAAGACCCACGTCAGGAAACACTTGTCCTATTTCCTGACGAACCTAACCTAACCTAAGAAAAAATCCGGCCGCCTCGTAAAGGCACCCCTTCGAGAAAGCCTAAAAACAAATGCTTTGTTAAGTGTCTTAATGTGACTTAATTCTTTGTTTCCCACAGAATGGAGCCTGAATGTCGTCGCCGAGGTCTTTGTTCAGATGATATGCCAAGTCTTTTAGAAATTCGCAAAAATGTTAGTCTTTTATTGATAAACAGGTGGGTTAAATATTTTGTATTATTGTTATTATTAATATTATTATTAGTAGTAGTAGTAGTACTAGTAGAAGCAGCATATCTTTTATTAGTAATAGTTGTAGCAGTAGTCTTACTAGTAGTGGTAGGAGCTATAGTAGTAGTAGTTGTGGAAAATTGCATTTATCTGAATGTAACTAATTATGTACATAACAGTAAATGATAACAAAGATTATTATTTATCAATGTAACATAGACAAGTAGGAATTTGGGACACCTAGGTCGCAAAAAATGTCCCCCTTCGATACCTACCACTGTCATATCCACAAGTTGCTCTGGACCTATTAATTAAATGAAATATACATACACCAGGAATACTGGTAAATATATAAATTTATGGACTGTATATTAAAAAATTATTATATATATACACAATTACATAACAGAAGGAAAATATATCTTAATATCACTCACCAATTTGACTGGATATTAAGTTGTATCATACTCAGAAAAACCTCACTAACTAAATTTATGAAAACACTGGCCAGAATTATACACAAATCTAGAGAGCTTATCTGAGGTTCCTGGAGTTGTCTTGCCCAGTCGTCTCATATCTCAAGTTATGCAGGAATGCATGTCCAACAATTTCGCCTCCTATTTGAGAGGTGTCAGCCCAATTTTAACCTCTAGAGCACAAAAATTCCTTCCCATTGAACTAACGTTGTATACAATTCAAAACCAAGATGGCGAGTCTCCTCTGCGCAGAAGCAGGCTTTCCGTTTTCTATGACATAAATATTATTAAATACAGTATATACGGCCATCTATTTACATATAAATACTGAATTTCTGGAAAATATATACAGTATTTTCCACACTGCAGCCGGCCGGAGTTCATTGCTAAACGACTCAAATTGCTCATTTGACAATGGTGGAGGACCTGGGTACATATAGGATCTGGCATCCACACGGCAACATATTACACAAGATTTAATCACCCTTTTTACACTTTGCCGTCCTTGTGGAATCCAGAAAGTTTCCCTAATACAATTTAAGGTATCTTGTACCCCACCATGCATTACATTTTTATGGGCATTTAGAACACTCAAATTTGTTAGATGATGAGTTTTGGGCAGTAAGATAGAATGTTTAGCATAATCACCCAATTCAGCATTTTGTAACCTACCTCTGCACCTAATTACATTGTTCTCTAAACACAGCCCCAATTTCTCTATTATGGAACCTTTCACAATTTTTCTTTCCATCATCAATTTAATCTCATTTCCATAGATTTCCTCCTGTTCCCTCTTTATCCAATATTCAAGAGGATGTGAAAACTTAAATGAAATATTCATCTTGTTTAGAAATTTAAACACCAATTTAGTTACATTGATTAGTTTGGGTAAAGAAGAATACCTATTTATATCAATGGCTAAGGGTGGACAAACTATTGGAGAGATGGTCACAGTAATTTCAACAGGAGCAATATACGCCTTTTGTACAGGCCAATTAGCTTTATTTACCAACCAGCTCGGTCCTTTAAACCATGATACAGCATTTACAAATTAGCATAGGTAAACCTCGAGACAAGAAATCGGCTGATTCTCCTCCCCAGTATATGATTAAAGGTTAACATATGCTGACCCAAACTATATAACTTCTATTGCATCTGATTAATTTCAGCGACTCTGTTTTGTACATACACAATTTACTCTTTTCCATTACGATCCATTGTAAGGATACCTCATTATCAGACCAAATTACAGTGTCGCTAATATTTATCTCCTGCACTTATTTCTTATATAATTAGCTAATTTGACACCTACATAAATGCTGTTAATTCCAAGTGAGGTAAGGTATATGATTTAATTGGAGACACTTTAGCCTTAGACATAACAAAGAGAAATAACACTATTACATTGAAGGTAAGCAACTGCTCCATATGCCAATTTTGAAGCATCACAAAAATGTGTGAGTACATTTTTCCCATTTGGATTGGCCGCCTAGTCGTGGTAACTCCAACATTGAATTTTTTCATAATCACCAATTAATTCATCCACCTGTTAATGATTCCTCAGGTAGAATTTCATCCCAAGCCATTTAAGTTTCCATGCTTTCCTGAATTAATAATTCCCTCTTATAGTAAGGGGTGACACTAAACCTAGAGGATCAAACATTTGGAAACTTCAGCAAGCAAAACTCTCTTAGTTAATTTATTGGGCATACTGTAATTATTAGGTTTTAAACCATAACAAATCTCTCTCAGTATCCCAAGTTAAACCCAATACATTACTACAATTTGCACTTCATCTCCAGGGTAATCTTACTTATTTTTGTCCTTCATTTGGACAATTACTATTCCATTCTCTCAGAGGCATATCTGCACTTTGCAATATTTTACTAGCCTCTCCATAAGTCATTAACAGTTCCTCTCATTGACGTCACACCCAGGAAATTGTCCACATAAAATTGTTTGCTCATTACTTTACTCAATGGACTTCCCATATGTTTAAGGTGTGCATTTATCGTCGCTTGAAGTAGGAACGGACTGGATGTAGCACCAAATAATAACCTCCTAAAGCGAAAGGTTTTCAGAGGGCTAAGTGGGTCACTAGATTCTCAGGCCATAAGAAGCGGTACAATCCCGTCAGCCTCTTGTAACCCACTCTTAGGAAAGCTTTACTTATGTCAGCCGTAAAGGCATAATTTTTCATCCTGAAATTTAATAAGATATCTCCTAATTTTTCCGTCAACGACGGACCTGTCATCAAACAGTCATTTAAACTAGGTACATTTTGTGTACTCCTGGCACTACAATTAAACACAATTCTCAGAGAGTGGTCTTAGAATCCTTCTTCACTCTATGAGTGGCAAATAGTGACCATAAATTTTGGCTTGCTCAGGAGGTACCTCTTCTATAAATTTATTAATTAATTGTTCAGCATTTATATCATTATAGGCAGTTAACAATTCTGGTGTCTTACTCAGTTCGCGGAGTTGAGCCTTTAGCTGCCCATATGCCATTCTGTAATTAGTGGCAATTCTGATGGTTCAGTCTCCACGAAGTCGTACCCAGTATTGTCCAGATTCAAATTTTGCATCTTTCAGGTATTGCTCCTGAGTAAAAGAATCGTCTGGACTTTCTTCATTTACATTTATTCCAATGATGTCTAATTCCCACAATTTATGCACTGGCTCAACACCATCCTCTATGAAAGAATTATACTGGGGCACGACTTCATGAGTAAGACACACAGTTTATGGTATTTGTAGTTTCCTCTAGTCATGAATTTTTTATTACGAGGAATCCTACCATACATTACATGGCCTCCTGCAGTCCTCAAAAGGGTGATACCACATTTCTTTACCATACCCTTTACAAAGGAGGCATAAGACTCACTACCTATCAAAATATTTATTGGGCCTACAGAATCATCACTTACCCCAGAAGGTGCTAAATTTACATTATGTGAAAGTCTTTCTGTAGCTTTACTAAGCCCTACTGTAGATATTTTCTCTGGAAGTCTATCTACAATTACTGCATTAACACGTTTTTTCTAATTGCCCAACCAGACAGTTACATAAACAGTGTCATACAATTGAGCTCTTTTATCCGAGAGAAAACCAGATAATTTTAAAGTTGTGGGATCTCCCATCTGTACTTTCATACCATCAAGACATTTACGTTTAATGAAAGTACGCTGGGATCCCTGGTCTAATAATGCAGTTACATTTTTTAATTTATGCCTTTTATCATCAATTTTTACCTGTAACACAGGTAAGGCTACTTCAGCAAAACCATCATTATTAACATTAGCAGCAATTTTTACATTAGCCACTGTTGTGTCAGGATTGTCAACATTATCATTATTATCAACATTATCATATAGACCTTTACACATGACTATATGGTGTCTTCCTTTGTGACATTGATAACAGAAGTTTAATTTAGCATAACAATCCTTTACATTGTGATTACCTAAACATCTGATACATCTGTCAAGTTCCTCCAGTCTTTCAACTTTATCATTCCATGAATTGTATGCATTGCAGAAAAGACAATCTCTCTTTTCTCTGACTGGTTTCTTATTAAATGGGCTACTCTTAGGAGGGTACTTATTCTTCTTACCTAGTGGAGAATCATTATTTCTGATTCTTGCTACTTGATATGCACCTATGCAACTCTTTTTAGGAAATGAATTTTGATTATTAACATTGGGATAATTTCTCCCTTTGTGAAACTTGACAGGTACCTCAGAGTTATTATGTGTTTGCATCTTTAAAATGAGTTAGTTGGCTGGTCTGCAACTGCACAATTAATTCTTGTAGACCTAGTCTTATTTCGTCCAGACCAAAATAACCCTTGTGATATTTGTTCGAGAGTCATTCAAGTGTTTTACAGCTTAATTTATTCTGTATCATGGCACTCAATAACCAGTCTGATTCCTTCAGATTATATTTATTACTTAAAGTTTTGAGAGTGCTCTTCAGTTTAACTCTAAACTGCTGTAAACCTTTGTAAGTGTGATCTGGAGATTTTAAATTAACAATGATATTCACTAGATCCAACCTACTTTGTTCTATATTACCATAAGTGACCTTCAACATGTCAACTGCTTCCTTGTAAGAGTCATTTTCATTGGGAAAGGCTTGTATGAGTATGTGAGCATCTCCTCTTACCTGTCCTTTGATGTAAAATAATTTAGTTACACAGGCTAGGTCACTCCTGTCATGCACAGCTGCTTTAAAAATTGACCAAAATATCCTCCAAATTTTCTCCAGGATTAAATACAGGTAAACACAATTCTGGGAGTTTTGGCAAAGACATATTATTTGTTGGAGCAGACTGACCAACTGCCTGGTTTACACATTTTAATTTATTCAAGGCCTGACTTTTACAAGAAAGAATCTTTTCCTCTAATTCATAATACTGATTAATCATGAGATCTATTTCAGTCTCATCTACACAGTTTACTAATAAATCACCTTCATATTTGTTGTAATATAATTTGTATGAATCATATCTATTACCTAAAGCATCTAAATACAATTTTAAATCAACAGTATTCACAGTTTCTTGATTCATTAATTCCAAACACTTATTACATGCCTTGGTTACATGAACTTTTTTAGCCTGTATTGATGCTTTCTTTACTCTATATTCCATATGTTTATCTTCTATATTAATTTCCTCATTTTCAGCCATGATGCAATGTATTAAATTCAACTTAATAACACTGATTATGTACTAAATTATGCACTTTATAAAGGTAAATAGTGCAACTTACCTTTAAATAAATTCTAGCTACTTGAGCTTAAAAAAATGTAATATAAATTTTAAATACACATTAATAATATTAGCTACACTTGAGCTTAGCAATTACACATGTAAGAAATTTATATATAAATTTTAAATGTACATTAATATAAACCTTTAGCCAGCCTTGGCTTATCAAAATTATTATACAAATTAATATAAATCCTTGCCAGAATTTGACATAGCAAAATTAATATTATATACATTAATATAATTAGCAACACTTGCCTTATCAATTACACATACATTGATATAAGTCTTGGCCAGAATTGTCTTATCAAATTAATATTGTAATAGTTATAATCCACTACACATTAAGTAAAATTAATATTATACACATTAATATAATTAGCAACACCTGGCTTATCAATTACACATACACTGATATAAATCTTGGCCAGAATTGTCTTATCAAATTAATATTATGCAAATTAATATAAACTTAGCCAGACAACTTATCAAAATTAATATTGTAATAATTATAATTCACTACACAGTAAATTTGTGAACTTAACATCCACCTCTTTCTGCCATTTCACATATAATTATTAAGTAATTAACCAGTTAATGACTTCACTAATTACATCCGGTTCGAAGGACCAACGGGCAAATTAAATGTGGAAAATTGCATTTATCTGAATGTAACTAATTATGTACATAACAGTAAATGATAACAAAGATAATTATTATTTATCAATGTAACATGGACAAGTAGGAATTTGGGACACCTAGGTCGCAAAAAATGTCCCCCTTCGATACCTACCACTGTCATAGCCACAAGTTGCTCTGGACCTATTAATTAAATGAAATATACATACACCAGGAATACTGGTAAATATATAAATTTGTGGACTGTATACTAAAAAATGAGTATATATATATATATAATATACACAATTACATAACAGAAGGAAAATATATCTTAATATCACTCACCAATTTGACTGGATATTAAGTTGTATCATACTCAGAAAAACCTCACTAACTAAATTTATGAAAACACTGGCCAGAATTATACACAAATCTAGAGAGCTTATCTGAGGTTCCTGGAGTTGTCTTGTCCAGTTGTCTGATATCTCAAGTTATGCAGGAATGCATGTCCAACAATTTTGCCTCCTATTTGAGAGGTGTCAGCCCAATTTTAACCTCTAGAGCACGAAAATTCCTTCCCATTGAACTAACGTTGTATCCAATTCAAAACCAAGATGGCGAGTCTCCTCTGCGCAGACGCAGGCTTTCCGTTTTCTATTACATAAATATTATTAAATACAGTATGGCCATCTATTTACATATAAATACTGAATTTCTGGAAAATATATACAGTATTTTCCACAGTAGTAGCAGTGTGACCACTAAACCCAAATATAGTATTAAAGTTATAAAAAATGGTTTGAATAGGTATGTGAGTGTAGTCAGGTGTCACTTAGACCTGCCTGGAATGGACCAGCAGACCTACTGCTGTAATCAGCTATTTTTAACCTTAAAAAAATAACGCTCAGTTTACAAACAAAAGAACCTGGGTTCGATTCTCTGGCAGAATGAGTCGTATTGGCAAGTTTCCTTTCACCTACTACCCCAAGTTTTAATTGACTGTTGTGGGTTGCATCCTGAGTGAATGTTAGAATTCCTCACATGGGGATTAGACTTGAAATGAGACGAGGCAAGATAGCTACTTTTACCTTGTGAATTGAACTGTTTATAGACCTTATTTCAGTCAGTGTTGAGCTCAACCATGACTTGATAAAGCTCGACAATGAGCAAGACTGGAGAATAGAGACTTCTTTTGCTTATTGTCTCAATACCTTTTGACATTTGCCAGTGAACCAAAACAACAACAATGAGATATATGCTAAAGGTTGACAATAATTAGGTTGTGTTGCATCTCTACAGTGTACAAACCGTTGATTACCCAGCTCGTCCCATTGTTCCTGCCGTGGTGAGTTGTGGAGGCATCCATCTCCGTCCAGCACAGCCTCTCCCACAAGTAAGTTACCTCGTACACATTTCTAGCTTCTCGAAGAAAACTATCATTATTAATAGTAGTAGCAGTAGTATAGCAGCAGTAGTAGTAGTAGTAGTAGTATATTCACTGGGATGGGTAACCCCAGAAGGCATTCAGAATAATGAGGTAATCGGATGTGATTCATGGAAAGGGAGCGTAGCTGCACTTCCATGAATCAGGCACCATTCATCGTTAGGAAGGCACGCCCATTACAGTGAAGTGAGATTACTGGGGCATTAACATCGTAAGATCATAAATGGAATAAGAAGTATTAAATCTGTATTAATTTATTTAATACTTATGCTCGAAGCGCTACAACCATGCTAGTCATTCATGCAGTCGTGTTTATGACGATTTCTTGAGTCCTGCTGCTGGTACTTGCATTATTAACATCTTGATTACACATAAACTGGCTGTCATTTGAACTGATGGGAAATCTAGTTTTTGTTAATCAGAGTTCAGTTAATTTTATAATTTTAAGTCAGTGATTTAAGTACCTGTATGTATTTCTTAAAGCGTTCGCATATGTAAAGTAACAGTGTTTCTACATTCTGTGGTAACATTACTGTTTTTTCTTTTGTCTCCTAGAGCAAGTGAAATATAAATTACGTTTAACGACAACGTTTACCGAATATAGTCGTTATATTTACAGCAGTGTTATACACATTACTTACATATATCATCTTCATTACTTTTCTTCCCAGTTCCTTCTTTGTTGCGGTCTCTTGACTCTTTAAGTGTGTTGTCAGCTCTTTGGAGTTTTCACTCACTGCATTCCATCGTTGTTCGTATTCAGCGCTGCGTGGCCTCTTTACCAAGCACAAAAACATCGTCTTTAACTGCTGTTCAGAGTAATGAACTTGAAGACGGTTCTGCATGTTTAGCGGTTGAAGGATTATACTCTCACATTATTATTATAATAAAAAAGAAGCGCTAAACCACAAGGGCTATACAGCGCTGCAATATCTCTCTCACAGAAATATGCCCATTTTCAGATTCTCCAATTTTGTCTGATCGCTGGAACGTCAATGATTCGGGTTAGACAATAACAGCTGTTATTGATCAAACAACAGTACAGCTCTTGTTAGACTTCTGTTCATTGTTGTTCTGGTTTTTGAGAAACTGTTCTCTCGCGACTCGGTATAGACCACACAACACTTACAACATAGCTATAACGTGAGAAAGCACCTGCTGCTTCTCTCTGAAACTTGTCAAGCCTTATTGACAGTCAAACACCTTTTGAGTGACTGTACTATTTATCAAGAGCATGTGGAATTCATTCAAGTTTCTCTTATAGAATCAGGGCCTTTCGGAAAGCCCTGCTTTCAACACAGAAACTCTCTGCTGTTGAATTCTTATGTCAAACCATACCACGGGTGGGGTTTGAACCCGCGGTTAGAGAGTTTCAAAACTCCAATAAGATTACCTGGAGAGAGTTCCGGGGGTCAACGCCCCAACTAGGTATATTTCTACACTATAGGAAGGTTAGCATAAGCACCACTGTGTCCACAAATGCAAGTTTTTACAGACGACTCTCCCGCTAGCATGGCCGTGACGAACTCTAGCTCAAGTCCCCTCAAAGCCGTGGTATGGTTTGTCTGCAATCGTGTCATTACGATTTCGTGAGTCTTGTTATGCCATTCTCTACTTTCCTTGATAGTTAGTAATTATACCCTTTACGTTACTTCCCTTTGCCGATATATTTCCTTAGTCTTGCAGCTCTTTATGATCCGTTCAGTTTTAGTGCATTTTATGAATATAATAATAAAACTACCTATTCTCAATATGTTTTAATAAATAGTATCAAAATTCAACTTAATTTGTTTTTGAGTGGCTAGAGCTCCTTTATTAAACTTAAAATGGATACTTGTAACATTAGCAATATATATAATCTTAAGAAGTGTGTATCTTTAGTAAATTTATTTAGGTACATGTACACATAAGTACATTTATCATACATAGTAACGTGTAAATTACGTAGGAAAATCCAAAAAAAAGTCAGTTATTTCCACTGGGGTCCTTGACTTACTGCCGTTGGGATCTGTCAATGTATATACACCAAAAGTTTACTTTAATCCCAATTTTAGGTTTACCTGCATCCCCGTTGCAGGCATAATAGCATTTTTGACTGGATTATTATTATTATAATCAAGGGGGAAGCGCTAAACCTGTAGGATTACACAGCGCTTGGGGGGATATGGAAGGCATTCAGACTTAATTCGTGGAACTGGAGCACAGATCCAATTCTCTAAATCAAGAGCCCCTCACCAACATCAAGGAACCTTCCCTGAGGGTTTTTTTTTTTGACTGGAGGTTAAAATAAAATTCTGTGTTGACGACCCTCGTGCAGTCGATAGCCTTAAACCTAACATATCAAACAGCTTAGTACAGTGAACCGATTCCACTTACATTGTCATTCAAATAATTTATGATATATTTCACGTGGATAATCTTTTCTTGTAGGACCTTGAAGACTGGGTGCAAGGTGCTGGTGATGCTGGCTTCATCTTCTTCAGTCTTGGCTCGTCTGTACCACCTTCCACCATGCCAGAGGAGTGCGTATTATTATTATTATTATTATTATTATTATTATTATTATTATTATTATTATTATTATTTATGCATGTAGACCCATAGTGTTGGCAGCAGTCACCAAGCCAGAAACACTGTTGTTATAATTACCATAGTCACGAAAAAGCAAGAAACTCCTTTTGGTCATCCTGCACCTGGGTAATGGGAGGTACTCAAGCTTGATGTTAGGTACAAGACAGCTCCAATTCCTTCATTTATAAAGGAAGTGTTACGACATAGGAAAGTCTGATCGTGATGTACAGTGACTACATTAAACTCAATATAAGAACATAAGATAGGAGGAACTCTGTAGCAAACCTACTGGCCCATACTAGGCAAATCTTTCTTAAAACCAAACCCACTAACAAAAATATTTGCCCAACCCGTTTCTTTGTCTACATTTAACAATGGTTTATTTGCTATTCTGTTATCAGGATGCTTAACTTTCGTCTGATTCTCACACTGAGCCGCACAGTTGTGGATCCATTTACTTCCTCATCTGGATGGAATGACACATTACAAGTATAAAAACAACGACGCAAGTGGCAGAACAAGCTTTAGTTTGAATCTGTACAGAGCATTGATCATGAATTAATAAAGTTCTACAGAGCAATCCACAGTCTTAATTTAGGTTTGTTCTGCAACGCGTCTTTGTCTCTACATCGTCTCAACTCTTTAACATTTTCTATGAAATAAATGTATAGATAATAACATATCTGTTGTATGAGACCAGTGATACAGTATGTTAGTTAATCTTACACACAATACACACAGGTACCGCACTGTCCTGGTTCAAGTGTTTGCTTCCCTCAAGCAGAGAGTCTTGTGGAAGTGGGATAAGGACACTATGGATGACCTGCCCCCAAATGTCCGTCTTGGCAAGTGGCTCCCACAACAAGATATTCTTGGTAGGTACATCTTCATCCAGGGTTTTCCTGCAGTTTTTTTTTTTTTTTTGTGCACACAACTCAGAATTTGAAATCACATTCGCTTCTCGATCTTAAAGGTACCCGGACCTACTGCGCAACGTCCCCCTGAAAATCTTCATCGATGAACAGCATAATATTAATTAATTGGGAAATATCGCAGTGCAGCCCTTTTTTTCTTCTTCTTCTTCTTCTTCTAACGGTATGAAAAGATTCTCAGGAGCCATGTTTGGGCCACGTCGCGGGGTTTTAGAAACCCCTGTCTTAATCTTTCCACCAGGGCCCTATTGAGGCAAGCACTAAGTGAGCTGAAGTTCCAGGTCTTAACTAGGCTCACCTACAGTAACGTGAAAATATGTGATAAACACATTAGTGAAGAGAAAGAAACACTATCACCGTGCTATATCACATAATTACCTCGGTTGAAGACAATTGTGACATACGTGTGAAAGAATAAATTGGCACCTCACATAAATATATGCAATGTATGGGGGCTATTACAACCTAGGATTTCAAATGGCCTGTTATCCCAGGTGTAATGGGAGCAAATAAACACAGTAGAAAAAGTTTAGACTTATATTATCCTTCACCAATTATAACAGCAATATGTACACTATGTACAGTGATAAATATAGTGCACTCCACGGTAAGCAAGGCAGAAATAGAAGCCACAAGATAGCAGACCGTGCTTCAACCAGCTCTAGAGTGGGAATGACAAGGGCAGACAGGAGAGCGGTATCCACATAACCTCTGCGATTGTCAATCCCACCTTCTTATTGGCTAGAACCTGGTCACTAGTTGAACGATGGGGCCCCATCATCAACTCTTAGCAACCTGGTTCGCTGGTTGGGGGAGATAGCCTGTAAATGAGGGTGTGTCCATGCGCCGAATAAAGGTTACGTACTCTTTGCATGCCACAGGGGCCTTCAGAGCGCTTTCTCGTGAATAAAACATTGATAATAACCAAACTGTACTTATATGTTATCTGTGCTCCAGTTCCCCGAATTAAGCGTGAATGCCTTCCACATCCCCCCCCCCAGGCGCTGTATAATCCTCCGGGTTTAGCGCTTCCCCTTGATTATTATAATAATAATAATGTACTTATATGTTACGCAGGTGACCCTCGCTTGCGTTTGTTCATCACACACGGTGGGTTGTTGAGCACCCTGGAGTCCATGTACCACGGTGTATCAGTGCTGGGGATCCCTCTGTTTGCTGACCAGCAAGCCAACATAATCAAGGTGCAGAGGGATGGCTGGGGCAAAGTGCTCTTCTGGGACCAACTTACCTTTGATAATCTCAAGAATACGATCAATATCGTCATGAATGACACAAGGTACTGTAACCACAAGGTTTCAGCTTTATCTTAAAGGTTGACATTTTGTTTCAATTCATCGGCTTTTACCCACCAAAGGTGAATCAGAGAAGGTAAACACATTCACCATCACTCATTATTATTATTATTATTATTAAGTCAAATAGCTAGCCTGCATACATCATATAATGTTTATATAAATACATACCTGGAGTATACCTAGAGAGTGTTCTGGGGGTCAACGCCCCCGCAGCCTAATGATGCAACATATATTCCAAATTATTTTCTTGGTGTGTGTGACGAAGCAGCATGAAAACTGAGGTAGCAAGATGGTCCAAAGTTATGATAGATCGTCCACAAGAGCCAGCAGAGGTGGCCCTCTACTGGATCAAGTATGTTATACGACACCAGGGAGCATACCATCTCCGGTGTCCTGCTGCCACCATGACATGGTCAGCACAACTTTGCTTCAGTATGAGTTAACGTTAATAATAATAGCTATATACGTTTTACAAAAATAACCCCCATGTAGGAGAATGAAACTTATGACGACGTTTCGGTCCGACTTGGACTATTAACTAGTTAATGGCCCAAGTCGGACCGAAACGTCGTCATAAGTTTCATTTACTATGTGCGGGTTATTTGTGTGTTGTTCTAGTTACGGTATAGTGCTTTTTTATTCTTTAATATACGTTTTTTCATTGTGTATATAGGAGAAGTTTACTGAAGAATAAAACTCACTGTACCTTGACTGGAACAATCCACAACTAAACTACAAATTGGAAATAAAATTTAAACGCGGTTCAGTTCTTGGACTCGCGATTTTATAATGGTCTAGGACAGACCGAAACGTCCTCTATTATCCATTTCCAATATACGATTTATAAGGAAATGCAATATCTGCTATACAGAACTGTTAATATTTCTTATCTCTCACAATTCATTTTTTTCAATGTCTCAGTTCTGTCTTGTCATACGAATTGTTGTTTCAGGTACCAGCTGTATAATGTGGACGTATGGGCAGCAGTGATAGTTCTTTTGGTCATTCTCAGTTATATTTCATTACGGCTTGTAATTTCCTTATGTTTCTGGCTCTGTTTCTCCAGGACCAAAACCAAAACTGATTAAAAATTTATCTCAAGATGTGTGTTTAATAATTCCATGGGAACCACCATTCTACGCGAGCAGCTGAGTTAGTATGTGACTCCACTTGACAGGAATGCTTACTGTACCCAGATTATAGCCATAGGGCTATAAACAGTACATCACTTGTACAAACTCCAACACTCCTTCGAGAGCCACTACCCGCAGTGGTATTCATTGCGCGGCTCGCGAGCCGCCAGCGGCTTGCGAGCCACTACTCATAACAAGATATGCAGGCTAATATTACCATGTCTAATTTTTCTCATTTACTATATTGCACTAGCAGCTCAGTACTACTTAATTTAGTTGAGCTACGCTAACTTGCAGTAGCTGCGGCTACCGGGTCACCACATGGAGAAGACCCGGGCCAGGACCCGTCCTGGCAAACTTACATGAATTAAGTAGTAAGTTTATTCAGGTATACACAAATACAGTTACGCAGGTTATCATACATAGCAACATATGTGTAGAGAACCTGGGATAACCCAAAACAGTCAGACATGATGAACACCGGAAGCATCAGTAGTAAAGACTAGGAACATGAAGATTACTACCATGATAAGATTTAATTCGGATTTTTAACCCCGGAGGGTTAGCCACCCAGGATAACCCAAGAAAGTCAGTGCGTCATCGAGGACTAACTTATTTCCATTGGGGTCCTTAATCTTGTCCCCCAGGATGCGACCCACACCAGTCGACTAACACCCAGGTACCTAATTGCTTCTAGGTGAACAGGACAACAGGTGTAAGGAAACGTGTCGAAATGTTTCCACCCGCCGGGAATCGAACCCGGGCCCTCCGTGTGTGAAGCGGGAGCTTTAGCCACCAGGCCACCGGGCCACCGATGCGTGTACGAAGTTTTACATCAAAGGAATTGAGCCGATTCTTCTTAGTAAAACCCCTCAAGGAAGGTTCCTTGATGTTGGTGAGGGGCTCTTGATTTAGGGAATTTGATCTGTGCTCCAGTTCCCTGAATTAAGCCTGAATGACTTCCACATCCCCCCCAGGCGCTGTATAATCCTCCGGGTTTAGCGCTTCCCCCTTGATTATAATAATAATAATTCTTTGTAAAATCCTTGTTAGTTTATCGCTTAGTTTTGATTATAATAATTTCCGTGTATCAAACCTAATTACCTTCCTTTCTCCAGGTGCTACGTAACCGTATGTGTTGATCACTTTCCCTTAAATATAATTAATAATACCAGAGAGACTGGTTAATTTTAGGCTCAGCAAGGAAAAATAATCGCAACATTACCTATCACTGAGTATGATAAGTAAGACACGTGTGTGGCAGTCACGTATCTTCCAAAACGTCTCGCCTACACAGTAAACTTCTTTAGTCTTTGTGAATAAATGGTTTAGAGAACTGATAAGTTGATACACGAGACACTTGTGCAACAAAAAAAAAATAAAAAAAAGAGAAAAGTGGAAGATAAGGAGGAGTTTGAGGTAATCGTTATGTCAAATTCTTCATCTTCCACCCTAGCCAATTGTAGGCGATTATTGGCGAAACCTTTCCACCATAAAGATACCCAATTAATAATAATAATCATATCTTTATTTACTACAAGTACATGTACAAGGTATACAGACCATAGTTGGTGTGAAAATTTGTGTGGACTGCCTCCAAGTGAGTCGCCTACCCTGGCAAACTCTGTTGACACCGAGCTCTGAGGTGGGTACCTCAGCCTCACAAGTGGCTTATAGGACAGATTTTCACAAATGATTGGTATTGCAAGAAACTCGCCTGCATGCACGTATAGAGGACTATCTTACTTGGTGTTGCAGCATATATCCTGATCTTCAACTTCCCTAAGCTTAGCCTTAGCCCCCTCTGGACTTCCCCTCAGAAACCACGTGCAACCAGGAGCCTTAATTCCTGCAATATTCAATCGTTATTAGTGACCTGCCTGCACCTCAGAAATTCCTATATCCAAGAGGGTAAGTATCCCCTAGTATAACTATGCAGACACGGACACTAGCTTCCAGACTGCCTTGAGACACTGGTACTTACTGGGCATGCACTGCCTGTTGCACACCGGGCCCACAGTTAAAACTCACTCACAATCTCCCCAGACACTGGCCAGAAATCTACGAGATATAGTGGAGGTCTTGTCGTACTGTATGGGCCTGACGAAGGTCATCTACGGTACATCGAGGTGCCTCTACCAGATTTCCCCAGGTCTCAAATGTGAAGACACGTGGGGGGCGCCGTCTGCTGATCACTGCACGTCTTGTCCAGTCGGTGTCTGTCTTAAGAAGGACGCTATTGTGTCTTTGAGCCCCGCGCCTCATCATTCAAGCTAGGGCTGCCAGTTCTCCCTAGCTAACTTAACCTAGTGTTTGCCTACATTATCGGCCTATTACTACCTATGTTAAGGTCTTAGGTCTACATTATTATTATCTACAGTTGCCTTAGTAAACCTAATATTAGTGTACTAACAGTAAAACTACCTACTCCTTGCCTGAAGGGTAAATCTATAAATTAAATAAATGCCTACCAACAATCCATGCCAAAATAGAGAGAATGCTGTTTGTTTGGGAGAGTTTAAGGGCCAGCCAGCTCAGCCGTCCCATTACGGCCATGCTGGATCTGTCCTGTGGAACTTTAGGGACCAAATAAATTTCCACAGTTGGCATCAATGACATACTACTATATAGAAAGCCCCTTATTATGCTGAGCATTTCGGGCAAATTAGGTCAGTTTTGTCCCAGGATGTGACCCACACCAGTCGACTAACACCCATGTACCCATTTTATACTGGTGGGTGAACAGGGTGATGGTGAATTGTCGCACAAGTGTCTCATTCATTTACATGGCATTTGACTGCCACCCACAGGATGGGTATGGTGTGCCCGAAATGCCTAGGCATGCTAGTGGCTTTCTTTGTAATTAATATTTTATAATATGTAAACCACACACTGCAAGCTTTGCAAGGAAATAAACATTTTCGTTGTCATTTCATAATATATTACACTAAACATCTACATGGACATTGCTTCTCGTGGTGGGGAACAGATGGCACTGGTGGTTTGTTTACACCAGCGGCGTCCACTTTGTCTGACGCTCCGGACTTCTGAGTATGTGCTGGAGTGCTGATAGCTTGCTCTACCCCACTTCCATAAGCTTCAATGATCATTTTTTCTGTTTTCTCTACCTGGGACGTTTGTCTTCATCATACACTGCCCGCTGCTGAACAGTTGGTCCGGGTGTCATTCATCAACTCTTATGTCTAAAGAAAGCCTGATATTGTTGACTCAAATGGAGGATTATGGGCATCTGGCTCTTCCTGGATATAGGGAGGGGTGCTCAACTAGCCTAATTAAAAACTTATTCTTTCCTTTTCTATTTCAAAAAGAGAGGTTATTTCCTTTATAATTCCCAAATAAATTTGAGTAAAACGTTTTCTTTCCGGACTTCTGAGAAGTAGGGTTCAATAAGACTTAAGTCTTGGCAGCCTTTAACAACCCCAACTCTAACAACAACAACAACAATAACAAAATCTCTCTGACGCTTCTCCTTCAGGTTGGTGTTCTATTTTAATATTAAATACTGTATTTTGAAGAGAAAATAGAAATAGGAGAGTTGTTTTATAATTGAAAATTGACGATAATAAAGAATTCTTAATAATAATGACAGACTGGCACAGAAACAACGAAGACTAGCAATGACCACAAACTTTAATTAAATAACAATTTTACGAAAAAGTCTCACAGTTCCTTAACGCCCGGGAAGGGCTCCTGATCCAGGGAGTTAGAGACACCCTTTCCTTCCCTGGGTCAAAACAGATTGCATTAGGACAGACAAAAAAAAAAAAAAAGCCAGGCAGTCATTGTACCTAGACCCTGTTAAAGATTCGAATCATTTACCCTCAACTCTGTTACTAAGTCAGCGATGTATGACCCTTATGGGTTTAGCGCTTAGATTGATTATAATAATGCATACATTTATGTACATATACACATGCACACATATATACATATTCACATATAAATACACATATATATGCACATATATACATAAACGCACACACGGGATAAATTTTGTCATCCTTCTCTGTTTTCTAGTACATTTATGTCCAGTAATACAATGACCAGAACTGTATACTATAATCTAAGTGAGGCCTTACCAAGGATATATAACGTTGAAGTATAACCTGGGGACTCTATTAATTATACTTCGTGATATGAAGTCGAGAATCATCGTGTATAAGTTATATTTTAATTTTTCTCTTTTCATTTATAGTTTCATCTAACACACATTATCCAGTCTGCCTGAGCATCCTCAGACATTTGCTCAATCATAATGAGTGGAGATGAGGTAATGAAAGACATGAAGGAGCGAGCTAAGCTACGTCGCAAGCTACTGGCACAACAGGTGAGGTAAAACATGGAAATCATCATTAATAATATTTTTTTAAGGAGAAGCAAACCCTTGATGTAACAAACTAATAGGGGAAGGGATTGTTGAAATGTATATTAAATGAGAATAATGTTAAAAAAATTGCAGAAAAAACACCAAAGCACTCTATACCTAATATAGAACTGTACATAATTTACAGTTATCCTGCATTAAACATTGAAAATAAAGGAGTTAAAAATACATTTTTCTCAGCAGGTTTTTGTCTGATATTTCAGAAGTTTTTTTTT
>NC_069468.1:18537506-18558048 GCF_026875155.1 Cherax quadricarinatus
TGCGGGCATTTTTTTTGAAGTTAGAAATGACCTCGGTCCAGGGGGCTGGATGAGAGGGGGGGTGTTAGGAGGCAAGAACTTCACTGTGATGAAATGGAATTCCACAGACAATATGCCTACCAAGTTTGGAGGATGAGCAGGAGCATTGTCCAGTACCAGGAGGCACTTGAGTGGCAATTTATGTTCCAGGAGGTATTTTTTCACACTCAGGCCAAACACATCATTAACCCACTCTGAAAATTTGCCTTGTGATCCATGCATTATTGTTAGCCCTCCACATCACGCACAATTTACTCTTGAAAACATTGTGTTTCTTGAACACTGGGATTTTCAGAGTGATACACTAGTAAAGGCTTCACTTTGAAATCCCCAGTAGCATTAGCACAGAACACAAGAGTAAGCCTGTCTTTCATAGGCTTGTGTCCAGGCAGGGCCTTTTCCTCCTGCATAATGTAGGTCTTCTTTGGCATTTTCTTCCAAAACAGGCCTGTTTTGTCACAATTGAACACTTGTTGGGGGAGGAATCCTTTAGCCTCTACGTATCCCTTGAAATCTTGCACAAATTTTTCAGCCGCACATTTATCAGAACTTGCAACCTCTTAATGCCTTACCATGCGTGTATGCCACTATACTTCTTAAATCTCTCAAACCATCCTTTGCTGGCCCTAAATTCACTAAAAGCAGCACTTGTTTCAGGTATTTTTTTTACAAGATCCGCATACAACTGCTTTGCCTTCTCACAAATTACTCGCTGCACAACACTATCTCCCGCTAATTGTTTTTCCCTGGTCCACAGCAGTAATGACTTTCCCATATCTTCTATTATTGGTGACCTTTGTTTCGTTATCATATTTACTCCTTTCGCAGCATCAACTTCCTTGATTTGTTGTTTCTTTGCCAGGATGGAAGTGATGGTAGATTTGTTTTTCCCATACATCCTGGCAAGTTCCAACACTCGCATACCACTCTCAATTTTTTCAGTCACTACTCTCTTAAATGTCATCATGTTTCTCACTTTCTTTACTACAGGAACTTTAATAGGAACTTTCTTTGGGGCCATGCTTACTTATTTCGCAGTTGCACTTAATAAATGACAAAGAAAAACACTTATTTATAGCGAAATGTTTGGATGAATGAGCAGATGCTTCCTCACTCGGCCAGCAACGCAGTTACACTGACTCAGCAATGCACGAGCATCGCCAGCAGATAAGCGTCCAATACGGCCGATAAGCAAAATAATGGCCGATAACTGGAAGCCGAAAAAACGGCTGATAAGCGGAATGGCCGATAACCGAGGGTTCACTGTATAGAAAACAATAGTAGAAAGGATGTTTAGGTTTCAAAGATGTTCATACTGTGGTTCATCCATTATAAAATTGTAAGTGGTTCCTAAGTGCCATACGTATATGTTCAGATGTTTGTAATTTAGGTCACTTGTAAGTTGAGGGACCTGTACAACAGTAACTTTTACAAAAAGCTTTGTATATCTTGCTCCTACAGTGTTTTACCAGTTATGATGGTATATACATTGTGAAGTGTGTTTCTCTCTGTATATACACTGAAAATATACTTTAATCCATGCTTCAGGGACTGAAGTATCCTTAACTGGTGGTGCACAGGTTGCATTCAGCCATAATGGTCCTCTTGTAATTGAAAGGCTCTGAAGCCAATAAACTAATCAACCAAGTACAGTGGACCCCCGCCTTACGATCAGCTTCCAATGCGACCAATTATGTAAGTGTATTTATGTAAGTGCTTTTGTACGTGTATTTTTGGGGGTCTGAAACGAACTAATCTAATTCACAATATTCCTTATGGGAACAAATTTGTTCGGTAACTGCACCTGAACATACTTCTGGAATGAAATTATATCGTAAGGCGGGGGTCCACTGTAGTATCCTGTAGCACCAAATTTTCCTTTAGATCTTGGTGAATTTGCCTTAAAAAAATAACTTCACCTATATTTTCAATTTCTTGTGATTTTTATTGTAATGTAAAAGCACAGTCTACTTTTCTCCATTCACAATTGTCAGTTTTTTTCGCATTTGGATTGTTCATTATGTATGATATGTTCTTTTTGTGTATTCAGTTAGGAGTTGCCAGTGCAGACAAGTTGGGTCAAGCCCTGGGCAACATTGGGAAGCTCCAAGATGATCAAGAACGTATAAAAAGACTGCGAAGGTCCCGGCAGCAAGAGGAGTTGGGGGGAGACGAAGCTGCCAATATGATCTATACAGACTCCTCTACGTTCCTTAAGGTAGGCTAAAAAGACAGTGAACTATTTTTAATATTGCAATTCACTTATGGGTTGCAAAAAATATTAAACATACAGGACAGAGTAATTGCTCTTTTATTATCTTATTGAAAATATTTAGTAATTTAACATTTTTTTAATGTTTCCTAACTTTTCATTTCTAAAACAGCCAGGTCTATAAAACAAAAATTCATAAAGCTGTTTTATCTATAACTCTTACATTGTTATTCAACATCTCTTCTCCAAAGAGATGGCCATGACTAAAAAGCCTCCATGTAACCCAGTCTAAGCATATGTCCCATTATGGCATCATGGGACTTATAGCATCTAAAATGCAACATTTATAAATGTATGAATGTTCAAAGAATTCACTACACCTTATAACCTACATGTCTAAGGTTATCCTCCAAGCATTGTATAAAGTAATATTCTCGAATGCTCAGATTTCCTCAACTTGTTTGACCTCCAGACATGATACATAATGTCTCATAGAATCACTACTATTAGAAATTGACACAAAATCAATATATACTTCCACATTCATTCTGAATGCACAAATGATTAACATATATTAAAAAAACTGCTAATGCTAAAAAAATATCACTCATGCAGGAGTAAAATATTTTATTTATACTAACTCAGTAGAACAGTATACAAGAGGACATTTTTGACAAAATTTGTCATACTTTAGTAAATAATTGTATTGCTGAACAAGATCCTTAAATTAATTACAATGGTATCATTTCAGATTACGTATATGAAAAGCTTCTGTTGTCAGTAATTTCTGTCTTGTACTGTAAATTATTATATGCTGTATTAATCTACTTTTTCTTCAACAGGGTACATCTGCAAACCCACACAATGATTATTGTCAGCATTTTTGTAGATACTGGACAGCGTCCACAAAATTTTATTAGAGATGTTGGTCTGGCAGACAGATTTGAAGAATATCCAAAGCTTCGAGAGCTAATCAAACTTAAGGTATGATACACATGTTACTGTTTAAGGCTGATACAACATTTTGAATATAATCTATGGAATGGGATCTGAATGCCATCAGGCAAGCTTTGAGTATGAATAAATACAGTTGACAAAAAAATTATATACCTCATGTGTTTTATTCATCAATTTGTTAGTACAATATTATATAGTACCTATAATCTAGGAATTACTTTAAACTAGTGGATGTGTCTTCAGTTTCATAAAATATTGTTTTGATTTTTGTTTTGTTTTGCATCATAATTGAAAACGTTTTTTTATAGTAACTTGTTTTTAAAATCTTTCATGAAGTCTCTTGAAACTCCAGAAAGTTATCAGTTAGACTTTTGCCATTTTTGAGCTTTAATTATCCCTTGATGTATGGCAGAATCAGTGTCATGTAGTTAGATATACAGTGGACCCCTGTTTAACGATCACCTCCAAATGCGACCAATTATGTAAGTGTATTTATGTAAGTGCGTTTGTACGTGTATGTTTGGGGGTCTGAAATGGACTAATCTACTTCACAATATTCCTTATGGGAACAAATTCGGTCAGTACTGGTACCTGAACATACTTCTGGAATGAAAAAAGATCGTTAATCGGGGGTCCACTGTATTTTGAAAAAAAATCCCATTTAGCAAAATTGTTTTTACTTGGGTGGATTAACAGAGCAGCTTTCAAACAGTTGTATTAACTTACTCTTCAAGTAGCCTGGTTTTCAAGAAAAAAGGGGTGCCTTGATGCTGGTGAAAGGCTCTACAGTCAAGACATTGGAGCTACTCTCCCCTTCCTCAGATCAAACCTGATTACCTCCCATTCCCTAGATATTGTACGACCTTTAAGTTCAGAGCTTCCCCACTAATAACTAATATAATAATTAACCTCACTTTGTTAGTATTGTGCTGCCTGGCCTCATGCACAATGTTTGGGAACCACTGGATTGATAAATTGTTATGTAATCTCAACCTTGTTATTCACCTTGTAAATAATAGGCAACATTTTAACATCCTGAGAGCTCATGGATTTTAATTTTTCTGATTAATTTTCCACTAAAGGAGGATGACTCAAAAAGGAAAAACTCACCACTTTTCTAACAATAACTGTTTTTTTCAGAAGTGCACAGACATCACAATTCAAATTACCTCCTGAAATGCAACATCCCCACCATCCTTCAGAATGCAGACACTATATACTACCTCCAGATCTCCACTCTAGCTAACAAGCTTCCCTGAATCACTTCATTGTTGTTACCCTGCTCACACTCCAACAGAATATCAGATCTTTAAAACCACTTGCTTCCATTCACTCTGATGTAACACTTATACACTCCTGCTGGATACTCAAGACCCTTCAGATAAACCCTCCTTCACATCCTTCCTCAAACCTTAAATGGGATGATTCTTAACCCTCTTTGCTTCTATCCCAGATATATGCACCCTTTTGGTCATCCTGTCCTGCTTAATCTTCTCTGAATCCCCAAATCTGTGCCTTCTGAATCATACCCCCTGCAGAGTCTTGTAATTGCTAATAGAAGCTCCTTATTCTTTACATGATATTCACACTACTAGTTAGCTGGATTCAGGTTCTGGAGGTAGGTAGTACAGTGCCTGCACTCTGACTTAGGGGTGAGGATATTTGAAGTTTTGAACTGTAGTATCAGCACACATCTGGCAAGACTTTGATGGCTTCAGTGATGGGGAAAATGTTTAATATTTTTTGGGTCACCCTACTTTGGTGGGAGATGGCCAGTTTGTTGAATAGAAATATTGCTTTCAAGCATGAGAACTCTACAGCTTTCTACTCACCACAGTGTTAAATTTAAAGCCCATGCCTCACATTCATATAAAAACAAAAGGTACATTCCACTTTTTACCTCCATGTATTCAATATACAATGACGGAGTGAGTGATAAAAGTATTTCTCCTTTTTCGGGTCACCCTGCCACTGTGGGAGATGGCCGCTGTGTTAAAAAAAAAATTACTTTCCTGCTTGTTTCTTAATAGCTCTTATTCTTATAATATTGTATTTCCTTTCCACATGGCCTGATCCGACATCAGGCCATGTGGTCGATGATCCCAGAACCATTAACAGGTAGACAGTGCTTTATGTTCTGTATTGTATATTGAAATACATGTGTCTTTCCTTCTTTGGGTCATCCTGCCTTGGAAAATGACTAATGTTGTAAAAATAAACAAAAGTACAGCACATTATGGCAATCCTCTCCTTAGAGTCCTTCGCTGGTAAAGGATTCTGTCTCCCAGGAATTGGATCAAGCCTGATTGCCACTCATTTTCCAGGTGCTGTATGACCCATAAGATTTTAGCAACTCTCCATAAATAGAATAATAATAATAATTCCATTCCTTCAGACTACTCACAGATTTCTCGTCTTTAGAAATTATTTACAACCAAAATCTTTACACAATTTAATAATGTGCTTTCAGGAAATTAATATTTTTTATTCATTTATTATTATTTGTTCCAGTACACTTCACTTAATCTGTACTTCACTGAATAAAATATATTATTGACAAGTTTCTTATTTTCAGGATGATTTAATAGCAACAACTGCAACTCCACCCATGTATCTCCAAACTGACCTCCAAACATTTGACCTCCGTGAGTTGCCAACTAAATTTGATGTGATATTAGTGGAACCACCACTGGAGGAATATCAGCATACAGGTGTAAACAATGTGCAATTCTGGGATTGGCAGAAGATTATGGACTTGGATATTGCACAGGTAATTGTTTTAATTTTTTTCTAACACTGGCTATCTCCCAACAAGGTAGGGTGACCTGAAAAAGAAACATTTACACCATCATTCACTCTCACTGTCTTGCCAGAGGCATTCAGGTACTACAGTTTAGATGACTCTCCAACCTGCAAATATCCTCACCCATCTTTCAGAGTGTAGGCACTGTACTTCCCACCTCCAGGACTCAAGTCCGGCTAACCGGTTTTCTTGAATTGCTTCACAAAATGATACCTTGCTCACACTCCCAAAAACCATTTGACTCCATTCGCTCCTGTCTAACACACTGAGTTATTCATGCATATTTTTGATGACTTGAAAGCTATAACTCAGCCCTTACATAGAATATAAAACTAGAGAAACACTGCAGTAGGTCAACTGTCCCATGCTAGGCAGGTCTAATTCTCACTTATATGTTCCACTCCTCTACATCTTTATTACCAAATAAGTGCTTTACCCTATAAAAATATAAAAAATAAGAATAAAATGCTGCAGATGGCCTACTGGCTATGCTAGGCAGGTTTATGGAGAGGAGCATTGATTTATGCTTGCCACCACGAGATGGCTTTGGTTTGCTTTCCTTACTGTTGATAAAGACAGTTTTAGGACTTGTAGTTGGTTTTGTGCAAGTCAAGTAAATTTATGGGTATAACATGTTCAGTGCCTAGATAATAGGTTGGTAGACAGCAACCGCCCAGGGAGGTACTACTGTCCTGCCACGTGAGTGTAAAACGAAAGCCTGTAATTGTTTTACTTGATGGTAGGATTGCTGGTGTCTTTTTTCTGTCTCATAAATATGCAACACTTTCCTGTGTTTTTTTTGATAGTTATTATTCTTCTAATATTTAATTGCAATTTAAGAGGCCTGACCCGAAATGGCCCGAGCTGATCCCCATAAATAATTTTAAAAATTTTTAGAGTTAGAATGCATATCCTGCCTCGGGGGATAGGGGCCAGTTTGTTGAAAGAAGAACTCATGAATCTTTTCATATTGATGAAAAAAAATTTGATAGTATGTAAAAGTCCCTTAAAGCCATATTTTTAAAGGTTTTTAAATACAACAAAAATTCAACATTTTTTGTCAATAATTTGTAAGAACGGGTTGTTTATTTAAGTGAAAATAACTAAGCAGGGGTAATTGTATATTAAAGGGTTAAATTTTTTTTTACGAAAAAATTTTCAGGTTCCCGCACCACGTGTTTTATTTTTTTTGGGTTTGGGATTTTCAAAAGGGCGGATCTGGGTCGCTGTCTTCGTAAGGGGGATTTCGGCTTTTGTGAAATAGCGGGATACGCACCAACTTTAACAACCCAGGACATTTGAAAAATCTTGACCCAAAAGCTTTTTATTTCAGCAAAACTAAGGTTTTTTAAAAACAACATTGTATTTTAAATTAGCTAGTTTTAGGGGTTTATTATGCAATGAGCATTTTCCCATTTTCTACCAAGCCCCATGGAAGAAGAAAGACAAATCTGTATAAATATACAGGGCCCCCGGCCCCGAAGGGCCCTCAAGATAAAATTTCCAAAGAAGCTTTCGGTAAAAATTTTGGCCCGACCAAGATGAAAAAAAACAACCAAAAGATTTACCGAAACCGTGTCCAGCTGGGCCCCAGTGCCAGGGTGGCGGTTCCACCGTATTCAATAAATTTTTTTTTTTTCCATTGTTTTTGTGTTAAACTGCTAAAAAAACCCCCATGGGCCAAAGAAAGTTCTATGCCCAACCCCGTGGTAAAAAGGGTGAGAAATACTTCGACCCGGTATGCGCTGCACCCCGTCAGATCACCCAAGATGTTGGGGAAATGTTTTTGGGACTTTAAAGGAAAAAAATTAATCAGGGGTTACCCCCCCAGGATAAACCCCGAAAGCATTGCATATCGAGGACTGTCTAACTTATTTCCCTTGGGTCCTTAATCTTGTTCCCCCGGATGCGACCCACACCAGAAAAAAAAAAGCCTGGAAAAAAGTACTTTTTTTTGGTGAATTTAAGGCCAGCAAAAGGTTGGGTTTTAGGAAAATTTAAAAATTTTAGGGCATACACATGTAATAAAGGGTGTAAAGCTGAAAAAATTTCCAACCCCCAAAAAGTGTTCAGTTTTATGAAACAGGGGTGTTTTGGGAAGACAATGCCAAACAGGACCTAATTACTCAGGAGGATTCCAAAAAATGTTTCCAGAGGGGGAGGAAGGGTTTTTGAGGTGGTTCGGGCTTGAGAGAAAAGGAGCGAAACAAGTACTTTTAAAATGTATCGTCTGTAGTGGAAGGAAGGCGGGGTAGGGGTTTGGCTGGAAAGGTTGGGGGAGGGGGGGAAAGGATTTGGTGTGGAGGGGGTTTTGGACTTCCACGGGCATGCGTGAGGGTTTGTAGGAGTAATGGAGACAAATGGTTTTTTAATACTTACGTGCTGTTTTGGAGTTGAGCAAAGAAAACATTTAGGGGGGTTAGGGAAACCAGCAGGCCGGATTTGAGTCCTGGAGAGGGGAATTTACAGGCCTGCACCGAAGGAGAGGTGAAATGTTGCAGTTTAAACGTAGTGTAAAGCCCCTTTGGCAAGACATGAAGGAGTGAATGTGGGAAAGTTTTTTTTTTCGGCCACCCTGCCTTGGTGGGAATCGGCCAGGTGGAAAAATAAATAATAAAAAAATCATTTTAACATTATTTAGTAGTTTTGTGCATGTTCATAGTTTTTTTGAGGAAAGATATTTCATGAAAAAAAAAAAATTTAATACTTTTGTGGGGAACGGATTAATTGGAAAATTAATTCGACAAAACGTAAATTCCCTAAAGATAAGCTCTTGGAGGGTTATTATGTTGGTAAAGGGGTCCACTGTAATTCTTTTCTCTCTTAAAATTTTTTTAAAAATTAAATGTCCAGAGTCTTTTAAATGTATGGTAACATACCCTTTTGAAAAAGGTATTTAGCCCATTTTAAACTCAGCTTCCAGTGAAAAAAAACGAGATAAACAGGGCCCATCACGCAAATTCATGGGAACATCCTTCTCAGTTATGCCTAACTACATGTTGTAACCTTATAGTACACCAATAGTAAAAAAATAAAGAACACACATGGGACTGAAACTTTGATGATGTTTTGGTTCAACAATTATTACTTCCAAGTGGGACTGAAAATAAAAAAATTTTTATTCTCCTATATACGGTCTTTTGTGTAACCAGTATATCTTCAATCCCCCAACCCCCAGTTTTTTTGCCCCAAGGGGTTTTTTAAAGAAGATAAACCAGAAATAACATACTTCTAATATTTTTACATCCCGCGTAAAGGTTTCTCGCCCTGAAAACACTTCAGTCAGTATTACTAAGGCTGGCTCCCCTCGGGAAAATTAATGAATAGAAAAAGAAAAAAAAACTGACAAACTAAACACTTTATTATTTAGAAAATATAAAAAAAAAAACTTAAATATGAAATTTTTTCCCATTTTAAAAGAAATAAAAAAAATGAAAAATAAATGATATCAAAATTCAAACACTAATATATAAAAGTAAACTGGGGTGCTGGTTGATGTTGACCCCTCTTAGAAAGTGTAGGTTACTGATGTGTGGGGGGGGTCAAGGTTTGGGACAACCCAAGGCTATTTTCACAGATCTAGCCTTGAATGTCAGTCCAGATGACAGGACTCGGTTCTTTACCACTGCAAAGATGAGGGTATGTCCTGTACAATTTCAGGTAGGTAGATTCAACACGTGACGTCTCTGGACTTGCCGTTTCCTTCAATATTCTCGTTGGTTGGCAGGTGACCCAATTTTTCTTCCAAGTGGAAAAGAGCGGGTTCCCACTCTTAAAAATCACTCTCCAGATCCCTTAAAGATGTGATTTTTAAAACACAAACAGAGATCAAGGCTGAAAGGACAAGTTTATTATTGGTCAAAAGTGAAGCTTTCACCAATAGCCAAAGAAAGGAGCAGGCTTGTACTTAATTTTGGGAGCTGTGGTCGAGTAAATTACCGTTTGGCGGACCCCCCCCGTCCCTTTTGGGGGGGGGGGGGGGGATAGCGGGAGCTAAAAATTTTACTCTCCTTAAAAAGAGCCGCAATAAAAACATCGCACCATATCTCGTCGCTATTCCTATTGTTGAACTTTTCCCCCCCACACTCCCCCCATACCAAGATTTATAGTAAGGGAAAAAGAAAAATGGCGAGGAAAAATTTTCTAACAGGGGGTTGGAAAAAAAAGTTCCTTTTAAAGCAAAAATTTAAAACCTTGATTCCAAAAAACTTAAAAGTTAGGAAATAAGGAGACTTTGGGTTCCCAAAATTTTTTGGAATTAAGGGGTTTTGGAGGTTCCAAAAGTTTCCACCCAGAAAAAATTTTGTTGGTTCCCAAAGGGGTTTTTTTTCAAGGTGGGTATCGTTTCTAAAGTTTTCCCTTAAATAAAAAATTTAACTTGGGAGAACCACAAAAAGGGTTCAAAAAAAAAAATTTTTTTTTTTGGAAGTTTTAGGGTTTTCCGGAAAAGAAAGTCCCCCGGAAAGTTTTTTTTTAACCCAGAAGGGAGTCCATTATGGATTTGTCCCAAAAGGGGAATTTTGGGGAAGGTTTAGTTTTTAAAAACAAATTTTAAAATTAAAAAATAACTTAAAAAAAGGCCCTTTCGGAGAGACTTTTGGCGGGGGTACGTATTTTAACTCAAATTTTCCCCCGGGGTACGGGGGAAATTGATTCCCCTTAAGGGATTTTTGGGTGATTATCCTTAGACAAATTCAAGAAAACGGCATAAAAAATTTCGAAAAAAAAGGTACGATGAGTTTCGGGGTTTTTTTAAAATTCTAAAATTTTTCCCCGGGGAGAGTTGAAAAGGTTTTTAAAGGTTTCCTTAAACTTTTTAAAGGAAGTTTCTTTTGGCTTGGATGGGGAAGGTGGGGGTAAACTTGTAAAATGAGAAGGGAAAGTTCCCCCAGGGGGTTCTTGTTTTAAAAAAATTTAAAATTCAATTAAAGCCTTTTTTCTTACGGGGGGTAAAAAGGAGTTAAGAAAAGATAAGATTTTTTTTTTAACCCCGGGGGGGAGCCCCCCGGTTCAGTGGCTGGGCTTTTAACTTATTAAAGGGGGGTTTAATTTTGGTTTTGCGCCCCCATGTGGACCTTTTTCGTAGGTAACAAAAAAAGGGAAAAACTTGAAATTTTCCCCCGCCAAATCGGGGGGGGGCCCCCCGTGGGAACGGAGTTTCCCCCAAACCAAAGGGGCATAGTTCTATACTGCATCATCCTTATGGGTGGAAGAGCAGTTACGGTTTAGAAGAAGGGTCTAACATTATTTGATGATATCCCGCGAAATTCAATCTCTAAAAGAAGGAAGCGTAAAAAAAATTTGTAGTCGCTATCTTTTAAAGGGGGATAGGCTCAGCATCCCACAGGTTTGCATTAAGGCCTCAAAGTCAGTAGAAAGTCATATAAATTTACCTTTCTTAACCATGATTGGGTGAGCAATTGCGATATGAAGGTTAAATGACTTTGTTTTAAAATAATTTGTCTCCTCCGTCAAATCATCCCAAAGGTGAACGGGGAAAAGGGTAAAATTTTCCTTTTGATGGATTTTTGTGACTTAGTAAAACTTATGCTACTGGAGGTAACACGGAATTCAGTAAAAACCTGGAATTTACTCAACTTGAAGTAATTATGTTTCTTTGGTCTCCAAAGACCTTAATATTAATTTTTGTCCCCCCAAGGGGTAAAGAGCCCCCAAGTCAGTTTTTTCTCTGTATGCATGTTAGAGGTGTCATTTACACACCCTTACATCCTCAGTTGTCTTATAAAGTTCGTGTGGAAAAACTAAGTCAAAGTCATTAAATGTTACCAAATTTCTTCGGAAATATTTCTTAAGGAGTTAAAAAGGTGAAAACCCCAAAGATCACGGGGAATTCCCTCAGGGCAAACAAAGCACGGGTGGGAAACGATGCCACTCCTTAGGTATAAGGGAGCAAAGTTTCCTTAAAAGGGGACTTGAAAAACGAATGCTGGCGTAAATTCCCCCAAACAGCTGGGATGATAGAGTTGGTAAAGAGAGGCTTCACCCCCAAAATTTTGGTAAGATTTTGCTTAAGTCAGATGTGAATTGTGTCCCATAGAAAAAATCTTTTAGGAATCCCAACTCTGGAGAAGATGGAAAAAAGGGGCTTCGCCACCTTGTATATTATGGTCTTTAAAAGGGTTTGGGCTTCAGGGGAAAAACGAAGCTAAAAATAATGTTAATTTAAAAATCTATGTCCCCCCGAGAAAGTGGGTAAAGGACCACGAGTCAAAAGCTACTCTTTCGAACGGTACCGAAAAAAAAATTGGGATTTTGACCATAGGTTTTCGCCTGGTACCTCGGGAGAATGACAGTTGGCAAACTTTTTAAAAGATTAAAAAGGGAGTGACATTGAGGACATTTTGGGCCAAAAAATAGGTTTCCCTAATTTTTTTTTTAAAGGGTTTTTCGATGGGAAATGTCTGGCCACTGGTGGTCATGAGCCCTTTTAGAACGTCCTCTGCATTGACTTGGAACTACTAAGATGGAAAAGTTATCTATCGAATTTAAAATGAAAACTGATTTATAAATAAATTTGGGATTAAATCGGAGTATCTGGAGAGTTTTTGAGCAAAGGAAAGGGGGGAGCAGTAATGTTGAAAAGATCAGTTATGGGGAAAGGGAAAGAAATTTGAATGTGTAATGCAAGAATTTGTGGGTTAAAGTAAAGGTTGGGTGCGAGAAGGGGTCAAATAAGCTTATGCACCTGGAAAAAAGAGAGGAATCAGAGGAGGAGAGAGATTTTGGGAGATGTTAAGTGAATGTTAGGGGAAACCTTTGAACCCAAGTGAGAGAGTAATTGTGGGGGGGGACCCGAATGAAAGTAGGAGAAACTTTAGGGGGGGTGGTAGGTAAGTTTGGGGGGGGCCAGGGTTTTAAAAATAAAGGAGCCCTTTTATTGAATTTGTATAGAAAAGGGGGTTTTGTTATAGGTAAACATATTTTAAGAAAAAAAAGGATAAATAAGTATTCAAGATATGATGAGGGCAAAAAAGACAGTAGTTTGTTGGTTATGTATTGGTAGATAAAAGACTGTTTAGTAGCTTAGGATTACATGTTTTAAGGGGGCCCCAGATATATCAGATCACTTTCTGTGTAGCTCATAAGAGTAAAAGGGAGATGGGATACAAGGAGAATAGAAGCATCGGGAAAAGAGGTGAAAGGTTTTTTAAACTAAAAGAGGAGGGAGTTTGAGTAAGATTTTAAACAGCTATTGGAGGTAGATGGGTAATGAGGCATAGGGAATGGGGTGAGGATGGGGTAGGTTTTTTTTAAAAAAGTGTGTTAGAGTGTTCAGCAAAGTTTTGGTTTCAGGAAAGTGGGTGCGGGGGGGGAAAGGAGTGATGGTGGAATGATGATGTGAAGAAGTGTAAGGGGAAAAAATTGAATGAGAAGTTTTTACAAGTAAAGTGTGCAAGGGGGGAAGGTTAGGAGAAAAAAAAGAGAGGTTTTGAGATGGTGAAGCAATTTTAAAAAAGAGCAAATGAGAGAGGGGGGTGAGATGTTATAACAAATTTGTTTAAAAAAGAAAAAGTTTTGGAGTGGATTAAAAGTTAAGAAAACCTAGGAAAAAAATGGGGTTTGATTAAAAAATAGGAGGGGGTTATTTAAAAAGGGGAGTTAGAGTATTTGGGGAAGATGGAGGGAAATTTTTTAGGGAAATTTTTAAATTTTAGAAGTGGGGGGAAATGTATTTCCTTATGGGCAAGGAGGAAAAACATTTTGTGGAGTGGGAAGGCCCGTTGTGATGTGGGGGAAATTTGTGAGGGGATAGGTAAAAATGAAAGGGGGGAAAGGGAGCCCGGGTTGATGGATAAAAATAGAAATTTAAAAAACAGGTGGGGATTAGTTTTGGAGTGGTTTGGGGCAAATTTTTTAATAATTATGGAAGGGGTAAAAGGGACCCAGGGGTTGGCGGAGCATGCATGTTCCCCTTTTTATAAAGGCAAAAAAAAGGGGTAAAAAAATGCAAAAATTATAGGGGATAGTCGTTGGTATACCTGGAAAGTGTATGGGAGAGTTATTATTGAAAAAATTAAAATAAGACGGAGAAAAAGGATAGCAGATGAACAAGGGCTTTTGAAAGGTAGGGGGTGTGTGGCCGGTGTTTACTGAAAATAGTGAACTATTTTGATAAAGCTAAAGAGGTCTTTGTGGCAAATTTTGATTTTGGAAAAGGGATGTGACAATGGGTAGGGGGGCGTGTGGCAGATTTGCAGGTGTAGGTGTAGGGGTAGGTTACTGAAAGCAGTGAAGGTTTTTACGAGGATAGTGAGGCTCAAGTTGGTAGTTGGAAGAGGGAAAAATTTTTTCCCAAATAAAAGTAGGCCTTAGACAAGGATGTTGATGTCCCGTGGTTGTTTAATATATTTATAGATGGGGTTTTAAGAGAAGTAAATGCGAGGGTCTTGGCAAGAGGGTGGGGTTAAAAGATAAAGAATCCGCATAAAGGGGAGTTTACGTTTCTCTTTGTGATGAACGGCTCTTGGGAGTTCTGAAGAGAAATTGCAGAGATTGGGGGATGAATTTTTGGGAGGGTTGCAAAGAAGAAAATTGAAAGTGAAAACAGGAAAGAGTAAGGTTAGAGGATAACAAAAAAGATTAGGGAATGAAAGATTTGGGTACAGATTGGGGGGGGGTATGGAGGGGGTAATGTATTCAATATTTGGGGGTGGACATTCATGGATGGTCTATGAAAGATGGGTGAATCATAGAATTGATGAGGGGAAAAAAGGGGGGGTGGTGCATTAGGGCTGGGGACAAAGAATTTGTCCCTTGGGGGGAAAGGGGGGAAAGTATAGAGTATAGTTTTCCAACGCTCTTACATGGTGGAAGCGGGGGGGATGAATGTTGCAGCGAGGGGAAGGCTGGAGGCGTGGAGATGTCTGCTGGGACAATGGGGTGGGTGAAAATTTTTGCAGAGAATTCGTAGTTTGGAAGTTTGGAGGGGTGCGGGATTACCAAACGTTTTTCCAGGGGCTGAGGAAGGGTTTTTGAGGTGGTTCCATGTGGAGAGAATGGAGTGAACAAAAAACTTCAAGAGTGTACATTTTGTGGAAGGAAGGCGGGGGGAGGGGGCGGGCCCAGGAAGGTTGGAGGGAGGGGAAAGGAGGTTTTTTTTGCGGGGGCGGACTTCCAGCACATGCGTAGGTGTTTGATAGGGGTGAATGGAGACAAATGGTTTTTTTAATACTTACGTGCTGTTGGAGTGTGAACAAAATAAATTTTGAAAGGGTTCAGGGAAACCGGCAGGCCCGGGTTGGTCCCGGAGATGGGAAGGGACAGTGCCTGCACTCTGAAGGAGGGGTGTTAAAATTTTCGTTTAAAAACTGTAGGTAAAACACCCTTCGGAAGACATGATGGAGTGAATGATGGTGAAAGTTTTTTTTTTTTTCGGGGCCCCCCTGCCTTGGTGGGAATCGCCGTGTGATAATAAAATAATAAAAAATTTAACAAAACCTTTTATATATTTAAAATTTTTATGAAAAGTTTTTCCTTTTGAAACTTGATTTTGTCTAGCTCATTATGGCAAATTTTGAAGAGAAGGGGAAAATTTCATTGTAAATTTATAAAGGAGTCCTTTGTATTTAAAGGGAAAAAAGGGGAAAAAAAAAGGATGGCAGTAGGGGAGCCTGGGCTTTGGTCTGAGCTCTGTCAAGACATTTTTAGTAACGGAGGTGATACTTTACTTTCATTAACAAGTAAAAGGTGATTCTCTATCTTTTTTGAGAGTGTATCACTGGTTTCTAACCCTACATGAATATTCGAACTTTTTTCATCTGTACTTTCGAGGGGCTTTCTGACCTTCTGGAAGAGGGTCTAAAAAAATTGGTTTTCTTTGGTGAGAAAGGTCAACCCAGAAGGAAGAAAAAGGCACCTTTTACTTACCATTAGTACGGGGCAAGAAGGGATGGGGGCTAGTACAGCTTTGACCCAACCCTTTAACCATTTAGACCAATGTAACAACGGTGGTGGGAAAAATGTCCCTTGGCCCAAATAGTCTGAAAGTAAAGAGAGGGAAAGAGTTTCTTTAAAAATTAGGGGGCGTTATCAGAAATGACTAACTGTGCATCCAAGCTGTTTAAAAAAGGTAGATACATTAAGTCCTTAATTTTTCCTGAACAGAAGGGTGCTTGGTCTTACGTCTTTAAAAATTTATTTTTTTACCTTCTTAAAAACTCGGGGGGTTTAGTTTTTGACAAAAAAATAAAAAATCATTTTTTTTCGACTTTAAAAATTTAGTTGGGGAAAATTTTTTAGGGTTATTTTTGGAAAAAATTTTGGGGTCCTATGTGGGGCCCCCCTTCACAGTTTAAAAACCCCTTTTTTTAAAAACCCCGTGCTAATTTTTAAAAAAAAAAAATTTTTTTTTTTTAAAAAATAGGAACTTTTTCCCCTGGGAAAAAAAAATTTTGTTTTGGTTATTTATGTGGAATTTAGGGTTTTTGGGGCTATTATGGGGTTTGGAAGCCCAAATTTTTTTAAATTCTTACCCTTTGAGGTGTAGGGTTGGCACTAGAAGCTTTCTTGGGGCCCATGGTCACTTATTTTCCACAAACAGCACCGAAACACTGTAATAATACGAAATATTCCGAGTGTATGCTTGAATGTTACCGGGGAGGCTGGCTGGTAAACAATGGGACGGGCGGCACATGTGAGGCTGGCTGAGGGCCCACATTGGACGCGTCTGGGACGAAGGCCGCTGAGCGGGTTTTTGTCCACTATGCGGGGCAAAATTTTAGCGAACAAAGCGTCCGCTATGCGGATTGTTCGCTATGCAAGGCGTTCGCTATGCGGGGGTCCACTGTACTAATTTGGACTACCCAATAAGGTGGTCAGAAATTGGCAATTTGGCCAATTTCACGCAAACTAAAAAATGCCAATTTCAAATAGGTCCAGAAAAAACAAGGTTGACATTCATGGCACTAAAAAAAACATATGCTCGTTCATTAGTCACATCTCTAGGCCCCTCTTATATTATTATTGCTTTCTATTTTGATTTTTTATTCATTCAAAAAAATATAAAATTTACTGTTATGCAGACTACTGCATTATTGAAAAAAATGGTATAAATAATATCAGTGCACTAGTAAAAGAATACTAGACTCCCCAGTTGACGTGTATTGGACGTGGGGGTGTGATTTATTTACTCCTGAACATTGGTAAAAATCGAACATTTCCGCTACGTTGAGCTCAGTTTCAAGGTTGTTTCATCGCAAAGTAATGAAAATCATCTCAAATTTCTGTAATATGTTGTCCATTTTTCACCTAAGACCATGAAAAGCGCGAATACAACGATAAATACTAACGAAAATTTACACCTCAAAGTCGGCGTTTTATTCCAAAAAAACGATCAGAGTTTTTTTTTTTCTCATTACACAATGTTACTGCAGGATTTTTTTTTATGTGGTGCACACTGACCACACAGACACATTCTCTCACATGTGGGCCAACCAGCTTTCTCCCCGCTTGATTTGAAGCCGCTAGAATTATTTGAGTATAAGTGGACCCCCGCATAACGATGGCATCACATAGCGATTATTTCGCATACCGCTTACTTTATCGCAAAATTTTGCCGCGCATACCGATTAAAAACCCGCTCAACCGATTTTTCGTCCAAGACGCGTCCAATGTGCGCCCTCCCCCAGCCTCACATGTGCCGCCCGTGCCATTGTTTACCAGCCAGCCTCCGCGCAAAACACCCAAAGCATACACTCGGAATATTTCGTATTATTACAGTGTTTTCGGTGGTGTTTCTGGAAAATAAGTGACCATGGGCCCCAAGAAAGCTTCTAGTGCCAACCGTACACCAATAACGGTAAGAAAAACCCATTGAAATGAAGAAAGAGATCATTGATAAGTATTAAAGTGGAGTGCGTATTGCCGACCTAGTCAAGTTGTACAAGAAACCCCAATCAACCATCGCTACTTTTTGGGGGGCAACAAAAAGACAATCAAGGAAGTTTGTTCTTGCCAAAGGTTTAACGTGTTTTCGAAACAAAGATCGCAAGTGATGGAAGATGTTGAGGACTCTTTTTGGGTGTGGATAAATGAAAAACAGCTAGCAGGAGATAGCGTCTCTCAAGCGATCATATGTGAAAAGGCTAGGAAGTTGCATGAGGATTTAATTAAAAAAATGCCTGCAACTAGTGATGATGTGAGTGAATTTAAGGCCAGCAAAGGTTGGTTTGAGAGATTTAAGAAGCGTAGTGGCATCCATAGTGTGATAAGGCATGGTGAGGCTGCCAGTTCGACCACAAAGCGGCCTGAAAAATATGTGCAGGAATTCAAGGAGTATATAAAAAACTGAAGGACTGAAACCTGAACAAGTGTTTAATTGTGATGAAACAGGCCTGTTCTGGAAGAAAATCCCAAGCAGGACCTACATTACTCAGGAGGAAAAGGCACTCCCGGACATAAGCCTATGAAAGACAGGCTTACTCTTCTCATGTGTGCCAATGCACTGGTGATTGCAAAGTGAAGCCTTTATTAGTGTATCACTCTGGAAACTCCCAGAGCGTTCAGGCCAAAAAAATGTCCTCAAGGATAATTTGTGTGTTTTCTGTGGAGGGCAAACAGTAAGGCATGGGTCACTAGGGAATTTTTCTATAAATGGTTACACCATGCATTTGCCCCCAATGTGAAAGATTACCTAACTGAAAAGAAATTAGAACTTAAATGCACTCCTGGGTTAGACAATGCCCCTGGTCATCCTACAGACGTGGCAGAGCGACTTTATGGGGACATGAGCTTCATTAAGGTGAAGTTTTTGCCTCCTAATACCACTCCTTCCTGCAGCCCATGGGCCAGCAGGTTATTTCCAACTTCAAGAAAAATGTACACAAAAGCTCTGTTTGAAAAGGTGCTTTGGAATGACCTCAAAACTCAACTGACTCTAAGAGAGTTTTGGAGAGATCACTTTAATATCCTCAATTGTGTAAACCTTATAGGGAAGGGTTTTGGGGGGAAGTGACTAAGAGGACCTTTAAAATCTGCTTGGAAGAAACTGTGGCCAGAATGTGTAGACAAAAGGATTTTGAAGGGTTTGGGCTAACCCTGAGAATCCTGTGCCAGTTGAGGAATCATTGTGGCATTGGGGAAAGTCCTTGGGGTTGGAGGTTAGTGGGGAGGATGTGGAAGAGTTGGTGGAGGAGGACAATGAAGAACTAACCACTGATGAGCTGATAGATCAACTTCAAGAGCAAGAGGCCAGACCTGGGGGAAACTGGTTCAGAGGAGGGGAGAGAGAAATTGAAGAAGTTGCCTACTACAAAGATAAAGGGAAAACTGTGCAAAGTGGCTTGAATGCAAACCTTCATGGATGAAAATCACCCTCACACAGTATTGCAAGCCGTGTTGGCAACCTGTACACTGACAATGTTGTGAAACACTTTAGGGAAGTGAATAAAGGAACGAGAGGTACAGGCCACTATGGACAGATATCTTGTGCGAAAGAAGTCCAGTGACTCTGAAGCTGGCCCTAGTGGGATTAAAAAAAAAGGGGAAATAACCCCCGAAAAAGGGCTTACTACCTCAAGTCCTAATGGAAGGGATTCCCCTTCTAAACAGTAAGAAGATAATGCTCTCCCCTCCTCCCATCCCATCAGTCATCACCAGATCTTCAATAAAAGTAAATGTCATGTAAGTGTGCATGCCTTTTTTCAGTTTTGTGTGTATTAAAATTAATATTTCATGTGGTAAAAAAATTTTTTTTTTCATACTTTTGGGTGTCTTGCACGGATTAATTTTATTTCCATTATTTCTTATGGGGAAAATTCATTCACATAACGATTATTTCGCATAACAATTACCCCTCTTTTCACGGATTAAAAATCGTTAACCGGGGGTCCACTGTATATACGTCAGAAACACTGGCTCGTAAGACGTATTTATACGTCGAAAACAGTCAAAGGGTTAATCAGGTTACGTTCTCTAATGAATGTTCGTATCTGGTGAGGAAGAGCTGTCAGGAACTGGTCAGCAACCATGAAGTCCCCTAAGAGATTCATAACTGTGATCAATTCTTGAACTCTCTATCCCAAAAATCGAACAAACGAAAGAGTGTTACCTGTAACTGCTGAAAGTTTTGGCCAGGCTGTAAGGTGGCATACCTGAAATCTTTCCTATAAGAATTTGTGGTTTTTTGATATGCTTTAAGGATTGCCTTCTTCAGTAGGTTATAATTACATTGATACCTGCGACAAAAATTGCATAGATATCAAAGTTGTACCAGAAAATAACATTCCCAACCTGGTAGCCCAGGTGTCAGCAGGCCATTCACAGAGGGTAGCGGTATTTTCAAACCTTTATAATTATGAAGTTATGTCTTCCCCCTCTGTGAAGGTAGGCAAATTAGGTGTTGGAATATGTGCACTAGCTGCACGTTGTTCCATTACTCCTTCCTCTAATTGCGTTGTGAGAAAGTCAACTTTTATTCCTAACAAAACGAGACTTCTCAAGCTCGCGATCTTTTTCTCTCTTCTTAACTCATGTTCTTGCATTTTTCCCCGTTCTTAGCTCTTTTTCCCCTC
>NC_069468.1:18558548-18583218 GCF_026875155.1 Cherax quadricarinatus
ATGTATTAAATTTTGTATTCTTCCTGAATGCTTTCTAATTAATTTATTTTTATTCTTTTAATATGGAGGCCATAGGACTATATTGGATCATTTTCCTTACCGAGAATATCTTGTTGTGGGAGCCACTTGCCAAGACGGACATTTGGGGGCAGGTCATCCATAGTGTCCTTATCCCACTTCCACAGGACTCTCTGCTTGAGGGAAGCAAACACTTGAACCAGGATAGTGCGGTACCTGTGTGTAAGGCTAACACACTGTATCATTGGTCTTATACAGCAGAAATGTTTTCTGCGGATTCATCCCACAAAAATACACATGACAAGAGTTGAGGTATGAAGACACACACACAAGATACAGAAGTTTAAATTGGGGCAGGTTTTTCCATCTGTGTCGGGCATTATTATATAACGGTAATTCTCTACATAACCTTCTTCTGGGGAATCCCGCCTACCAGTGACAATTTTGGTAGTAATTTCGTCCCTGCACTTACTCCCCAACTTCACTAATCAATACCCGTCACCACACTGCAGCACTGTAAGATCCATTGGTCCAGTATTTATTTTTAATATACTACTAACTCCCAACTTCTAATAATAATCTTTATTTCTACAAGTACATGTACAACGTATGCAGGCCTAGCTGATATCAAAGTCATCTATAGAAAGCCTCTAGTTATTCAGAGCATTTCGGCCATATTAAGTCAATTTAGTCCCCAGAATGCGACCCATACCAGTCGCTAACACCCAAGTACCTATTTTACTGCTAGATGAACAGGGACAGTAGGTGTCTTAAGGAAACACGTTCTAGAGTTTCCACCAGTAATAATAATAAAAAATAATAGTAATCTCAAGACGTTATACCCCTTCTGTATTTAATTCTTCCTCATGAATATATCAGTTGTAATAACAGTAAATGTGAAACATTTTGACTGATACCAGTGGGATGGGTTGCACATGACTGCATAATCTAGATGTATACTGTGTATATTCATATGTATTTTTTGTTGTTGTAAAGTATGTGACGAATCCAGTTCAGTAGACTGTCGATGATTTTGATAACTAGGACACTAAACTTTAGGGCCCGGGTCCTAGCCCCTTTATGTCCCCCCCCCCGGATTTTTTTCCCAGACTATTTTGGGGTTTTTTTGGGAAGATAATAATCTTTTAAATAAAAATTAATGACATTTAAGGGAAGGAGCATCAAAATGTATCACTCTTTTAGTCTAAATTCAAAAAAATCTGAAGATTATAATTATATTAGGGGAAAAATGCGGGAAATCTTTTACCCGCATTTGAGAATCTCCAATTTTAAAAATGTTTTCTTACACGCTGGGTTGTGCCCAATTTACAACTCTCGAAAGTATGGGAAGTAAAACATACCGAGGGGCTTGACTTTTTTTTTGAATGATAATAAAAATAATTTCAAACCATTTATATTTTTTTTCCCGGATATGACCCACAGATGACAAAATACCAGGTACATTTTTCTAGTTGGTAGCTGGGCCCCTGCAGGGGTGTGAGGAAGCTTATCTGTGGAAAAACTGTATATATTTTCCCAAAATTCAGTATTTATATGTAAATAGAGGGCCCATACGTTTTAAAAATATTTATGTCACAGAAACGGAAAGCCGGGTTTTGGCAGACGAGATCGCCATTTTGGGTTTGAATTTTGTAAAAAACGTTGGTGAAAGGGGAAGAATTTTTCGTGCTTAGATTTTTAAAATTGTGTTGACACTTTCAAATAGGAGGCGAAATTGGTGGTGTGCATTCGGATAATTGAGATATCAGACGACTGGCAAGACAGCTCCGGGAACCCTCAGATAAGCTTCTAGATTGTGTGAAATTTGGGGCCAGTTTTTTTTCAAGATTTATTTTGGTAGGTTTTCTGGTATGATACACATTAATCCCCCTTTCAAATTGGTGGTGTATTAAAAATTTTTTTTCCTTCGTTTTTATTTATTGTGTATATATATATAACCATTTTTTTTTTTTTTTTACAGTCCAAAAATTTATATTTTTTCCCAGTATTCCTGGGTTGTATATTCATTTAATTTAAATAGGTAGGAATTTGTGGTTATGACGTGGTAGGTTCAAAGGGGGAATTTTTTGTGATAGGTGCCCAAAATTTCCCTACTTGTCTAGTAACTTTGATAAATTAATAATTACCCTTGTTATATTTATGTTATGTACTAATTAGTTACATTCAGAAAAAATGCAATTTTCCCTTTTAATTTGCCTTTGGGTCCTTCTTGAAAACCGGAGGTAATTAGTGAAGTCATTAATTATTTAAATTTGCTTAATAATTATTGTGAAATGCAGGGGTGGATGTTAAGTTCACAAATTTCTTAATGTGTAGGGGATTTTATTAAAATTTAATTTGAAAAACCCCCAAGTGTAGAATTTATTAAGTGTATAATAATTTTGAAAAGGGAAAATTCGGGCCCAAAAGTTTTATACAGTGTATGGTAATTGAAAAGACAAGTGTGGCAAAAGATTATTTTGTGTAAAAATTTTAAATTCGCTATGCCAAATTCGGGCAAGGATTATATTAATTTGTGAAATTAATTTTGATAACCCCATTTTGGCTAAGGTTTGTTTATCGCACTTTTAAAAATTATTTTTTATAAATTTTCTTGCACGTAATTGCTAAGCTAAAGTAGATAAAATTTATTTAAGGTAAGTTGTACATTTACCTTTATAAAAGTGCATAATTTGTAATAATCGTGTTTTAAGTTGAATTTAAATTCATTGATCAGGGCAAAAATGGGAAATTAAATTTTAGAAGACAAACATATGGAATAAGAGCAAAAAAAAGCGATTGAAAGAGAAAGGGTCTGTAACAGGCATATAATAAATTTTTGGAAATTTAAAGAATCAAAAATGTAAAATACTGATGATTTAAAATTGTATTTGATGTTTTTAGGAAATAGTATGATTCATAAAAATTATATTACAACAAATATGAAGGAGTTTATTAGTAAACTGTGTAGTGAGACTAAAGTGATCTCATAATTAATCGATTTTAAATTGAGGAAAGTTCTTTCTTGAAAAAGTCGGCTTGAAAAAATTAAAATGTGTAAACCAGGCATTTAATCAGTCTGCCCAACAAATAATAGCTTTGAAAAACCCCCAAAAATTGTTTCCCTTTTTTTAATCCTGGTAAAAAATTGGGAGGAATTTTGGGTCAATTTTTAAAGGCTGTGCATGGCAGGAGGCCAGCTGTGTAACAAAAGTTATTTTACCTAAAGGAAGGTAAGAGGAGATGCTTACATTTATAAAAGCTTTCCCAAATGTAGTGACTCTTACAAGGAAGCTTTGACTTTTTGAAGGTCACTTATGGTAATATAGAAAAAAGTAGTTGGATCTAGTGAATATGTTTTTAATTTAAAATCTCCAGATAAACACTTAAAAGGGTTTACGCAGTTTAGATTTAAACTGGAGAGCACTCTCAAATTTAAGAATAAAATAATCTGAAGGAATCGACTGGTTATTGAGTGCCTTTTGAAAGAAAAAATTAAGCTGTAAAACACTTAAAATTCTTTCAAAAAAAATACACAAGGGTTTTTTTGGGATGGAGGAAATAAGAAAGTTAAAGAATTAATTGTGCGTGCAGACCAGAAAAACAAAATCATTTTAAAAGATGCAACAATAAAAACTCTGAGGTATCTGTAAAGTTTACAAAGGGAAAATTATCCCATGTTAAAATAAAAATTCTTTTCCTAAAAAGGTTGCATAGAGCTACCCTTTTGCGGAAATAAAAAAAATAATGTTTTCCCCAAAAGGTAAGAAGAATAAGTACCCCCTAAGAGAGCTCGTTAATAAGAAACAGTAAAAAAAAAGAGAGATTGTCTCTTCTGCAAGGGTATCTTTTTCTAAAAATTTGCATCCCCAAAATCATGGAATGTAAATTTGAAAGTTTGGGGGAAATTTGACAGTGATCGGTGTTTGGGTAATCAATGAAAAGGTTTGGTATGCAAAATTAAACTTCTGTTATCAATGCCAAAAAGGGAAAAACCCATTAGTCATGTGTAAGGGTCTATATGAAATGTTGTAAAAAATGTAATGTGAAAACCCTGACACAACTGTGGCTATGTAAAATTGCGTATGTTAAAATGGGGTTTTCTGAAGTAGCCTTCCCTGTGTTACAGGAAAAAGTTGATAAAAAAAGGGGGTAAATAAAAAAAAGTAACCCCATTATTGGACCAGGGACCCCAGGTACTTTCATAAACGTAAATGTCTTGAGGGGTATGTAAGTACGAGGGGAGACCCCACAACTTTAAATTATCTGGTTTTTTTTCGGTTTTAAAAAGGGTTCAATTGTATGACATGTTTATGTAACTGTCAGGTTGGGCAATGAGAAAAAAACGTGAAATGCAGTTTTGTAGATGGGTTTCCAGGAAAAATCTCAGTAGGGTTTTAGTAAAGCCTCAGAAAGATTTCACTTAATGTTTTTTAGCCTTCTGGGAAAGTGATGATTCTTAGGCCCAATAAATATTTGTAGGTAGGCTATTACCCTCCTTTTGTAAAGGGTATGGTAAAGAAATGTGGTGTCCCCCTTCTAAAGATGCGGGGGGCCTGTAATTATGGTGGTTTCCTCGTAATAAAATTCTGACTGAGGAAAAAACAAACCCCAAAAATGTGTGTCTTACTTATAAAGTTGTACCAGATAATTTTTCAAGAGGTGGTGTTGAGCCGTGCATAAATTGGGGGAATTAGACAGCTTTGGAATAAATGAAATGAAGAAAGTCCGCGATTCTTTTATCAGGAGCAATACCTAAAAGATGAAAAAATTTGAATTGGAAAATATGGGTACGATTTCCCGTGGAGACTAAACCCATGCAAAATTTGCCCACTAATTCAGAAGGCATATGGGGCGTTAAAGGCTCGCTCCCAAATGAGTAAGACACCAGAATTTTTAACTCCCTATAATGTATAATTGTGGCATTTAATTAATAATTTATAGAAGAGGTCCCTCCTGGCAAGCCAAATTTAGGGTCACTTTTGCACATCCGGGTGAAAAAGGATTCTAAGACTACCCCTCTGAAAATTGTGTTTAATTGTAGTCCCAGGGTAACAAAAATGTACCTAGTTTAAAGGGACTGTTTGTGCAGGTTCCGTCGTTGAGGGAAAAAAAATGGAGATATTTTTTAAATTTCAGGATAAAAAAATTTTGCCTTTACGGTACATAAGAAAAGTTTTCCAAGAGGGGTTTAAAAGGGCTGACCGGGTTGTACCCGTTCTTAGGGCCCTGAGAATCTATTTGACCCCTTACCCCTTAAAAACCTTTCGCTTTAGGAGGTATTATTTGGTGTACACCAGCCTTTTTATTTCAAGCGCGATAAATGCACACCTTAAATGTAGGGAAGTCCCCTGAGTAAAGTAATGAGCAAAAATTTTTGGGAAATTTCTGGGTGTGACGTAAATGAAGAGGGAAAGTTAAGATTTTGGAGAGGGTATTAAAATAATGCAAGGTGCAAATATGCCTCTGAGAGAAAAGGAATGTAATTCGTCCCCAAATTGAAGGCAAATAAATAAAGATTACCCTGGGTGAAGTGCCAAATGTAGTAAATGTCTGGGTTTAAACTGGGGGTACTGAGAGAGATTTGTTAATGTTAAAACCTTAATTACAGTAGCCCCCAAAAATTAACTAGAGAGTTTTGTTGCTGAAGTTTCCCAAAGTTTTTATCCCCTAGGTTTGTGTACCCTTCTTAAAAGGGAAAAATTTTTTAATTCAGGAAGCTTGGAAAACTTAAATGGGCTTGGGGTTTAAATTCTACCCGAGGAATTCATTAAACAGGTGGGGTGAATTAATTGGTGATTATGAAAAAAATTTCCCAAAGTTTAGTTCCTAGCCCGGTGGCCATCCAAATGGGAAAAATGTACTCCACATTTTTTGTGATGCTTCAAAAATTTGGGATATGGAGCAGTTGCTTACCTTTAAAGTAATAGTGTTTTCTTTTGTTATGTCTAGGGTTTTAAATTCTCCCAATTAAATACGACCCTTGCCTCAGTTGGGAAATTACAGCCCTTTTGTAGGGTCAAATTGGTAAATTAAAGAATAAGTTGGAGGGATAAAAATTAGTGACACTGTAATTTCGTCTGATAATGAGGTATCCCTTTAAAAGGATTGCAATGGAAACAGTAAAATTGTGTACGTAAAAACAGAGTGCGAAAAATTTTTCAGAAGCAAGAGAAGTATATAGTTTGGGCAGCATATGTTAAATTTAATATATACCCGGTGGGGAGAATCAGCGATTTTTTGTCTCGAGGTTTTCTTATGCTAAATTTGAAATGTGATCATGGTTTAAAGGACCCAGCTGGTTTGGGAAATAAAACTAATTGGCCTGTAAAAAAGGCGTATTTGTCCTGTTGAAATTGCTGTGACCACCGCTCAATAATTTGTCCTTCTTTATCCCCCTGATATAAATAGGTATTCTTCTTTACCCAAAAATATCAATGTAATAAGTTGGTGTTTAAATTTTAAAAAAGATAAATATTTCTTAAGTTTTACCCCTCTTTAATATTGGTAAAGAGGGGAAGGAAAAAATTAGGAAAAGAGATTAAATTTTTGGTGGAAAGAAAAATTTTTGAAAGGTTAATAATAGAGAAATTTGGGGCTGTGTTTAGAGAACATGTAATTAGGTGAGAGGTAGATTACAAATGCTGAATTGGATGTTATGCTAAACACCTATCTTTCTGACCAAAAAATCTCATCTAAAAAATTTTAAATTGTTCTAAATGCCATAAAATGTAAGATGGTGGGGTCAAGTACCTTAAAAATTTTTTAGGGAAACTTTTGGATTCCCAAGGCGGAAAGTGTAAAAAAAGGGGGTTAAATCTTGTGTAATTGTCGCCGTGTGGGTGCCAGATCTTATATGTACCCAGGTCCTCCACCATTGCCCCAAAAGGGGCGTGACAATTAGTGAACCATTTGATTGTAACAGGGTGACTATGGTGGTCCCAAAAATTTTAAACGGGTCTTTAGATGGGTTCCCTGAAAGTGTTGTTTGTTTGTTCACTGTATTATAGGGCAAATTTATTTGAAGGGAAAACCGGACTTGTCTGCAGAACAGTTTATAAGCTCTTTCGAAAAATTTCCGCTAGGAGATCTGTTTCGAGGTTGATGATTTCGGATAAGCCAAAATTTTGTAGCAGGGCTAAACTTGATAGAAATTAAAAAATAGTACGATGTTAACTCTGTTCCCCCCCGGGTTGTGTACTGGAAAATTTTTTTTTCCCCAAACCCCCTTGGGAGGGGGGGGGGCTTACGAAAAAACTGATAGGCACGTGAAGAGGTGTCTCCTAAAGTACTACCCCGGAAGAGAATTAATTTGGAAGAATTCCCTCAGGGTTAGTGGAGGCAGAAAATGTTATAATAATTGGCCCCTCTCGTAATGAGTGTAACTGATCAGATGTATTAACCTTCTACCCAATATGTGGAAAGGAAATTTGGAAGTGCCTGTCTATAGAGATATCCGGAAGAAAGTGATGAAAATTAAAAGATGCGGCAGTGTTTGTAATAAATTTAAAATGTTTAAAAAAAGTAATTTATCATTGGGCTAAAGTGTGGCGTAAGGAAAATCTTCTTACACTACTGAAACTTTTATGGGGCCCAAGAGGGAGTAATCGACAGACCCTTCAACCCGGTGACATTGTTTAAATTTCACTGAACAACATCGAACATGTGGCCCTGGGCAAAATATTGCTTGTATCCGTGTGGAAAAAACTGTATTTTTTCCAGGGAAAACAGCATTTTTATGAAAAAGTGGCCCTACTGTATTTAATAAAATTTTGTCATAGAAACGGAAAGCCTGCGTCTGTGCAGAGAGACTCGCCATTTGGTTTTGAATTTTTTACAAACGTTGGTGTAAAGGGAAGAATTTTTCGTGCTCTAGAGGTTAAAAAAATTTTGTTTACACTTTCAAATAGGAGGCGAAATTGGTGGGTGCATTCCTGCTAAATTGAGTATCAGAGATTTGGGCAAAAACAGTCCGGAACCCCATGTTCTAGTTTGTGGAATTTGGCAGCATTATTTTCATGATTTGTTAGGTGAGGTTTTTGAGTATGATACACATTAATCTCCAGTCAAATTGGTGAGTGTATTAAGTTTTTTTTCCTTTTGTTATGTAATTGTGTATATATTTATTTATTTTTATAAATTTTATATATATTATATATTTATATATATATTTTATATAATATAATATAACCATTTTTATTTTTAATTACGTCCACAAATTTTTTATTTACCGATTCCCGGTGTATGTATATTTTTATTTAATTAAAAGGTCCCGAGCAATTGTGGTTATGACGTGGGAGGTATCAAGGGGGGCATTTTTTGCCGTGTCCCAAATTTACTTGTCTATGTAACATTGATAAATAAAATTATCTTTGTTATCATTTTTGTTATGTACTAATTAGTTTCATTCAGATAAATGCAAAAAATTTTCCCCATTATCAGTTCGAACTCCGAAAATTTTGGTTTTCGGCGAGTTACTCGTTGTTTTAAGTTAACTCTGAAAGATGAAGAAAAAAATTTTCTTACTCCTAGGTGTCCCAAATTCCCATTGTCTATTAACATTGAAAATAATAATTACTTTGTTTCTTTTGTTTTTTTTACATAAATTTGTTACATTCAGATAAAGCAATTTTCCCATTTCAGTTCGAATCCAAATTTTGGTTGGAGCCGAGTTACTCGTTGTTTTAAGTTAACTCTGAAAGATGAGAAAAATTTACTTACTCCCCTGGCGTGGATGGTGGGCGCCGAGCCCGACTAAGAAGATGAAGCCGCATCACCAGCCTTGCACCCAGTCTTCAAGGTCTACAAATACAAAAGGCTATTTGAAGTACAGTGTGTAATTTGTTTAAGTGAGAATCTAGGTAGCATCGCTCTAGTATAGCAGACTATTTTCTTTCTCAGATTTCATATTCATAGATTACACGAATGTCATTAGTACACAACACACAATTGAAAAACAGTGGGATTTTATCTTCAGTCACAATAAAAAGCCATGTAGAAGTGGCTGAACAATTTACATGAAGTTACTAGCCTGTGATTAGGTGACATTACAAAACCAATGTTAACTAAATGAGCTGCTGCATTGTACTTCTCACATTGAACTGACATTAAGATATTTACACTTACAAATGAAACCTCGCTGTTGGATGGACGTTAAAACCGACGTTAAAATAAGACCAATATTGCTAAATGGAACGTTATTTGAGAAAACCGTTTCACTTAAAGACTAAGTTTTTTCAAGTTTATATAGTACAAGGTAAATAATATAAGTGCTGAATGTATGGTGGGAAGACCAGGTGGCAAGAAGTTGTGAGGTACGAGCCAATGCCAATAAGTAAAAGCCTCGCCAATGGAAACCTCACTATTCTGGGGTAATGGTGGTAGAATGAACTCAGATTCCATGCATTGTTTTTTTCTATCCCTTTCTTTTTCATTGATAACTATGTTCACCATAGGAAAATCCATGTGGGATGAAGTCTTGTTGTGTTCGTATACATGTATGGCCATATGCCTAGCTGTCTCACCCACGAATACTGGGTAGTGTCTTTTCGTGAGAAACGTCACCTCAACTTACCTGCTTCCATCTAACTTTCCTGGCGTATATATGTATTAAGTACATACTCTGCAAGGCTTACTAAAGTTCTACTAAAAATAAAATATTGTCCAAATGAAAGTTTGTCCTGCAACTTGTCTTTGTCTTCGTAAGTTTCCCAATGATTAAAATAATATTAATAGATTACTTCAAGGAACTAGAAATGTGTATGACGTAACTTACTTGTGGGAGAGGTTTTGCTGGACGGATATGTATGCCCCCACAATGTACCACGGCAGGAACAACTGGACGAGCTGGGTAATCGATTGTTTGTACACTGTAGAAATGTGGCACAATGTAATCATGATTTATCTTTATCATAACTCACATATTTTCTTTTATCTGTTATACACACATCCTACCTCAGCTTATTTCAGAGTCCAATCCTATCCAAAGTATACTGCCATCCCTTTAGGCAACGACTTAGAACAGTCGACTGAAACCCACGTACATATTTACTGAAAGATGAACAGGGGGCAGCATGTGTAAGGAGACTCACAGTACGTCTAGTCCAGCAGGAGAATCGAACCAAGATCAATTCATTTGTGAACCGAGTTCTCTAGGCACTGGGATTTTAGCATCTAATAAGAACTACAAGTGATAGGCTCGAAGATTTCCATTTAAAAATATTCCCTACATGAAATCTGCGTGTCCCGACACAGGTTACTGTAGTGTGACTGATCTTTGAAAACTGCTACAAAAGAAACTGCAGGTTTTAATTCGTCAGAACCTTAATTAAACTGCTGTATCTCAGATGCTGCTACAGGTGACTTCAGGGCAGTGTACATAAACTGAGAGACACATGCTCTCAGTGAGTACACTTAAAAGATATACGCCTTTCAATGTATAAATACTGAGAGATATGTATCTCTCGATGCATGTGTCCTTGATAAAGTGTTAAATGTTGTGCTTTATAACCACAGCTTTCGGACTTGTTTAGAAAAGGACCATTTAGTGAGAAAGACATGCTTGTGGTGAAAAATTTATCCCCACGTTTCGTCTATGGCTGGACTTTATCAAGTACACAGAAACACAGATACGCGAATAAACGTTGCAATGAAGGTTTACTGCAAATACAGAGTTATTCTCATGTGCGTTGTTGAATGGTTAGGTAGGTAAGGTTTGTCAGGAAACAGGACAAGAGTTTCCTGACGCGGGTCTTAGTCAGATGATGACCCGCCGTTGGAGCTTTTAGTCATCTGACCAAGGCCTTCCTCTGGCTTACCGGTCCACCCCTTTAAAAAATATGGTAAGTTATAACCAACACATTAATATATTGAATGGTTACATTAACGTCTCTAGTCAGAGAGGCGTCTGGACCAGCTCTCAGGTGAATAATAATAATAATAATAATAATAATAATAATAATAATAATAATAATAATAATAATAATAATAATAATAATAATAATAATAATAAAAGAACCTAAAACCTACCTGTTAACAGTAGAAGACTAGTATTAAGGCGAATTTCTGATAGACTAGGCATATCATCAGGACAGAGGCCACGCTGGCGACACTCAGCCTCCAGTCTGTGAGTGATACAGTTACTTCAGTTAACACTTAGTGGAGATAGTGAAGAAAAGATACAAGCTGCAGAACAAGCTTTCGTTGGGACGTCTAGCTCTGTGTAGAACTTTATGAAGTTATATTCGGCTCTGTGTAAAGCTCTGTGATGTTACACAAACATAATGTTATGTTTGACTGTATAGTTTTATATTGTTGTGTTTGGCTCTTTGTACAGATTTATAATATCCTATTTGGCTCTATGTAGAGCTTTAAAATACTGTATTTGGTTATGTGTAGAGCTTTGTGTCGATAAAGGTCTACTCAGAGCGAAACGTCCTTCTAGGGAAGCTGGCTCCACAACGTTTTATTTTTCTTCACAGCTGGCGGAAATAATCAGAATACCCTCAATAGTTTCTGTACTGTGGGCAAAACGTAGACACGAGGATAAAAGTTTAACAGGCAATATTTCTGTCATGTGTGAGGACAATGAAGAGGAAGGGGGACAGAGAGAGGTCGTAGTGTTTTGTTTGTAAGTAAATATTGGGAAATTTCTCCTGTCATGGGTATTAAGTCAAAGGATGACCTTCTCACTGGATTCCCGTCGAATAGGACACATAAGCAAGGTGCCCACTAGTAGAGGGTTAGAGAATTAGCTACTGGGATCAAACTTATATGAAGTTGAATGAGCTGCAATGCAACGTACAAGGTCATTGCTGCCCCTTAAACCAGGCCGTGGGGGCTCTGATTTCCTGACTGAATAACTGATGAATTTCCTGGAAGCTTTAATTAATAACAATAAAAATAAACAGCTGACTTGGGCATGAAAACTTCAACATTATGTTCAATGTATCACAATTACTACCATAATACCCTTTTTATTGCAAACAAAAGCTTTTAGGTTTTAATAGAAAGAATAAATAAAAGAATACCAATAATAAAGGGGTTTGAAGGCCTGAGCTTGCTACCATCTGCAGCTCATAAGACTGCCATCCCCACGAGCCCCTTTGGGGCGGGGCAGATGGCAGACCAGAGGCCTAGCTTTTCCCTACGAGCCCCGTGAGGGCGGGGAATGTGGCTAGGCCTGGGGACAGTTGGTCCCGAAGATGAGGGGGTACTTGTACCTCCTCCCATGGGAGACTTAAGTCTCGAGACACTCCCCAGATAGGGAGCCAAGGCCGGGTCACCACTACTTGGAAAAGACCCGGGGCGGGAGAATACCGGCGAATAAAAAAAAAAAAAATACCAATAATCACATACCTCCTGCCATAAGCATATGTGAGCAACACGTCCATAGCAGCTTCAGACAGAGTGCTGATTGCTCGCTGTCTGAAGGTCAGAGGATGTTTGTAATCTAACATATGAGATGGATCATAGGAAGGAAACCGTGGGTTACCTATCATTGATGAACGTGGACCCATCAACCCTGCTGGACTCACGTATATAAAGGGAACCTGGTGAAGAAGAAAGATAACATGACAATCAATTAACTGGAAGAGTATAATAATATAATAATAATAATAATAATAATAATAATAATAATAATAATAATAATAATAATGATGAAATAAATATAATAAGTATAAGATTTCGTTCGATTTTAACCCGGAGGGTTAGCACCAGGATAACCAAGAAAGTCAGTGCGTATCGGGATCTGTTAACTTTATTTTATTCCTTGGGGTCTTAATCTTGTCCCCCAGGATGGACCCACACCAGTCGACTAACACCAGGTACCTATTTGCTGCTAGGTGAACAGGGAAAACAGGTTGTAAGGAAAGCGTGTTCAAATGTTTCACCGCGGGAATCGAAACGGGCCTGTGTTGTGATAAGCGGGAGCTTTAGCCACAGACACCGGGTGAACTTTATTGATTTTTATTATTATTATTGTGCCTTATTAGTTCGAAATGTACAGCACAAACTTCTGACTTACTACAAGAACATTGTGGAAATATTTTCAAGACAGATTTCGTTATGTACATACTGCCTAGTATATAAATTTTGTTGGGATTTTAATCTGAAAGGTTAGCCACCAGATATACCCTCTGGGTCATTGACGATTGTTGTTTACTGAAGGCCATGTGGTCACGGATCGACTAAACCAAGTAACTACTTAGTATCTTGAACGGGACATCAGGTGTAAAGAAATACTCTCATGTTACACTCGGTCGAAGAACTGATCACGGACAGTGTTGAGGCAGGACCAAGTAATTACTTATAATTACACTGATCAATGTGATACTATCTGTTAAAACAGAACTGTAGCATCTTAGGCACTAATGTTGTAGAATACGGACAATAGTTAGGTAAAAGGACATCAGTGCACGAATGTGACATTTTTGGTGGCACTTTCGCTTTCCAGGAGCTGTATTGTTAGTAACGGCTTGATAAAGCTCCTGGAGAGCGAAACGTTGCTACAATAAAATGTCACATTAGTTGCACTTGTGTCCTTTTACCTATCAGTCTTAGGTACATGCTGCCTTCAATAGTAATTGGGAATATTATAAAAAATGAAGTCACGTATTTTTTAACACACTGCAAAACTGAACTGATGTTATACTTGAGAATAATTCCGTGACCCATTGGTATCTGCTGCTCCTATGATGAAATCTTACGGTATAAGGCATGACCAGCAGTGGCTGCATGCCATTAAGCCAGATAAATTTGAGGCAAATATTTCTTCGCCCACTCCTTGGCCTTTTTAATACATACATACATCCCCACAGAACGATAACAACATTCAAGAGAATGTCACAATAAAAATCTCAAGAATGAAGATGCTAAGGAGTCTTCATGTCGAATTCTGTATTATATTATCAAAGGCCAAAGGATTTCAAAATGTTAGAAATCTTTGTTAAAAAAAAAAGATGTTCTTCCTCCAAAGGTTTTAGAACAAAATTTAATTCCTAAGGAAAGATGATAATCTAACGATTTTGACTTCTTGAAGAATACTGAAGCAAAGTTGTCTACACCAGAGCATATTGGTTTCAAGAAAATTGTCGGCATAACGGTACAGGGAATAAAGTCATAAACAAAAGCAGTACTTAGAATTCTGATTGAGATGAATGGTCTAGAAAACCGACAAATTGAATATTGAGACACTTATGCATCATACGGGAATCTTTATTAAGGAAACGCTTCGCCACACAGTGGCTTCATTAGTCCAATACAAAGCAGAAGGTGTAAGGAGAGGAGTAGTTGAGGTAATCATTCCCTCAGTCTGGTTTCGATGTGTTCAGTCCATCAGTCCATCGATGGACTGAATACATCGACTCCAGGCTGAGGGACTGATTACTCAAACTACTCTCTCCTTACACCTTTCTGCTTTGTATTGGACTGAAGCCACTGTGTGGCGAAGCGTTTTCTCAATAAAGATTCCCATATGATGCATAAGTGTCTCAATCTTCAATTCTGATTGACATTACCCCTGACACAACTTCAATGTTTAACGGAAGCAAGAAACTGGAAAAAGGGATATCTGACTCAGCAGATCTACAACTTTATTACGAGGGTCTCAATGTACAGTGGTCTTATCAAGAGAACTTTCCAGTAAGAACTTCATCCTTGGTCTTGGAGATATACATTATTCACGAGCTGTTCTGGATGAGAACTTTCCGGACCTCGGTCCATCATTCGGGCATCAGGGGCGTTATATAACACTAAGGCGATCCAGTCTTTTCTTACAAAAATATCTAATACTTTCATATATATTTCTATTATACATTTTAGACTGTTTAATTGTTGAGGCTGTATAACATAATCCAATTCTGTATAATTGGTATACTGGTATGTGTTATCATCTGCATTAAGACCTCTGATTACAATATGTAAATGACGGAACGGGATTTACATTTTTTTAATAAACATTGTAGACCATAATAAATAAATAAAATGTTTATACGTGGTTACCCTTTAGCTGATGTACAACTGCCAAAAAACAGTGGACATAAACACGCTGAGGATAATCAAATCAAAATCTTCCTTCAGTAAATTCTGAAAAATTCTTCGCTCCTAGAGCGTCAGCACACAGACTTGGCATATGAGTAAGCACTGAGGATAAGGTAAAAAAATTTTTTTTCCAGTGAATAGATTTGGCATCTTGTCGAGTACATCCACGCCCGTCAGGACCACCTCGCGCACATTATTCCGTTCCTTCGATGACTTATATGGAGACACCACCGTAACCTGTACACGCACAAAAAAAGACGAAATACAGTGGACCCCCGCATAACGATTACCTCCAAATGCGACCAATTATGTAAGTGTATTTATTAAGTGCGTTTGTACGTTTTGTTTGGGGGTTGAAAGGATAACTTTCCCAAAATATCCCTTATGGGAATAAATTCGGTCAGTACTGGCACCTGAACATACTTATGGAGTGAAAAAATATCGTTAACCGGGGGTCCACTATATGTTGCAAGAAATCAGGAAACGGGTTGGAGCTTAAACCAATGGCAAGGGAAATTTTTAAAAACTCACAGGCCAGTGCGTTAACAGACTGGGCCTGTGAGTTTTAGGACTCACTTCCCCTAGGTTCAAGCCAAACCTGTTCTAGATTTGTTTGAAATCGTTTCAATTGATTTGTGAGTTATAAAGGTGTAAGGTTTGGAAGGCATAATCTTTATTTCTGTTTCCTTGCTGTGGATCATTGAAAATTATAGATTTTTTAGATATTGTTTACCCCCGATACTATAATATTTTTGTAACTAGTGTTTGACATAATAACAAAAATATTATTTACAATAAACTTGGGGAATCAGTGACATGAAGTTGTACACATTTTTATTTGATACCCAAAGTTTTTTCTCAAATTATTTAGTCAATATATTTATTTTTTGAAAATAGCGAAAATGATTTTATGTAACATGTCATGGCAGAGGCGTGATAAACTATAATATACTGCAACGTTATAGACTCGAGTGTAAGTATAATGACATCTGCTCATCTCTCTCTCTAGACTGACCTGGTTATCATCGTCAGCCAAGGCATTAACGATGCCCCTAAAAAAAATTTTAAATGGCTTCGAGAAAGATGGGTGCCATGAAGAGCACTTTGTACCAGCACTGGCTTTCAGCACTGCAGCACACACCAGCACTGCTACCACCCCTGCATCTAGAAAAAAAGATTTAATCAGTTTAAAACATGCAACACACAAGCGAAACAAAGAAGAGTAAATATCACACTACCCCGGATGGAGAAGTTGAAAAACTAACCCACAAATTTTAAAAAAGGGAAGATTAGATTTCAGTGTCTTGAGATAAGTGATGCAGGAGAGAGCAACACATCGCGAAATAAAAATACGTTTTGCAGTAATTGTTTTCGCCAGCCAGTGGCTTTATTAATACAATTCAGTTGGATTGCGTGACCCCAACTGCTGGCGTATAGATTTCCATAAAAAATGTCCTAGCGACAATGTGTGTCTTACATACTTGGCAGTCTTGATATTCATTTGTAATCTCAGAGATGGAGGATGGTGAATGAGTGTCACTTTCAGTTTCGTAACTTTGAAGCCCATGCCCATCCCATGGACGGGTCAAAAGAATACAGAGGCACATAATGGGTCCAGGGACTGGGCCCCAATGTTATGATAGTTAAGCAAGTTACATGTTTATGATCTCGTAACAATCGTAAAGACTTGTTCATGCAGACATGAATTCATTTAAGTACATAAGAATATAAGAAAGGATTAACACTGAATGAAGCCTTTTGACCTATACTAGGCAGGTCCTCCTCAAACCCATACCCACTAACAAAAATATTTGCCCAGCCCATTTTCAAACCTACCCAAAACATTACAATACAACTTATATCTGGCTATGATTTATTTATAAAACCAAATAATTTAACAAGGTATGGTTAAATTTACATGCGTTTTAAATGGTTATGCTTTTTTTTACAGATGATAAAGTCAAGACGTTTTTCCAAAATGGCTGGCATTACGTCACTGTTCCTAAAATATTTGGATATTATTTGGATATATGTGAAGGAGTTGTTTTTGAACTCATGATTTTTTTCCGCATGATGGCGTGAGGTAATATTCCATCTAATGAAAGAAAGTTTACGTGAGTTCTGTTAGTTCACACAAGTCCTGGAATATCACTTTGTTTCCTAGCGTAAGAGTAGCTTTATTGTGACTTGTTCCAGTTACGGTACTGTGATTTGTAGCCATGGGATTGTTACTTGTTGCAGCCAAGGGATTGTTACTTGTAGTCAAGGAATTATGATTTGTTGCAACCAAGGGATTGTTAGTTGTTGCAGCCAAGGGATTGTTACTTGTTGCAGCCAAGGGATTGTTACTTGTTGCAGCCAAGGGATTGTTACTTGTAGTCAAGGAATTATGATTTGTTGCAACCAAGGGATTGTTAGTTGTTGCAGCCAAGGGATTGTTACTTGTTGCAGCCAAGGGATTGTTACTTGTTGCAGCCAAGAGGATTGTTACTTGTAGTCAAGGAATTATGATTTGTTTTGCAAACCAAGGGATTGTTAGTTGTTGCAGCCAAGGGATTATTACTTGTTGCAGCCAAGGGATTGTTACTTGTTGCACCCAAAGGGGATTGTTACTTGTAGTAAAGGGAAATTTATGATTTGTTGCAACCAAGGGATTGTTAGTTGTTGCAGCCAAGGGATTGTTACTTGTTGCAGCCAAGGGATTGTTACTTGTAGTCAAGGAATTATGATTTGTTGCAACCAAGGGATTGTTAGTTGTTGCAGCCAAGGGATTGTTACTTGTTGCAGCCAAGGGATTGTTACTTGTTGCAGCCAAGGGATTGTTACTTGTTGCAGCCAAGGGATTGTTAGTTGTTGCAGCCAAGGGATTGTTACTTGTTGCAGCCAAGGAATTGTGATTTGTTGTAGCCACAGTACTGTCACTTGTAGCCAAGGTATTGTGACTTGTAGTAACAAGATTATAGGCAAGGATTGTTGCTTGTCCTAATAACAATATTGTAGGCAAGGGATTGTTACTTATTGTAGCCACGATATTGTGACTTATAATCTTTTCAAGTTATCAAGTTATCAGATAACGTATTTACGGAGAATGAAGCCATCTCTTGATGTCTCCACTCCTTCAGAGGAGGAGGGGGAGGGGGAGAGAGGGCCTGACGTGCATTTACATTCACAATTTAGAGAGGAAACATTAGACGACGTTTCAGAACGGACCGAAAAGTCGTCTAGAGTATCATTTTCAAAAATGTGGATATCTATGAATTGTTCCAGTCATGGTTATTGTGACTTTTATTCTTCATTTCTACTGTTGTTTTTTAGTAATTTATATAGAGTGAACTTTATATAAATCATTTAACAAAGAGAATTTGATGGCTCTGTGTAGGGCCTGAGTTTACTAGGCTAAGACAGTTGCATATCTTGCCTACTGTGCACATTTTTTTTTTTTATTTAGGTCCCTGAGGGCTCGTTTCCACTGAAACAGGGTGACCCGAAAAAGAAGAAAACACTTTCATCATCATTCAGTCCATCACTGTCTTGCCAGAGGCGTGCCAGCACTACAGTTCAAAACTGCAACTTTTCTCACTACTTCCCCAGAGCGAATGCACTGTACTTTCACCCTCCAGGACTCAAGTCCGGCTAACTAATTTCCCTGAATCCACTTCATAAATGTTACTTTGCCCACCATCATATAATAACCTCGGAAGGTTAGTAACCTAGGATAACTTACCAAGAAAGCTACTCATTGTGGTCTATTTCCATTGGGTTTCTTTGATCCTCTTCCCGTGGATGTCACCCACAACAGTGGTTGACCATCTTCTGGCTTAACCAGGCAAGGTTTTAAACGCCACTTACAAAACAAAGGTTCACTACATGGTGAAGTGTCTTTCGAGATTTTGTAGTGTTTTGTAATGTTTTTGTGATGGTGATTGGTTCATGAACATTTATTAGTTATGCACATCATGTAATTTATTCTCACACTGGTCTTGAAAGCATACAAGATACATGGTTACTCAAATGAAGTCGATCGATTAAATAAAGTCGATCGATTACACAAAGGGCCACTACAGCTGTACGTAGTCTGTCCACCACCAGTCAAAGATACTTTAATCTCAAATGCATACTTCTGTACAGTACAGTAAAATTTAAGTGTATATTCACTGAGATATACACCCTCGAAGTGTACTTGCACTGTTGTCCTCAGTGCATACACATCAAGAGTGATATAATCATTAGAATACATACAGAGTCATACAGGTTATGGGTTCACAGTGTGTACACTCATCCTAGACAAAACAAAACCATTGTGATTACTATTGAACAGGTATTTATAGGTTCATTTGTTCCAGTCTGTCAAATGTTTTGAACGCTTCGACATATAGTGGAAGAACAAATATGAACTAATTTCCCAAACCATGAACGTGTAAAAATAAAAAAGTATAGTGTTCGTATATATATATAAAATTAAAAATTCTGTGTCTGCATAACATTATCACAATTACATTGAGGGATAAATATTCATATTATCATAAGTTTTACTTTTAAGTTTCTGGAGTTTTGGTGAAAATATAATTTATCAACTTACTTCACCGAGAGTCTGGTGACCACAGCTTGGAGAACTTCACTGAGAATGTTCAACAGTTAATAGAGAACCACCGAAAATCAGCTTGTTTGAGCTTGTTAGTGACCACTAACACTACACAGATATCTTTTCCACAGTATAACCATGACTTGCTACTTAACTCAAGGTCACGAATTATTTGTTCACATGATTACACCATGTATATTTTCTTATGCATGTCTCCCCTGATGCGGGTATACTGAGAGCAGCGTGCGCGTACTCGTGAAAGGTTGTTGAATAAGGAGTTTCAAGCCTATCTACTATTTGGTGTTAAATCACATGTAGCTCGTTCCCTATCAGTCAAGATTACTTTAATAGTAAAATAGGGAATTAAGTAAACTCTTTGTATATATTATTTATATATATATATATATATATATATATAATATATTTAGTATATATATATATATATGCAGATTCGCGAGAGCATGCGAATATACACAAACACTGATTGGTGAAGGCAGAGATCAGTGTTTATATATATATATATATATATATATATATATATATTATATTATATTTATATATATATAGATTTGATATATATATATTATATTATATATATATATATATATAGATATATATATATATATATATATAATTATATATTATATATTATATAATATATATATTAAGAGACATAGAATACACCTCTCAGTGTATATATCATATGTTTGGAGGGGTATATATATCTTATATGTTTGGAGGGGTATATATATCTGGTGCAATATTATTGATCAGTGGTGAACAGATTACAGTCTTAATGGCCTTTGTGTAGTCGACGAACTTTAAATCTCATTGATCAGCTAATATGATAGTAGCTGACCATTATTTTTGAATAAGTAGGCAAGTACGTTTTTATTTAGGTAACTCTTATGTATAACACTTTTCTCAAAAAGTGATCATGGCATATAGACATTAATGACGCACAAATACAGTACATTATGTGGATTTTTAACATAGGAAAACTCAACCTAGTCGTTTTCCCATTGGTACTCCCTGTATTCCCATTGGTGCTCCCTGTGTTCCTATTGGTACTCCCTGTATTCCCATTGGTGCTCCCTGTATTTCCACTGGAGCTCCAATGCTTCCATTGGGGATCCCTGCATTTCCACTGGGACTCCATATATTTCCATTGTCTTCCCTGTATATCCACGAGGTTCCCTGCATTTCTATGAGGTTTTCTGTATTTCCACAAGTTACCATTACAGTTACTGTTAAAATATTGTCATTATGGTAGGTGCATATGAATAAAAAGCTGCTTAAATAGATATATAGTTTAATTATTAACATTAATTACTTCATTACTACAAAGTAAAAAAAAAAACTAAATTTTATAGGGGCGAAGGGGTAGGCCAGTGGAAGGCTTCGGTCAGATGACCAAAAGCTCCAGTGGCGGGTCATCATATGACTAAAACCAGCATCAGGAAACACTTGACCTGTTTCCTGACAAATCTTACCTAACCTAATTACAACAAGGTTAGATACACAGAGAGATATTCATCTCCCATTGCATGTACACCGAGAACTGTGTATCTCTCATTGTATGTACGCTGGGAAGTGTGTATCTCTCATTGTGTATACGCTGAGAAGTGCGTATCTCTCATAGCATATACGCTGAGAAGTGTGTATCTCTCACTGTATGTACACGGGGAGTTTTCTTTAATCCATATTGTAAGACTCACTGTATTCTTGACCGGTGGTGAACAGGTTACATACACATGTAATGGGCGGAAGAAGTAGATAAGATCTAAATTCAATTAACTAATAAAAAAAACTACACACACACACACACACCACACACACACACACACACACATATATAATATATTTATAACTATAACATATATAATATATTATATAAATATATATATATTATATATAATATATATATATATTTATTATATATATATATAATAATAACCTTATATTCACCTATAATATCTTCATTGTTAAGATTATATTAACGCAACAATAGGACATATGCTCGACCCTTAAATATTTTTTATTCTTTCTCTCTTGAAGTCTATATATTTCTCATTTTTTATATATTACGAAACACTGTATATGCGTTTCTCATCTCTCCTATTCAATAAAATACTGCTCTCTAATTTACTCTATAAATAAAGCAAAATTATACCAATTTTGCTTATTGAATGATCGTCTCAGAAGTCTGGCAGACAGTACTGCATACACCGAAGGTGGTCAGGATGTTGTTGAATAATCTGCCGGCGACATTCTCACGAAATCTGCGGAATATAGGGAATTAGAATGAGTGGTAGAACGATAGTTGGTGCGTAGGCGAACCCTGACGTTTCACTGTGTATAGCGTAACGTCAAGCTCTACTGAACAAATATTGTCAGTCTTCCCAACTTGTTGGCAGTGTCTCTCATCCTTCATATAGTGAGAATGTGACTTAACTTGCTATAAAAGAGGAAATTAATCCCGTCAGTGAACGTTATATATACTCCTGCTGTGGACATGGCCGAACCTTATATGTAAAAGAGACTACTTGTGTTTTGAAAGAGGAGACTGCATTTACCATCAGTCGAGCCTAGCTGTCTTGATAGAAGTGGGATCTGACTCTAAAATATTAATTCCATATCCTGAAAAAATGTGAGAGAAATGAAAACTATTATCTACTCTCAAATAATGATCCTACAAACTGTATTAAAACAGGTTTTTGTGTTTAGAGTGGTTTTATATGCAACTCTCGTCAGGCACCTAATACTTTTAAAAACCATCTCCAACCTCCTACTTGCTATAGCAACCAAACATCCCTCACTTCATACTCTTACAAAAGCCAATGCAGCACGATCTATGGGGTCACTTTACACCTTCATTAAAAAATCTTCCAACAGATTTCTCAGCGTTGATATACCCCCGCCCCCCCGAACCCCGAGTAGCTGAGTTCATTCATTATCGATATGTTACAACTTTGTAATATCGAGATTTCTCCTCGTTGTTATCATAGTCTTTCAAACTTCACCAGCAGCTCTTGATCCCGGAAACTGGAACCATCCTCCGCTTCCCTGGATCAACCCTAATTAACTTTATTACCGAGGTACTACATTTGGAATTGCATATTATTATTATATTTATTTGTTATATTATTATTATTATCCTTAACCAGCTCTGCTTGTTGCTACTGTCAATTTACTGTTATCTACAATCAGTTACTGTGATAACTCCCACTACGTATCAGACTCGTTATCTTCAGAGACTACACTTTTAGCCTACAACGACACCAACCATAATTACAATAAAACAACCGTGGCATCACCACATATCAATACCGTGCAGCAACTTACCCGGAAATTATTTCCCTTTCTTACACACGCTATTAGTTTGGTACTGCGTAATTACTTTCTCAGGAGGATTTAGGACCTAAATCTTCTTGTTATAATATAAATGTGATAACTTTTTTCAAGAGGATTTAGATTATAAATCTTCTTGCAAAAAAGTGTTCTAAATGTTATTACTCTTTTAAAGGGGGGGGGGAGGTAGAATCAAAATCTTTATGAAAAAAAATGATCTGAACGATAGACAATAAATATTATAGATTTATAAAAAAAGGAATCTCACAGGCTCTCTAGTGTTAAGGTACAGAAATACTTACAGAGATCCGAAGAAGGAAGAATAGGCCTCACAGTCTTTCTTTGAGGAGGCGCAGACGATATCTTTGCTGCTCTTGTTCTCATCTTTCCAGAGTACTTTGCTCTCTCCTGAATCATTGCTGTTGGTGGCAGTACTGGTAGTGTTGCTGGTGTTGCTACTGGTGTACACCTCGCTGTCTCTAATACTTTTCATTCTAACATTTCCTTTGCCTTTTTTGTAGCTTTTGACGTCAGTTTTGCAGACACCAGCGTCGCACGTCTGAAATTATGCAGTGAGAGAAGTGTTGACTCTTTTTGGTGGGACTGTGCGAGTATTCCTCTTTCATTTATATTGCCGACGACTGGGTAAAAACATTATTCACGTGAAGAGGTGAACCCAAGTGTTTATTCAGGAATAGATACGAGGCAGTAGATAGTTATATGATGTTATCGTCTCTGGATGACGATGATGGGTGTACATGGGAAAGGCAGACAACAGAAGACCACACGATACACAACAAGCTTCTCCTGAGGATTAACTACTCTTCGAGCACCTCTATTTCGGATTTTAGATAATTGAAGCGAAGGTAGTATAGTAAATCAGAAGGTTCTTTCCGCTCTCCACTCCTTCCGGCCACACTGCAGGCTTAGAAAATGATGGGCGAAAGTATAGCAAATATAAACTGAAGAACTGGCATGGTTATTTAATAGGGAAGTGAAAGTGGATTGAAGACGAAGACTTCAACTACTGTCATACTATTTACGCTGCCTTGTGTGTCCTGGATGTTCAAGGTTCAACCTTCACCCTGACAAGTTCCTGAAGTGAAGTAGGCTTTTAGTTGCAGCAGTCAACCACAGCTAGCGCATTGTCTCGTCCTGTACTCAGCTAGTGAATTGTCTCGTCATGTATTTAATTGTATTTGGTTGTCTCGTGTTGTATTTAATCGAATCTAAATTTGCAATGCTCTTATCTGACTTGTTCTTTAAGGATTAAATTGTTTTAAAGTTGACACTTCAGAGAGGAGCCTTTTCCAATGTTCCAATGTTCCAGTGTCCAGTGTCCAGTATTCCAGTGTTCTCTAATTCTAAAAACACACTTACCAACATTTGTGTGATAATTCTTGCCACTGACTATCACATGAGCATTGCACATTAGTGCATCACTTTGTACTTTAAATAATTTTTCGCGTGTGAATATATCAAATTCGTTTAATCTGCATTTCGAAATTTTGAACGAGATCTCGTAGTCTCCGTTACTTAAGAGAACCATCAGAAGAATTGGTTTGAGACTTTCATTTTAGATTGTTCCTTAATGAAATTACAAGTGTTTTTTCTTTTGTTTTCTTTGTCTTTTTATGTAAAACTGAGAAATACTTGACTGAAAATATTTTTTGTGAG
>NC_069468.1:18583718-18607513 GCF_026875155.1 Cherax quadricarinatus
CGGTTTTAAAGTGAGCGGGTTGATTCTTGAATATGTGCATCTCTGGCTTCTGGGTCTTTTAAAACTGATATAAAGGTCTTGGAGTACTTGAGAAGATTGAAATACAGCTCCTGGATCTGTTAATAGACCAGCTGCAGCTACTATTTAGGCTTCTGAGGCGGGGCTACTAGGTTTCCAGCAAGGGTTGAGACACAGGAGGCTGAGGTTATGTGATACTGGGATAACTCTCTCAGGTTATGCAATGACTCAGTATCTGTTATTAACTTATCCTTGGTAACAGAAATTACCTCATCCATATAAAGTATAATAATAGTTTCCCATCGAAGCACTCGGACCTAACAGTGCATGGAATGGAATGACAGGAAACATTCATTAGGCAAGAACAATTTTAATCAGTTTTGGCCTTGGATTTGGAGAAGAGCCAGGAACACAAGGAAATTATAAGTCGTACTGAGACGTAGCTGATAATGACGAGCAAAACAACTACTGTTGCCCACACGTCTACGTTGTACAGCTCGTACCTGAAATTATAACAACACTCTTAAGACAAGATGGAACTATGGTATGAAAAACAGAAAAAAATTAATAAAATTAACAAAAGCTTAAATAAAGAAAAATGAATAGGTTTTCATTAGGTGAGTTACTGCCATGATTTTTACCACGATCCTTCAAAGATATATATATTATATTATATATATATATATATATATTTTTTTTATATAAATATATAAATATATATATATTTTATATATATATACATATATATCTCATTGTGTTCTACATGAAATTAATAACCTAGTAGATAAAGCAGATGAATTATATTCTGATCATCCACCTGTTTCTCTAAAAACAATACAGATATCATTAAACAGAAAACAAATTTTTATTGCCATGACAATGCTATTAAAACAAAGAGTAAGGGGCAAATACACGCTAATACATTGGGGTGAAGACAATACCAATTCTTGAACGAAAATAAAAGAAAATTTCAAGGCTAGCCAAAAACTGAAAATGAAATCTAAATGTTTCTCTCTGTCCTGGATCATTGCAATGTTTAGGATGGACTGGAGCTTTTTTTTTCTAGCTTCCCTTCCGGATATTTTGTTTTGCTGGGAAATGATTCTTCCAAAATATTGTGACCTTCATTCTTTGGTTTTTGTTTTAATTATCTACTAAACGACAAAACATACGATGCTACATGTTACTTTTATTAATGCTAACTTATATATTGAAGTAGAGTTGTACTAACCATGGCATGGTGACAGCAGGACACCGGAGATGGTATGCTCCCTGGTGTCGTATAACATACTTGATCCAGTAGAGGGCCACCTCTGCTGGCTCTTGTGGACGATCTATCATAATTTTGGACCTTCTTGTTAGGTTTTAGTTTCTCTATTTGTCTGAGGACCATGTCACTAGTTACTGCAATTGTACATAGTTTATTATCCTGTTCTACATAATCTATTATTTCAGGAATATCGCTAGTATTTTCCTGGGTGAAAACTGAGAGGAAGTAAGTATTGAGAATTTCACACATATCCTTATCACTGTCAGTGATCTGACTAGAGTTATTCTTAAGTGGGCCAGTCTTGTCCCTAATTTTACTTTTGTATACCTGAAAGAACCCTTTTGGGTTAGTCTTTGAATCCCTTGCGACCTTAGCCTCATAATCCCTTTTTACTTTTCTTATTCCTTTCTTTATTTCTCTCTTTAATTGAATATATTGATATCTTAACTGCCCATCCCTCTTTGATACACCTATATATGCCTCTCTTTTGACCAATGAGATGTTTAATCTAATGTTCATCCATTTGGGATCATTTTTGTTAGATCTAATTTCCCTACTCGGAACAAAAGTTGTCTGGGCAGCTGGAACTATGCTTTGAAAAACGTCATATTGGCAACCAAGATCATCTACCTGACCCATAGTCAGGACATCCCAATTTAGCCACCCAGGTAATTTTTCGGTCCATGAAGTGGCCAAGCGAAAATCTGGGACAGAGATTTGATTGCAGTTATCTGGGTAATTCTATGAAATATTAAAACTAAGTGATTTGTGATCACTTTCCCAAGCTCATCATTAACTCAAGATTATTAATTAGTGAATCTTTGTTGGCAAGAACCAAGTCAAGCAGATTGTTTCCTCTAGTTGGTTCTGTCACAACTTGATCTAAAAAGCAATCCTGAACCGTATCAAGAAAGTCACTAGACAAGATTTCCTGTCATATTGTTCCAATTAGTTGTCTAAAGTTAAAATCTCCCATTATCACAAACATTTCATATCTAGATGCCTTATGAATTTCGTCCCATAACAGCTTACTGCACTCCTATCAAGGTTTGGGGGCCTATAAATCACGTCCAAAATTATTTGTCACGTCCTCGAGAAACTGTAGCCAAACAGATTCAGTGTTCGATGCTTCTAATCTTATATCAATTTAAATTTTCTCGGACAAACACCGCACTCCACCACCCTTCCTGTTGACCTATCAATGTGGAATAGTTTATAACCCTGTATGTTGCGTTCAGAAGGCATTTCTCTATCTTTCAGGTTGAACAGGTCTCTGTTATACAATAATATCTATATTACGATGGAAATAAATGGTATAAAATACCGACACAATGGAAATATAAACACATATGCAGTATAATGTGATCCTTTATTGACAACGTTTCACCCACACAGTGGGCTTTTTCAAGTCACACACAGATCTGTGTGTGACTTGAAAAGCCCATGTGGGGGTGAAACGTTGTCAATAAAGGATCACATTATACTGCATATGTGTTTATATTTCCAATATCTATATTACCTACACCTGCAAGTAATCTTAGCTCATCTATCTTATTTCTTAGACTCCTACTATTTGTATAGTAAACTTAAAGGGCGCTAGTCACTCGTTCCCCTCGCGAAATCTCTCTTTGTTTTTTGATCAATTGATTTGCCATTACTAGCAACTTTATTTTGAATATTGTCTTTTAAACATATCCCTGAGGTATCCCGGTAATAACTGCTCTTTTTAACCCTAATGCTGCAGCCTGATTGTTTCCCACAAACACCCATACCTCTATAATCTATCAGTTTAAATTCCTAGAAGTCATCAATTCCCTCTCAATTGAATTGGCTAATGCAATCACTCCATCCCAGAGGATGAGCCCCACCCATTGCATACATTATCACGTTTGCCAAAGAATGGGTTTCCAGTTATCAATGAATGGATTGCAAGTTCCTTGCAGTACCTGTCTAGCAGCAATTTATACCAATTGCCCTAGAATCCATTCATTGCCCACTCCCTTTCTGGGCAAGATGCTACTATGAACTGGGATCCCTCTTGGACCTAACTACTTCTATGGCTAACCTGTACATATCCAGCAGCTCCTCTCTCCTGCCCTTCCCAATGTCATTACTCCCAGCATTAAGACAGATAATGGGCTTGTTCCCATTAACTTCCATAATATTATTCAACCTGCTGTGTCACCAACACCAGCTCCAGGAAGGCACACTCTCTGTCTGACCTTTCTGTCTCTGTTACAAAATGCACGGTCCACATATCTTACCTGAGAACCGCCTACTATTAAAGTATTCTTACCTTGATTAGCAGGGGAATCAGTGGTACTTTCAACCTCACTAACCACTGAAGTACACTCGTCTTGGAGAACAGAGAATCGATTTCCTACCTTCACATCTTCTCTATTGACTCTCATCTTCCTTCTTCCTGAACTGTGAACACTTGCCACTTAAAGCGGCTGCCACTATCACTGCTGGTGACCATTCCTTCCTTACCAGCTAAATCCTTCTCACACTCGCTCCCAAGCTCATCTATGCGAAGCTTCAGCTTCCTATTTTCCTCCTGAAGAAGTAGAATCTCCTTCCTCAACACTTGAACCTGAGATTTTAAAACACTACAACAAGCCATGGTGCTTGGTAACAGCCCACGGGCTAAAACGTTGTGTAGTTTTAAAAATAGGTTAGGTAAATACATGAGTGGGTGTGGGTGGGTGTGAGTTGGACCTGACTAGCTTGTACTGCTGGCTCTGGTACAGTGCTCCATCCTTGAGTTGGGATGACCAGAATGGGTGGGTCATTGGGATAATCCGGGGGGTGGGTCATTTATCTAATCCGGGGGGGGACATGGACCTACTCCGCATGGGTCAGTAGGCCTGTTGCAGTGTTCCTTCTTTCTTATGTTCTTATGTTCTTAATATTAACAGTATAAACCACATATTTCCATTATTCCCATCATAATACCTCGCTATTGTAGATGAACCATTTTAGGTATTCACAAAAATAATAATTTAAAAAATCGCAAATAATTACGTACCTGTTGGCCGCAATATAAGAGAAGAGGAATTCGAGGACAAGATCAGACAAAGTGCTGATTGCTCGCTGCATTAAGGTCATAGGATGTTTGTAGTCTAACATAGGAGAGGCATCATAGGAAGGAAAGCGTGGGTTACCTATCATTGATGAGAATGGCCCCATCAGCCCTGCTGGATTAACGTATACGAAAGGAACCTGCCAAGGAATAAATATAATAGTAAACTACAAGGCTCTGTAATACGTGCTACTACTACTATACTACTACTACTACTACGACCATTACTACTATTACCACCACTACTACTACTAGTACTACTACTACCACCACTACTACTACTACCATTACTACTACTACTACCATTACTACTACTACTGTTACTAGCAAAAATAATAATAGCAAAAAATAAAAGTAATCAAGATTTTATAAACAATTAGCGTTTCTCTGCCATTATATCATTGTGTAGAAATAACTATGTTTACATATGTACATTACCTACATTACTTTAACACATTAAAACATGCATTAAACATGACACATGACTTACCTTCATCTGATAAATCAATGACAAGAAACAGTCAGATATAAATACGCTGAGGAGAACCAAATCAAAATCTTCTTTTAGTAAATTCTGAACTTCTTCCTTGGCCAGAGCATCAGAACACAGAACCGGTGTAACACTTAACAGTGAGAGTGTGGCAGACATTTTATTTCCAGTGAACATATTGGGAACCCTATCCACTAAATCCACGCCTGTCAGGACAAGATTCCAATGCTCTATTTATTCATGTAAGAGATTTTAACCATCCAATTGATTTTCAAAAAGTTGAGAAAGTAGTATCAAGCAAGTCCATGGTCGACAGGAATATAATTGAATCTTGTTTCATAAAAAGCAGTTTTGACAATAATATATTTCCTTTGGTTTATATAAATTAGATCCATTTATAATTAATAGAATTTGGGAAGAATTTAATAATACACTGGACAAATAAATAGCTTGGGGGTGAGTTGTGCAAAGGACCTATCCAAGTTGGCTCGCCGCGCGTCACGTGTTTTAAACCCTTGTGGGGTCTGATAGTGAGTGCCCGGCCGGGCCCCCTTATATAGCTTCCTTGGATGCTTCACTTTTATAGTTCCTTGATAATGTGAGTAGTCACGAAACCGCTTGGAATTTTTTCTATTCTTTCAGAGGGTTGTTTTGCATATTTTGAAATCACCTGTTTACTGTGATCTTATTGCATATATATATAATATATATATATATATATATATATATATATATATATATATATATATATATATATATATATATATATATGCATATATATATATGTCGTGCCGAATAGCAGAACTTGCGATCTTGGCTTTAAAAAGCAACGCTCATCTTGCCATATAGGACAAGCGAAAATTTCTGTATGCAATAATTTCGCCAAAATCATTCTGAACCTAACGAAAAAAATATATTTCACTGTGTTTGTTTAGTATTAAATTATTATAAACAAAACTAAAATATATTTAGTTGGGTTAGGCTAAAATAAATTGTTCTTGTTATGAAAAGGTTAGGTAAGTTTTCTAAGATTCTTTTGGTGCAAAATTAAAATTTTTTACACAAACATTAATGAAAAATATATATCTTTAAACGTATAAGAGAAAATTTCAGAAAGGACTTAATTTTAAGGGGGCTGTAGGGCAAATTTCCGCGCGCGCTCACCCAAAAATCGAAAAATTATGGAAGTTGAGTTATATATACCGAAAAATAGCTTAATGTTGCAGTTCAAGAACTGTAGTGTAAGGCACCCTTCTGGCAAGACAGTGATGGAGTGAATGATGGTGAAAGTTTTTCTTTTTCGGGCCACCCTGCCTTGGTCGGAATCGGCCAATGTGCTAATATATATATATATATATATATATAAAAAATATATATATATTTTATATGTCGTGCCGAATAGGCAGAACTTGCGATCTTGGCTTAAAAAAGCAAAAGCTCATCTTGCCATATAGGACAAGTGAAATTTGTGTATGCAATAATTTCGCCAAAATCATTTTGAACCAACGAAAAAAATATATTTCATTGGTTTGTTTGGTATTAAATTATTGTAAACAAATCTAAAATAATTTAGTTGGGTTAAAGGGTAAAATAAATTGCTCTTGTTATAATAAGGTTAGGGAAGTTTCTAAGATTCTTTTGGTGAAAAATTACAAATTTTTACTTTAACATTAATGAAAAAAATATATCTTTAAACGTATAAGAGAAAATTTCAGAAAGGAATTAATTGTAAATGATTTTTTGCTAATTGACCAGTTTTACATATTCGGCACGAATAATATATATAAAATATATATATATATATATATATATATATATATATATAATATATATATATATATTTTATATATACGTGCCCAATATGTAAAACTGGTCAATTAGCAAGAACTCATTTAACACCCCTTCAGTGTGCAGGCACTGTACTTCCCATCTCCAGGACTCAACTCCGGCCTGCCGGCTTCCCTGAACCCCTTCATAAATGTTACTTTGTTCACACTCCAACAGCACGTCAAGTATTAAAAACCATTTGTCTCCATTCACTCCTATCAAACATGCTCACGCATGCCTGCTGGAAGTCCAAGCCCTTCGCACACAGAACCTCCTTTACCCCCTCCCTCCAACCTATCCTAGGCCGACCCGTACCCCGCCTTCGTTCCACTACAGACTGTTACACTCTTGAAGTAATTCTGTTTCGCTCCATTCTCTCTACATGTCCGACCCACCTCAACAACCCTTCTTCAGCCTTCTGGACAACAGTTTTGGCAGTCCCACACCTCCTAACTTCCAAACAACGAATTCTCTGCATTATATTCACACCACACATTGCCCTCAGACATGACATCTCCACTGCCTCCAGCCTTCTCCTCGCTGCAACATTCATCACCTATGTTTCACACTCATATAAGAGCGTTGGTAAAACTATACTCTCATACATTCCCCTCTTTGCCTCCAAGGACAAAGTTCTTTGTCTCCACAGACTCCTAAGTGCACCACTCACCCTTTTCCCCTCATCAACTCTATGATTCAACTTTCATTAACCCATCCGCTGACACGTCCACTCCCAAATATCTGAATACATTCACCCCCTCCATACTCTCTCCCTCCAATCTGATATCCAATCTTTCATCACCTAATCTTTTTGTTATCCTCATAACCTTACTCTTTCCTGTATTCACCTTTAATTTTCTTCTTTTGCACACCCCCACCAAATTCATCCACCAATCTCTGCAACTTCTCTTCAGAATCTCCCAAGAGCACAGTGTCATCAGCAAAGAGCAGCTGTGACAACTCCCACTTTGTGTGTGATTCTTTATCTTTTAACTCCACGCCTCTTGCCAAGACCCTCGCATTTACTTCTCTTACAACCCCATCTATAAATAATTAAACAACCACGGTTGTTTAATAATTTAACAATAATTAAACATCCAGGGTTGTTTAATATATTGTTTAAATATTGTTAAATATCAAGTGACTTTTTCTTAAGAAAAATGTCACTGATACTTAAGAAATGCAAATGGATATTTTTATTTCATATTTGACTAAAAAAAATAATTAATACGCCGTGCATGTTCAGGGTTTCGAAAACTAGTCGTTCTTCCACACACACACACACTTTATATATATATATATTTTTTTTTATTCGCCGGTATTCTCCCGGCCCGGGTCTTTTCCAAGTAGTGGTGACCCGGCCTTGGCTCCCTATCTGGGAAGTGTCTCGAGACTAAGTCTCCCATGGGAGGAGGGACAAGTACCTCCTCATCTTTGGGACCAAGTGTCCCCAGGCCTAGCCACATTCCCCGCCCTCACGGGGCTCGTAGGGAGAAGCTAGGCCTTTGGTCTGCCATCTACCCCGCCTCGAAGGGGCTCGTGGGGATGGCAGCCTTATGAGCTGCAGATGGTATCAAGCTCGGGCCTTGAACCTTTCTTTATATATATATTATAAATATATATATATATATATAATATATATATATAATATATAAAATATTTATATATATATATAGAAGAGAGAAGAGAGAGAGAGAGAGAGAGAAGTTGCAGAGATTGGTGGATGAATTTGGTAGGGTGTGCAAAAGAAGAAAATTAAAGGTGAATACGGGAAAGAGTAAGGTTATGAGGATAACAAAAAGATTGGGTTATGAAAGATTGAATATCAGATTGGAGGGAGAGAGTATGGAGGAGGTGAACGTATTCAGATATTGGGAGTGGACGTGTCAGGGGATGGGTCTAGAAAGATGAGGTGAATCATAGAATTGATGAGGGAAAAAGAGTGAGTGGTGCACTTAGGAGTCTGTGGAGACAAAGAACTTTGTCCTTGGAGGCAAAGAGGGGAATGTATGAAAATATAAATTTTTACCAACGCTCTTAATGGTGTGAAGCGTGGGTGATGAATGTTGCAGCGAGGAGAAGGCTGGAGGCAGTGGAGATGTCTGTCTGAGGGCAATGTGGGTGTGAATATAAAGCAGAGAATTCGTAGTTTGGAAGTTGGAGGGAGGTGCGGGATTACCAAAACTGTTGTCCAGAGGGCTGAGGAAGGGTTGTTGAGGTGGTTCGGACATGTAGAGAGAATGGAGCGAAACAGAATGACTTCAAGAGTGTATCAGTCTGTAGTGGAAGGAAGGCGGGGTAGGGGTCGGCCTAGGAAGGGTTGGAGGGAGGGGGTAAAGGAGGTTTTGTGTGCGAGGGGCTTGGACTTCCAGCAGGCATGCGTGAGCGTGGTATAAACCTTGGTAATAAATACCGACAAGTTGGTTTAGAAAGACACGTAAGCAAACACTATAACATATTTATTAGAAAACGTTTGGGTCCTGGAACCTTGATCACTTCTAACATACAGAGGTAGAAAGACATTATATATATAGGCGGAGAGTGAGATGTGACGCACGTGACCTGAGGAATGTCATAAGAACATAAGAATGGAGGAACACTGTAGGCCTTCTACAGTGTTCCTCCATTCTTATGTTCTTATGACATTCCTCAGGTCACGTGCGTCACATCTCACTCTCCGCCTATATAAAATAATGTCTTTCTACCTCTGTAATGTTAGAAGTGATCAAGGTTCCCAGGACCGAAACGTTTTCTAATAAATAATGTTATAGTGTTTGCTACGTGTCTTTCTAAACCCTGCGTGAGCGTGTTTGATAGGAGTGAATGGAGACAAATGGTTTTTAATACTTGACGTGCTGTTGGGGTGTGACAAAGTAAAAATTTATGAAGGGATTCAGGGAAACCGCAGGCCGGACTTGAGTCCTGGAGATGGGAAGTACAGTGCCTCACTCTGAAGGGGGTGTTAATGTTGCAGTTTAAAAACTGTAGTGTAAAGCACCCTTCTGGGAAGACAGTGATGGAGTGAAATGATGGTGAAAGTTTTTCTTTTTCGGGCCACCCTGCCTTTGGGGGGAATCGGCCGGTGTGATAATAAAAAAAAAAATATATATATATATATATTATAATAAAAAATATATATATTTTATAATAAATTATATATATATATATATATATAAAATATATATATAATAATATAATATATATAATATATATATATATATATATAATAAAAAATATATATAATATATTTTTTTTTTATTTTTTATTATCACACTGGCCGATTCCCACCAAGGCAGGGGGCCCGAAAAAGAAAAACTTTCACCATCATTCACTCCATCACTGTCTTGCCAGAAGGGGGCTTAAAACTACATTTTTAAACTGCAACATTAACACCCCTCCTTTAGAGTGGGAGGCACTGTACTTCCCATCTCCAGGACTCAAGTCCGGCCTGCCGGTTTTTTCCCCGAATCCCTTCATAAATGTTACTTTGCTCACACTCCAACAGCACGTCAAGTATTAAAAACCATTTGTCTCCATTCACTCCTATCAAACACGCTCATGCATGCCTGCTGGAAGTCCAAGCCCCACGCACAAAAAACCTCCTTTACCCCCTCCCTCCAACCTTTCCTTGGCCGACCCTACCCCGCCTTCCTTCCACTACAGACTGAAAACCCCTCTTGAAGTCATTCTGTTTCGCTCCTTTCTCTCTACATGTCCGAACCAACCTCAACAACCCTTCCTCAGCCCTCTGGACAACATTTTTTTGGTAATCCCGCACCTCCTCCAACTTCCAAACTACGAATTCTCCGCATTATATTCACACCACACTTTGCCCTCAGACATGACATCTCCACTGCCTCCAGCCTTCTCCCCCCGCTGCAACATTCATCACCCACACTTCACACCCATATAAGAGCTTTGGGTAAAACTATACCCATACATTCCCCCTTTGCCTCCAAGGACAAAGTTTTTTGTCTCCACAGACTCTAATCACCACTCACTCTTTTTCCCTCATCAATTTCAAATGATTCACCTCATCTTTCATAACCCATCCGCTGACACGTCCAACTCCCAAATATCTGAATACGTTCACCTCCTCCATACTCTCTCCCTCCAATCTGATATTCAATCTTTCATCACCTAATCTTTTTGTTATCCTCATAACCTTACTCTTTCCTGTATCACCTTCAATTTTCTTCTTTTTTCACACCCTAACCAAAATTTATCCACCAATCCCCGCAACTTTCTCTTCAGAATCTCCCAAGAGCACAGTGTCATCAGCAAAGAGCACTGTGACAACTCCCCCCTTTGTGTGTGATTCTTTATCTTTTAACTCCACGCCTCTTGCCAAGACCCTCGCATTTACTTCTCTTACAACCCCATCTATAAATATATTAAACAACCACGGTGACATCACACATCCTTGTCTAAGGCCTACTTTTACTGGGAAAAAATTTCCCTCTTTCCTACATACTCTAACTTGAGCCTCACTATCCTCGTAAAAAAATCTTCACTGCTTTCAGTAACCTACCTCCTACACCATACACTTGCAACATCTGCCCCCATTGCCCCCCTATCCACTCTGTCATACCCCTTTTCCAAATCCATAAATGCCACAAAGACCTCTTTAACCTTATCTAAATACTGTTCACTTATATGTTTCACTGTAAACACCTGGTTCCCACACACCCCCCTAAACCTTTCCAAAGCCTCCTTGTTCATCTGCTATCCTATTCTCCGTCTTACTCTTAATTCTTTCATTATAACTCTACCATAAAACTTTTCCAGGTACACTCAACAGACTATCCCACTATAATTTTTTGCACTCTCTTTTATCCCCTTGCCTTTATACAAAGGAACATGCATGCTCTCTGCCAATCCCTAGGTACCTTACCCTCTTCCATACATTTATTAAATAATTGCACCAACCACTCCAAAACTATATCCCCCACCTGCTTTTAACATTTCTATCTTTATCCCATCAAACCCGGGTGCCTTTCCCCCTTTCATTTTACCTACTGCCTCACGAACTTCCCCCACACTCACAACTGGCTCTTCCCCACTCCTACAAGATGTTATTCCTCCTTGCCCTATACACGAAATCACAGCTTCCCTATCTTCATCAACATTTAACAATTCCTCAAAATATTCCCTCCATCTTCCCAAACCTCTAACTCTCCATTTAATAACTCTCCTCTCCTATTTTTAACTGACAAATCCATTTGTTCTCTAGGCTTTCTTAACTTGTTTTAAACTCACTCCAAAACTTTTTCTTATTTTTAACAAAATTTGTTGATAACATCTCACCCCACTTTCCTCATTTGCTCTCTTTTTACATGCTTCACCACTCTCTTAACCCACTCTCTTTTTCTCCATATACTCTTCCCTCCTTGCATCACTTCTACCCTTTGTAAAAACTTCTCATATTCTAACTTTTTCTCCCCTTTCTACTCTCTTACATCATCATTCCACCAATCGCTCCTCTTCCCTCCTGCACCCACTTTCCTGTAACCACAAACTTCTGCTGAACACTCTAACACTACATTTTTAATCCTACCCCACACCTCTTCGACCCATGCCTATGCTCTCTTTTTCCCTCTATCCCCCAAACGTTTATATCTTACCCCAACGCCTCCTCTTTTAGTTTTAAACCTTTTCCCTCCCTTCCCGAGCTTCATTCTCCTTTATCCCATCTACCCTTTTACCCAGTTAGCTACAACTAGAAAAGTGACTGATATACTGGGGTTAATTTTTTAACCCCAAACATAACCCAAAACAACTACTGCCCCTTTTTCCGCCCTACACAATCTTGTATCTTTTTATCCTCTTTTTCTTAAAATTGTATTACCTATAACAAAAACCCCCCATACAAAGTTCAATCAAAGGCCCCATTATCATTTTACACCGGGACCCCAACTTACCTACCACACCCCTCTAAAATTTCTCCTATTTACATTCAGGTCCCCCACCACAATTACTCCTCACTTGGTTCAAAGGCTCCATAATTCACTTAACATCCCCAAAATCTCTCTCTCTCCTCTGCATCCCTCTTCCCAGGTGCATACACCTTATATGACCCCCTTCTCGCATCCAACCTTTTCTTTAAACCCCCTAATTCTTAATTTACACATCAAAATTTTTTTCTTTTCCTTCCAAACTGATCATTTAACATTAGCACCCCTTCCTTTTCTCTAACTCTCTCAGATACTCCAATTTAATCCCTTTTTTTCCCCCCCCTGAAACTCCCTACCCCCTCACTTTGTTTTCCTTTGAGGGCCAGGGAATCCAAATTTTTTTTCATTCAAACTCACAACCCCTCTTTTTTTTGTCATCCGCCTACATCCCCGCACATTTAACAACCCGTTTTAAAAGTTTTTCTTTTTTCTTTTTAGTAAATTATACAGGGGAAAGGGGGGTTTAGCCCCTTGCCCCCGGGGGTTTTTGCGCCCATACGACCGCAAGGCTTATGGAGGAAAATTTTTTTCCACTTCCCCATGGACAATAGAAGAAATAAAAAGGGAAAAGAGCTATTAAGAAAAAGGAAAAAAACCCTAGATGTATGTATATATATATATGCATGTGCGTGTCTGTGAAGTGTGACCAAAGTGTAAGTAGAGTAGCAAGATATCCCTGTTATCTAGCGTGTTTATGAGACAGAAAAAGAAACCAGCAATCCTACCATCATGCAAAACAGTTACAGGTTTTTGTTTCACAGTCATCTGGCGGGACGGTAGTACTTCCCTGGTGGTTGCTGTCTACCAACCTACTACCTATAATATAATATATATATATATATATATATATATATATTTTGGGGTGTGTGTGTGTGTGTGTGTGTGTGTGTGTGTGTGTGTTGTGTGTGTGTGTGTGTGTGTGTGTGTGTACTCACGTATTTGGGGTTTGCAGGGGTCGATTCCTAGCTCCTGGCCCCGTCTGTGTGTGTGTGTGTGTACATATGAATATATCAACTCGACATGAAGAGGAAGAACGACTAGTTTTCGAAACCCTGAACATGCACGGCGTATTAATTATTTTTTTTAGTCAAATATGAAATAAAAATATCCATTTGCATTTGTTAAGTATCAAGTGACATTTTTCCTAAGAAGGTATAAAAAATTATTGAATCTATTTCAAGATAAAACTTCACATGTTACCACAACTTATACTTTTAAACTTCTGGACGTTTGATCAAAATATGAATTATCAACTTACCTCATCGACTGTCTGATGAAAACAGCGTTAAAAACACACTAAGAATGTTGAACAATTGCTTGAGAGAAGCACTCAACATCAGCTGCCTGAGCCAGCGATCACACTGCCTTGTGTTTACACTTTAATGCGGAGAGATTTTGTCATATAATCATGACTTGGTAACTGAATCGAGCTGGCTAGTTGCTAGCTCAAGGTCACGAGCTATTTATACACTAACACTTTATTCTTTCTGATAAGTATGTCTCTCTTTACGTGTGTGCACTGAGTTATAGTACATATACGTGGAGGGCTGTTTGGAAAATGGGATTTAGAGCGTATGAACCACATGAGGGTCATTAAAAATAGAATAAAAAGGATAAGGTGTAGATTTCAGATCGCAGTGTCAAGTGTAACAGTAAGGTTTGTGGGTATAGGAGAGTGGATGCAAGTGGCAAGAGGATGGTGAAATGATGAGGTAAAGGGGGTAGCGAGGCAGAAAATTTAACATATGGAAATTTTTACAATGTAGAAGTGTATACAGAGGAGTATAGGGAGAGGAAAAGAGGTTAAAATAATAAGGGAGTGAAAAATTATACCCAAATAAAAGAGTGGAAGACGCTTTAAGTGGAAGACGCTTTTTCAACAAGTTTTTTGAGAAAAAGAAAACGTTTTGGAGTTAGATTAATAATTTGGGGAAAAGTCTAGGAAACAAATTCAGTAGCTAAAAGCAAAAGCAGGGAGATTTTGGATGGGAAGGTGGAGGGAATATTTTCAACTGTTAAATTTTAAAGAAAGGAAGAAGTAAATTCATGCACTGGGCGGGGAGGTATAACACTTGTAGGAGTGAGGAAGAGTCAGATGAAGTGGAGATGCAATGTTTGAGAACCATGTGTGGTATTCATATTAACCCAAAGAATTCAGAGCGGGAGATATACACCCCTCCATGCACACATAATATATACACTAGAAGTGAGTATCACACACTGTATATACACCAAGAGTTTATTTCCTATATAAGGAATAAAGCACCCTTTACTAGTGGCGAACAGTCTATATGCAACCTTAACCTGTATTATCTGTAGCCTCACCTTTTCTTGTAATAGTTGCCTATGTTTTACCATAAATATCTCTTTATTTACCTTATGCCCATCTACCTCTTACCCCACTATAGTTACCACTAAATAATGATCTGGTATATCTATCACCCCTGTAAAAAACATACACATCCACATGGCTACCCAGTACATTTTTTTAATAATGCATTTTCTAACAAGCTGCAGAAATTTTTTTTAAACTATGTAGTATCTTGTGTACTTATTTTTTTTTTCTTAAAATATGTCTTTCCGATTATCAAACGTTTTTCTATACACAATTCAGTTACTGCCCCAATCATCATTTAATCTTGTTACTCCAAAACTTAGTTTCTATGCCATCACAACAGTGTCTCCCACGCGTTTGATTCTTTCACGAGGGGAGCGCTAAGTTAGCAAGAGTCGTGGGGGAATGGTGTTTAATCACATTTGATCCAAGAAAAAGGAGGGGAGCTACAGTTGTTTGAATCAAGAGCCTTTCATTTTCCTAAGCCCACCCTGAAAGGTGTTGTAGTTAAAAATTTTTTTAGATTAGTGTTTAACGCGAAGGTTCCAATTCGCTGATTTTATTTAACAATTTGAGATATTTGGTTTGGTGCTATTGCTTGAGAAGTCTCTACCTATCGGCTTCATACTTTCAGCACTGGTGCAGCCTACTAAATGGAACGTACAGATTTTTACTGGGCTTTGTAAGATCCAATTTGAAGATAAGGACACAAAAGCTAACTGGAACCTTTATTTAGTGTTTCAACTATACAATCCCACACCATCTCCTGTTACAAGCTTCAATTAGTAAGTAAATTTATTCAGGTACACATAAATACAGTTACATAAATTGTCATATATAGCAGTATATGTGTAGATTACCTAGGATGACCCAAAAGAAGGCAGAGTGACTTATTTCCATTCGTTTCCTTGTAATAACTACTTTAAACCTTAAAAGTTAAAACAGGTAAGTAACTTAGCTATGTGAAAAGCAGTTACAAATTAAAGGAGATGTACTAGTTCGTAATTTCATTTATATAAACAGTTTAAATATCTTACCACCCTATCTGAAGCACTAAGTAATTTCTGTAGCTAACTAAAGAATCTTAATGCCACCTTAAAGCTACCCTACATATATTTTTTTTACTCAATTCTCTTTAAGAGGTAACAACTTTTTATTTAAAACCTACAACAAATTAAAAATAAAGGGTTATTCAAGACATGTTAGGCAAACGTTCAGACAACAGATACCTCATAATATAACTTCTGATAAAAACAGGAAAAATGGGCATAGTGTCTATTTTATTCAAATATCGTAGTACAAGGAGTAAGACGGAGAGCGAGACCGTAGATGAACAAGGAATTTATAATGAGTAGGGATGTGTAGATCAAGTTTTTACTGAAGTACAGAAGTGAACATAGATATTATCTTAATAACTAAAATAGGGACATGTCTGCTGAGTGTCACATACACGGTGTAAATTATTGTACTTGACAAATCAAAAGGAAATAAGGCAGAGTTGGTATGTATGATACGGACAAATTTATATTGTTGTACAGAACCAATATAAAAAATGGAAGGGAGAGGGGGGTGTCTGTTTGCTGTACTCTCTTGAAGGACATGACAAGCTAATCTTAGGTGTTATCTACAGATCTCCAAACCTCGATTGTGACCATAGTGAACTTCTTTGGGATGAAATTGCTTAGGCATCCTAAAATAAAATGTAGTTTTAATGGGAAATGTTTAACTTTAGCTATATCAAACCGGGAAAAATTGAAGACAGGCAGAGTCTAGCGACTTTCTCGAAATGGTCCGGAAAATACTTTTTTTAAGCAGTTTATGTTAGAACCGACAGAGGAACTAACCTCCTGGATTTGGTTCTGCTAAACAAGGGTTTTAAAAATTGTAAAGAACTTAACAAAGCATTAGCTAGTCTCTTCAACGTATTGCAAACAGGTAATGTACCGGATAAGTGAAAAATGACAAATGTGATACCTATATGGAAAGTGGGATTAGAGGGGCCCCTAGCTTCAAATTATGGTACAGTCAACCTAACTTCAATTGTTGAAAGTTGATAGAGATAAGATTGAAATATACATATAAATAAAGGAATGGATTCAAGTTGGAGAAATTTAGATTTTGTAAAGATGAATGGAGCAAACTCCCCGATTATTTAACTGAGACAATGTAGCTTTAAAATATAGGTTGAACGTACATGAGTGGGGGGTGAGTGGCTGTGAGGTAGCCCTGTTTAGCATAAAGCCAGTAAGTCTCCTGCAGTGTTCCTTCGTTATGTACTTATGCGTGTTCACTCTATTCCCTTTCCGTGATATAAAAGGGAAACAACCCCGTTTGAAAACTAGTCTATGTGGCTATCATCGTCTGCAATTCGGTTTTTTTTTAAACTAGAAAAATTGCTCATAAATTTTCGCTACATTGTTTCATAGCTCTAGCTCCTGTTCCTTTTGAGGGTGGTTAAACAGCAGACTGCTGGAATGTTTGCATCTCTGGCTCCTGGGCTTTTTGAAACTGATATTAGGTCTAGGAATACTTGGGAAGATTGAACTACATTATAATTATTATAATCATGGGAGCGCTATAACCCGTAGGATTATACAGCGCATGTGGGGGGGAGATGGAAGGTATTCAGGTTCAATTCAGGGAATTGGAGCACAGGTCCAATTTCCTAGATCAAGAGCCCCTCACCAACGTCAAGGAACCTACCTTGAAGGGATTGAACTACAGCTCCTGGGTCTGATAAGAGACCAGCTACAACTACTACTGAGGTTTTTGAGGCAGAGCTACTATCTAGCAAGGATTGAGACACAGGAGGCTGAGGTGTGACACTGGGATAACTCTCTCAGGTCATGCAATGACTGTCTGTTATTAATTTATCATTGACAACAGAAATTACCACATTTATATATAGTGTAACACTGGTTTCTCAGGGAAGTACTCGGAATGATAAGAAACATACACTAGGCAATATCAATTTTAATCAGTTTTGGCTTTAGATCTGGAGAAGAGCCAGGAACACAAGGAAATTATAAGTCGTACTGAGACGTAGCTGATAATGACGAGCAAAACAACTACTGTTGCCCACACGTCCACGTTGTACAGCTCGTACCTGAAATTATAACAACACTTGTAAAACAAAGTGGAACTGCGGTATGAAAAATAAGAAGTTATATAGTATTACTATTAACTGGTATATAGAAGTAAAAGTAGAGTACTAACCATGTCATGGTGGCAGCAGGACAGCGGAGATGGTATGCTCCCTGGTGTCGTATAACATACTTGATCCAGTAGAGGGCCACCCCTGCTGGCTCTTTGTGGACGATCTTTCATAATTTTGGACCATCTTGCTACCTCAGCTCTCATGCTGCCTCGTCACACACACCAAGAAAGTAATTTGTGCTATTGATTGCGTCCATTAAGCATGTAACTGTTGTTGATATTATTATTATAATCAAGGTGGAAGTGCTAGACCCGTAGGATTATACAGCGCCTGTGGGGGAGGGGGATGGAAGGTATTCAGGCTTAATTCAGGGAACTGGATCTGTGCTCCACTTCCCTAAATCAAGAGCCCCTCACCAGCGCCAAGGAACCTTCCTTGAGGGGAGCATGTAATTATAGAAAAATTATGTGATGTATGTAGGCCAACCCTTGAAGAGGAGTGTGTCCTGATGCTAATGAAGGGTTCTTGTTCCAAGGAACCGAAGATACCATCCTTTTCCTTAAATAAAACCTGATCACATTCTATTTCCCACTAGCTGTTTGACTCATTAATAATAATAATAATAATAATAATAATAATAATAAATAATAATAATAATAATAATAATAATAATATAGCTTCACTTCCAATACCTCACGCTTGTAAATTCTAATTTCTTTATTTTTAACACGTTACGTCATCTATATAATTTCATAATGCATCTTATCCGCATCTATTAATATTAGCGGTTACGATCTACCAGTAGACAGTAAATAAAGTAATTTCAAGTAGATGACAGGAGAACCTGTAGCCTAGCAACAGTAGCTTAACATAACACACACAACTGATAAACATATTACCCGGATGCTTCTACCAGAAATTAGTATCCCTTGTGTTATCAACTTCATTACTGTTAGGAGTAATTATCAGTATTACGTTTGTACCTGTCGTTTAACAATTTTTTTTTAATAATTCTGAGGGCATATTGAGAAAGTCACGGAAAATGATTCTGTTAACTTTAAATTCTGGAGAAGTTTCATATTGGCATAAGATGAGCTGTTAACCAGTTGTGTCTAAGTAACAAGTGAGTCGCTTGCAATAACTGGTGGTCACTCTTCAGTTAAATTAACAGTTAAAATGAGTGCTTGAGTAAGTACCAGGAAACAAAAAAACTTATCCGAGAATGGAAGTTGAAAGTTGAGAAACACTGTGCTGTGGTGGATGTGGATGGAAAAACTTAGAAAAAAGTTGATAACGTTTCACTTAAGTCTGTCTTATCCTCAAGGTCTCAGAAGGAAGGAATCGCCCTCTTTGCACGCACAGTCCCATCCCTAACTTGTAATTCTTCACAGGGATCTAAACTCTTTCCTTATGTTCAACCCCATTGACCATTTCTTTTGAGGGCCCTAATTTTTGGAGTCACTGAATTGCCATTTTTTTGCCTGGCTGGGAAGACAACTCGGAAATGAATAATGGTGAGTATGTTTTACCTTCCTCTGAGTTACCCCCTTTGGGAAGAAGCCGAGAGTTGAAACAAAATTTAAACCTTTAAGATAAAGTTAAAAACCTTTGGGGTTACAATACCTTTTTAAAAAAAAAAGATGGAGAATCCCTTTGTGTCTTCATGACGATGTCGATCTATTCTTGAGATTATAAAAAGGAAATTGGCCCCGAAGAGCACTTTCCCCCAGCCACCCCTTTGCACCTTTGATCATGTTGCTCTGCTGGTCAGCAAAACAGGGACCCCCAGCATGATACACCGTGGTACTGGACTCCGGGTGCTCAACAACCCACCGTGTGGAAAAAAACGTAAAGGGGGGTCACCTGTTTTAAAATACAAGTGTAGTTGGGTTTTTATTATAATCATGGGGAAGAGATTTAAAGGAAAAAAAATTTGCATTTGCTTTTGCGGGGGAACCCATTTACACATGCCCTTTAAGTTATATTTCACAGATAAGTCACAGGTGTGGAATTTTTTAAGAAAAAAACAACACGCCTTCCCTAAATACTTCCTTCGATCATACTAAAATATATATTAATTAATATTAAAAAATATAATATATATAATAATATATTATATAATTTAAAATATTTATATATATATAAAAATTATTAATTTATATATATTTTATAAAAACTTTTCTTTTCTAGTACCAGCCGTATCCCACCAGGGGGGTGGCCCAAAAGGAAAAACGAAAATTTTTCCTTTCAAATTTAGAAATAAACAAAAAAACACCCCCCCCCCCACCCCCCCCCACACCACACGGAGGAAAATTCTGTTCCATTCCCCTTTCCAAGTCGGAACTAACTGGAACAGAAAATTCTCCAGGCGGGGACTAAACAACCTCAAATCTACGACTTTAAGGGTATGGACTGATTCATCGTCTTCAATCTCTATCTCCTGCCTACTTTCTGTCTCACTGAAAAAGCCTATGTGAGGCGAAGTTTCGGAATAAAGTTTCTTAAATGTTGCCTATGTGTCTTAACCACCTTCTTCACCCGAGTACAGAAAAGTTGATAGAAGCAGAAGTTACTTGAAGACTATGTAATCAGTCCATCACCCTTGAAGTTTTGAGGTGGCCAGTCCCTCAGTCTGGAGAAGAGTATTTTTCCATAGTCTGAAACAATATGGAGTTGAAGTGACAGGATGGAGCCTTATATAACGCCAGGAGGTGAGATGTAGGCCACTAGCAGAGGTAAGAATGTACTCAGCTGAAGAAGCCTACTGTGTAGGCGAAACAAGTAAAAGGACAAGTAAAAGGACACAAGTGTAACTAATTTGAAACATTATTGTGGCAACGTTTCGCTCTCCAGGAGTTTTATCAAGCTAATAAAGCTCCTGGAGAGCGAAACATTCCTACAATAAAATGTCACAGTAGTTGTACTTGTGTCCTTTTACCTAACATATTGTCGGTAATTCTACCAACATTAATACAATCTCTAACAAGTGGCGTTCCACAAGGATCAGTTTTAGGCCCATTGTTGTTTATAATATATATCAATGACCTTGATGAGGGAATTAAGAATATAAGAAAGGAGGAACACTGAAGCAGGCCTGTTGGCCCATACTAGGCAGGTCCTTCACAATCCATCCCACTAACAGAATATTTTCCCAACCCATTTTCAATGCAACCCAAGCAATAAACTTTGATAATTCTATTTACTCATGTGCAAGTCCCACTCAAGCCCAACCCCTCTCACTCGTGTATTTATCCAACCTAAATTTGAAACTATCCAACGTTTTAGCTTCAATAACCCTACTGGGCAGACTGTTCCACTCATCAACTACCCTATTTCCAAACCAATACTTTCCTATATCTTTTTTAAATCTAAACTTGTCTAATTTGAATTCATTATTGCGGGTTCTCTCTTGGAGAGATATCCTCAAGACATTATTTATATCCCCTTTATTTAAAACCCGTCTTCCACTGATACACTTCGATCATGTCTCCCCTCTTCAATCTTTCTTCATACGGAAGATTTCTAATGCTATGTAATAATTTTGTCATTCTTCCCTGAATGCGTTCTAATTAATTTATATTTATTCTATAATATGGAGGCCATAGGACTTATTGGATCATTTTCCTTACCGAGAATATCTTGTTGTGGGAGCCACTTGCCAAGACGGACATTTGGGGGCAGGTCATCCATAGTGCCCCTTATCCCCATTTCCACAGGATCTCTGTTTTGAGGGAAAGGGCAAACACTTGAACCAGGATAGTGGGGTACCGTGTGAAAGGTTTAACAACTGTATCTTGGTCTTTAAAAGGCAGAAATGTTTTCTGGGGATTCATCCCAAAAAAAATACACATACAAATTTGAGATAAAAGACACACAACAAGATACAGAATTTTAAAATTTGGGGGGCAGGTTTTTCCATCTGGGGCCCGGGCATTATTATATAAGGGTAATTCTCTACAAAAACCTTTTCGGGGGGAATCCCGCCTACCATGACAATTTTGGTAGTAATTTCGTCCCTGCACTTACCCCCCAACTTCACTAATCAATACCCGTCACCACACTGCAGCACTGTAAGATCCATTGGTCCAGTATTTATTTTTAATATACTACTACTACTACAACTTCTAATAATAATCTTTATTTCTACAAGTACATGTACAACGTATGCAGGCCTAGCTGATATCAAAGTCATCTATAGAAAGCCTCTAGTTATTCAGAGCATTTCGGCCATATTAAGTCAATTTAGTCCCCAGAATGCGCCCCATACCAGTCGCTAACACCCAAGTACCTATTTTACTGCTAGATGAACAGGGACAGTAGGTGTCTTAAGGAAACACGTTCTAGAGTTTCCACCAGTAATAATAATAAAAAATAATAGTAATCTCAAGCACGTTATACCCCTTCTGTATTTAATTCTTCCTCATGAATATATCATTGTAATAACAGTAAATGTGAAACATTTTGACTGATACCATGGGAGGGGTTTTGCACATGACTGCATAATCTAGATGTATACTGTGTATATTCATATGTATTTTTTGTTTTTGTAAAGTATGTGACGAATCCATTCAGTAGACTGTCGACTGATTTTGACTAACTTAGGACACTAAAACTTTAGGGCCCAGGTCCTAGACCCATTATGTCCCTCCGTGATTTTTTTAAACCACCGACTATAGTATGGTTTTTTTGGAAAGCATAATAATACTATTGAATAAATAATTAAGACATTTAAGGGGAAGGAGCATCAAAATGTAGTCACTCTCTTTTAAGTCTGAATTCATTAAATCATGAAGACTTATAATTATATTATGTGGAAATGTCAGGATATCTTTTACCCAGCACTTGAGAATCTCCAATATATAATGTTTTCTTACACGCTGGAGTTGTGCCCAAGTTACAACTCTCTGAAAGTATGGAGAATGTAACACATCACAGATGGCTTGACTCTTGTTTTGAATGTAATAATAAAATAATTTAACACATTTATCACTTTTTTTCCTGGAATATGACCCACAGTACTCGACTAATACACAGGTACATATTTCTAGTACTAGGTAGCTAGGCCCTGCAGGGGTGTGAGGAAGCTTATCTGTGGAAAATACTGTATATATGTTCCAGAAATTCAGTATTTATATGTAAATAGATGGCCATACTGTATTTAATAATATTTATGTCACAGAAAACGGAAAGCCTGCGTCTGCGCAGACGAGACTCGCCATCTTGGTTCTGAATTTTGTACAAACGTTGGTGTAATGGGAAGAATTTTTCGTGCTCTAGAGGTTAAAATTGTGTTGACACCTTTCAAATAGGAGGCGAAATTGGTGGATGTGCATTCCGGCATAACTTGAGATATCAGACGACTGGACAAGACAGCTCCAGGAACCTCAGATAAGCTCTCTAGATTTGTGTGTAATTCTGGCCCATTATTTTCATGATTTAGTTAGAGTGAGGTTTTCTGAGTATGATACACATTAATCTCCAGTCAAATTGGTGAGTGATATTAAGATATATTTTCCTTCTGTTTTATGTAATTGTGTATATATAGTATAACCATTTATTATTTTTAATATACAGTCCACAAATTTATATATTTACCAGTATTCCGGTGTATGTATATTTCATTTTAATTAATAGGTCCAGAGAACTTTGGGGTTTGGGGGTT
>NC_069468.1:18608013-18690513 GCF_026875155.1 Cherax quadricarinatus
ACGCTATTGTGACTTGTTGCAGCCATGGTATTGTGACTTGTTGCAGATATGGTATTATGACTTATTGCAGCCATGGTATTGGCGACTTATTGCAGCCACGCTATTGTGACTTGTTGCAGCCATGGTATTGTGACTTGTTGCAGATATGGTATTATGACTTATTGCAGCCATGGTATTGCGACTTATTGCAGCCACGCTATTGTGACTTGTTGCAGCCATGGTATTGTGACTTGTTGCAGCCATGGTATTGTGAGTTGTTGCAGCCACGGTATTGTAACTTGTTGCAAGCATGGTATTATGACTTATTGCAGCCACGGTATTGTGACTCATTGCATCCACGGTATTGTGACTTGTTGCATCCACGATATTGTGACGTGTTGCAGCCAAAGTATTGTGACTTGTTGCAGCCACGGTATTGTAACTTGTTGCAACTATGGTATTATGACTTATTGCAGCTACGGTATTGTGACTTATTGCATACACGGTATTGTGACTATTTGCATCCACCGTGTTGTGACTCGTTACAGACATGGTATTGTGACTTGTTGCAGCCACGGTATTGTGACTTGTTTCAGCCACGGTATTGTGACTTATTGCACGCACAGTATTGTGACTTATTGCAGCGTTGGTATTGTGACTTTTAATCTTCTCAAGATATCAAGTTACCAGATAACATTATCTCTGAGATATGGATCTATCTGTGTGCACTCATGTCTCTAACTCCTCTCCATTCTGAGAAGAGCTCTTGATCCAAGCAGATGGAGCTACCTTCTCGTTTCTAAAATAAAATCTGATTACCTCCCATTCCCTAAGCACTGTATGACCCTTCAATATTTAGCGCTTCCTGACAAATATATAGTATTATTAATAATACTATTTCCAATACCACTATTACTACAAATACTATTATCACCCCCACTTCTACTGCTACTACTACTACTACTACTACTACTTCTACTTCTACTACTACTGCTGTTACTACTACTACTTCTACTACTAGTATTTCTACCACCACCACTACTACTACTATTGCCACTACTACTACTACAAACAATAATAAGAGAGAGCTGGCTCACAGCTGGTGACCTCTGACGGAGGTGTCGACTGTGAGACCTGTTTATGTAAACTTTTATACTCAGCGGTACTGAACGCAAACTTAACTTAGAGACCTCATATAACCTTGCGATAATGAACGTAATTTATTTTACCTTTTCCTAAATTTAATTAAATGTATCATAAGTTAAAATTTATTAAAAAAATAAAATAAAATAATATATATATATATATATATATATATATATTATATATATATATATATATATATATTATATATTATATATATATATATATTATATATATATATATTTATATATGCATATATATATATATAGTACATGTTGTTACGTGTGTATCACCAATTATAAGGCGAAAATCTCATCCAGCTTCTCAGAGCTGGGGCGTGTGCCCAAAATACAGAGAGAGAGAGAGAGAGAGAGAGAGAGAGAGAGAGAGAGAGAGAGAGAGAGAGAGAGAGAGAGAGAGAGAGAGAGAGAGAGAGAGAGAGAGAGAGAGAGTTGCAAGATTCTGTACGAGGCACAAGTACGCTCACACCTTGAGTATGCTCCACTTTCTTGGTTTGCCTGCCCCCCCTCTCATCTGCGACTGCTTGACAGAGTAGAGAACAGAGCAAGACGTCTCATCTCTCGCCTGGACCCATCCTGGATAGATCTGTCATTTCAGCAGAGCCTTCAACATAGGAGGGATGTGGGTGGCCTTACTGTTATGTACAAGGCCAATATTCTCAAAGTACCACATTTGGATCCACTTCGAGGACAACATGAAACAAGCTTTTATGCCACAAGACGGGCAGAAAGCAGCAACTTCACTCTGGCTGTACCCTTCTCCAGAACATCACTCCATCTGAGATCATATATACCCAGGATAACTCGATTATGGAAAACATTCGTACAGAATAATGATGTCAAAGAGATAAAGTCAGTTGATCAAATGAAAATGCTGGCCCACAGATGGCTCCAACTTCATCCTGTTCCCTACTTGTATGTCTCATAACAATAAAAATGCTTTCAAATAAACTGATGTAGGTAACAGCTCTTAGCTTACCAATAAAGTTAGGAATCCTCAACCTGTAAATAGCTTCTCAATAAAGCTAGGAATCCTTAACCTAACCTTGTCAAACCCCAACTCAACGGGAACCCCAAGTGCAGAGGTCTGACGGAAATCAAAAGCGTCCTGATGGAGCCACTATGCTACCCTGGAAAGATGGAAAGCAGATTGCCTGGGACTACATCTGTGCCGCCACATTGGCAGACACCTACTTCCCTTACTCCATAGTGGAAGGGGGTGGAGCTGCCAGCCACAAGGAGACCCAGAAGACTCGCAAATATAAAGACCTTTCCCCTTGCTACAACTTCATCTCAATAGGGTTGGAGACCCTTGGAGCATGGGACAAATGTGCTCTAAGTTCCTCAAAGAGCTGGGTGAAAAGCTCATCATAGAAACCAAGGACCACAGGGCGGCCAGCTTCCTCTTTCAGAGACTCAGTGTTGTGATCCAGAGAGGAAATGCCTGCAGCATTCTGGGCACGCTGCCCACCGCCGGGGAGCTGGACGAAGTATTCGAGTGTAGCTCTGAGTTATCTATGTTGTTTTACTCCCTATTGTATTTTATGTATAAATGTACATATGAATATATCGACTCGACATGAAGAAGAAGCACAATTAGTTTTCGAAACCATGAACATGCATTGCATATAAAGTATTTTTTTAGTTAAATATGAAATAAAAATTCTATGTGCATATTGCTATAATATCAAGTTATCATTTTTCTTACAGGAGTGTATAAAATTAAAACTATAATTTTACAATTATCAGAAAATCACACATTGCTAACTCCAGTAACTTTATCTTTTATAAACTTGAGATAGCTAGTTGCTATCTCAAGGTCACGAGCTATTTATACACATAATAACAATTTCCATTATTTTTTTCTGATGTGTATGTCTGTCCTTACGTGTGTGCACTGAGTACATATACAAGGAGGGCTGGTTGGTAAATGGGGTTTAGAGCGTATCAACCACATGAGGGTCATTAAAGCTGCATGTAGTCTGCTCGCTACTAGTCAAGGATACTTTGTCCTTAATATAGGAAATAAAGTAACATTTCGGTGTATATACAATGAGTGATACTCGCCTCTCAGCGCATATATCCTGTGTGCATGGAGGGGTGTATATCTTCAGCTCCGAATTCTTTGATTAATATCAGTACCACATATGGTTCTCAAACATCGCATCTCCACTTACATCTGACTCTTGCTCACTCCTACAAGATGTTATACCTCCCTGCCCAGTGCATGAAATCACTCCTTCCGTTGATGATCATTTAACAGTTCAAAATATTTCCTCCACCTCCCCATCTAACATCTCCCTTCTTTTGCTTTAAGCTACTGAATTTGTTTCTCAGATTTTCTCAACTTATTAATCTAACTCCAAAACTTTTTCTTATTCTCAGAAAAGTTGTTGATAAAGCCTCACCTACTCTTTCATGGGATATCTTTTTTCACTCCTTTATTATTCTTTTAACCTCTTTTCCTTTCCGTATACTCCTCTGTATATCACTTCTACATTGTAAAACTTGTCATATGCTAGCTTTTTCTCCCTCGCTACCCTCATTTCACCAACTACTCCTCTTGCCACTTGCATCCACTCTCCTATACCCACAAACCTCTACTGTACACTTAACACTGCGTTCTGAAATGTACACCTTATCTTTCCGATTCTCTCTTAACCTGTATTATCTGTAGCCTCACCTGTCTTGCAATAGTTGCTTATGTTTTACCATAAATATCTCATTATTTACCTATTTTTACTTAACTTTTATCTACTGATGACATTCTCTTTGTGCTCTTCTACCTCTTACCCTCACTATAGCTACCACTAGTGATCATTATTAATATTATTAAAGATTCGCCGGGGTATTCCCCCCCCGGGGGCCTTTTTTCCAAAAATGGGGGCCCGGCCTTGGCCCCTCTTTGGGGAGTGTCTGAGCCCTAAGTCCCCAGGGGAAGGGGGCCCCCAAGTCCCTCCTAAATTTTTGGGGGCCCTTTTTTTCCCCCCAAGGCCTAGCCACAACTAGGCCTCTCGGGTTCTCCCTTTCCCCCCCCCAAAGGGGGTTTTAATGGGAATGAATTCCTTTGGGGGCGGTAACTCGGGCCCCAGCACCTACCCTCCCAAAAGGGCATGGTGCCCGATCCATAGGATCAATGTATCTATCGACCCTATAAAAAACATACACGCCCCACAATGCCCTCCCCCATCAATATTTTTTAAAACTAATATATTTTCTAACAAATTGAAGAAAATTTCTTCAAAATTCCCGATCTTTTGTACTTATTTAGTCTTTTTTTTTTCTTAAATGCCCTTCCCTATTATCAAACTTTTTTCTGTTCAAAAAGTCATTTAAAGGGCCCCAAATTTAAATCTTTTTAATTTTTGTTATTTTACTCCCAAAACTTAGATTCTATGCATCTACAACAGTGTCCCCCACGCGTTTGATTCATTTAAATGAGGGGGAAATAAATTCGAAAGAGTCGGGGGAGAATGAGTATAATCACTTTTGGGATCCAAGGAAAGGGGGGGTGGGCTACAAGTTTTTTTTGGGAAATCAAGACCCTTTTTCACTTCCCTAAGTCACCTTGAAAGGTTTTTGGAAATTTACAAAAAAAAATGTTTAGATTGGTTTTTAAAAACCGTAGGTTTCAATTTGCTGATTCTATTTAAAAATTTTGAGATATTTTTTTTTTAGTGCTTTTCCCTTAAGAAGGGTCTCACCTATCGCTTTCATTTTTTTAAACACTGGTGCAGCCTATTTTAAAGGAATGTAAGTTTTTTTAAATGCTTTGATTTACCTTTTGTAAAGGACACAAAATCTGTAACGAACCCTTTATTCAGTGTATTGTTACAACCTTTCATTTTGTAATTTTTTTTCAGATACAGGTACACAAATCCCAGTGACATAAATTATCATACATAGCAGTATATGTGTAGATTATCTAGGAAAAACCGAAAAAAAAGGTAAAGGTTTTTTGGTTTTCCCTTTGTAATAATTTATTTAAAAACTTAAAAGGGTTAAAACGGGTAAGAAATTTAAAAACTTGTGAAAAGCTTTACAATTAAAGGAGATAAACTAGTTCTAATTTCAGTTTTTTAAAACAACGAAAAACCCTTACCACCCGTAAAAATGAAATTTTTTGTAGCTACCCAAACAAAAAAAATATTTTTACTCATTTTTTAAATTTAGGAAAAACTTTCTTTTTTTAAAAACCCTAAAAACAAATTAAAAAAAAAGGTTTTATTCAGGACATTTTGGGGTAAACTTTCAGAAAACAGATCCCCTCATAATATAACTGATATTATTATTATAATCAAGGGGGAACACAAAAAAACCCATAGATTAAAACAGTGCGGGGGGGAGGGAGGGAAAGGGTATTCATTTTTAAAAACCCCGGGGAACCCGGAGCACAGACCCCATTCCCTGATCAAGAGCCCCTCACCAGCAAAAAGGGAAACCCTTTTCCTTGGGGGGGATAAAACCGGGATAAAAAAACGGGAAAAATGGTCAATTGTCTTTTTATTATTAAAATAGTCGTATACAAGGAGTAAAAAGGGGGAGCGAGCCCGGGGGTAGATAACAAGGAATTTAAATGGGTAGGGGATGTGTAATCAAGTGTTTATACGAATACAGAAGTAAAACATAGATTTTATTTTAATAACTAAAATAGGGACATGTCTGCTAAAGTGCCACATAAAAGGGAAATGAAAATTTATTCAACCACGGACAGAATAAACAGGAAATAAGGGGGAGTTGGAAAATTTTGGGGAAAAAAAGGTATTTTTGATGCTTCAGAAACCAGTAAAAAAAAAGCACGTTCTCGAATGAAAAACGAAAAAGGGGGTTATATAAAGGCCCCCTAAAACCTCATAGTGACCTTTAGTAAACTTTTTTTGGGATAAAAATTTGGCTTAGGGAAATTTTAAAAAATAAAAATTTAAAGTTTAAAAGGGGAAAATTTTTTAAAAATTTTGGGCTAAATAAACCGGAACAATTAAAGACGGGTTAATCTAGATTTTAGTGACTTTCTCGAATGATCCAAAATGTTTTTTAAAAAACCGCGTGGGGAAACCAACTAGAGGGACTAACCTGGGGGAAATTTGGGTTTTGCCAAAGGGGGTTTTTTAAAATGATTGTGAAAAACCATTAACGGGGTCTCTTAAACGAATCACAGCAAAAAGGTATTGTCCCGGGATAAGTAAAAATTTGGCACATTTTGATCCCCACTTTGTCAAAAAGGCTGGAGATAGGCCCCTTAACTTCAAATTAAAAATTTAATCAGTCTAATTTTCAGTTAGGGGAAAGTTCAGGGAATCAATAATTGCTGATGTAGTTCGAAGCCACTTTGAAAGATTTTTTTGATCAACGAATGTCGCATATTTTACAGAGCAACAAGGGGTTTTCTAAAAATTTGGGAAAAGAAATGGGAATGGGGACTTTTCACGAGGGTTTAAAAAAAGGGGTTTAAACTGGGGGGCCCCATTATGGTTAAAAATGTACATAAACCGCAGGGTTTTTGGGGAAAAAAAAAAGCAACGTAATTTTCCGATGGCATTTAAAATAGGCCGTCACAAAATTTTCCTGATGTGGACCCCTAGAAGGCAACAGATAAATTTGGATATTTTGGGTGATCGGAGAAGGGGACCACATTTTGAACTTTGAAAAGGGAAAAACGTTCAAATCCGGGATAAGGAAAAAACCAAAGGGCACTTACAAGCTAAACATGGTAGATTTTAGACAAATTTAATTTACAGAAAGATCTAGAGAGAAAATACGGTTAAAAAATTTTTAAAAACCAAGACAGCCCCGCAGAAATTTGGAAAAAATTTAGAAAAAATTAGATAAAACCCCCCAGGAAATTTTGAGACAAAATTATTATGGAACTTCAAATGTAAGTTGAACGGGTACTGAGTGGGTTGGGTTTTTTGGGGGGGGAACTTTTTTGGGCATAGGCCAGTAATTTGCTGCAGATTCTTTCGTTATGTACTTAGCATTTTTCCACTCTTTTTTCGGGGATAAAAAAGGGGAAATTAAACCCCCTTTTTTGGGAAAAACTAGCCCTAAATGGTTATCAGTCGTCGTTGATTCAAAATTTTTTTCAAATTTTTTGAAAATCGCCAAAAAATTTTCGTTGTTTCATATTTCTAGCTCCGGGGTTAATTTTGAGTGTTAATCGGGTAGTTTTTGGCCCTTTGGGTCGGTTGTTAAGATGCAGCGGGAATTTCCCTTGAATATGTGCATCTCGGGCTTCTGGGTCTTTTAAAACTGATAAAAAGGGTTTTGGGGAGTACTTGAGAAGATTGAAAACACTCCGGGAAACGTTAATAAAACCCTGCACCCACTATTTGGGCTTCTGAGGGGGGGCCTACTGGGTTTCCAGAAAGGGGTTTGAGAAAACAGGAGGCGATTTTATGTGATACTGGGATAACTCTCTCGGGTTTAAAGCAATGACGGGGTATCTGTTTTTTAACTTACCCTTTGGGGAAACAAAAATTTTAACCCTCATCCAAATAAAGTATAATAATATTTCCCATCGAAGCACTGGGAACCCTAACATTTTAAAGGGAATGGAAGGGACGGGAAAAAATTCATTGGGAAAAGAAAATTTTAATCATTTTTTTGGCCTTTTGGTTTTTGGAGAAGACCAGGAACAAAAGGGAAATTATAAGTCTTTACGGGAACGTACTGATAATGACGAGAAAAAACAACTCCCTGTTGCCCACACGTCTACTTTCCCGCCGAACCTGAAATTTAACAACACTCTTAAGAAAAGAGGGAACTATGGTATGAAAAACAAAAAAAAATTTTAATAAAATTAACAAAAGCTTAAATAAAAAAATGAATGGTTTTAAAAATTAGGTGATTACTGCCATGTTTTTTAACCACGACCCCCTTCAAAGATATATAATATATATATATATATAAATTTTAAAATATATATATATATATATTATAAAAATATATATATATATATATACATATATTCTCATTGTGTTCTACATAAAATTTAATAACCAAAGTAGAAAAAGCAGATGAATTATATTTAAATCACCCACCTTTTTCTCTAAAAACAATACAGATATCTTTAAAAACAGAAAAAAAAATTTTTTATTCCCCATGACAAGCTTTTAAAACAAAGAGAAAGGGGGCCAAATACACGCTAATACATTGGGTGAAGCCCAAATACCAATTCTTGAACAAAATAAAAAAAATTTTAAAGGGCTAGCCAAAAACTGAAAATGAAATCTAAATTTTTTCTCTCTGTCCTGGATCTTTGGGCAATGTTTAGGTGCCCTTGGAGTTTTTTTTTTTTCCTAGTTTTCCCCTCCGGAAAATTTTTTTTTGCTGGAAATATTCTTTTCCCAAAATTTTGGGGGACCTTCTTCTTTGGTTTTTTTTTTTTAAATTTTCTACAAAACGAAAAAACCCAAGATGCTAAAATTTTTTTTTTTTAAATTTTGCAAACTTAAATATTGAAGTAGAGTTGAAACTAACCATGGCATGGTGCCCAGCGGGACACCGAGAGGGTTTATGCCCCGGTGTCGATAACAAAATTTTAAATCCAGTAGAGGGGCCAACCTCTGCGGGCCCTCTTGGACGATCTATCAAAATTTTTGGGAAACCTTTTTGTTTAGGTTTTTTTTTCCCTCTATTTGTCTGGGGGACCATGTCCCTAGTTACGCAATTGAAAATAGTTTATTATCCTTTCAAACATAATCTTTTTTTTTTCAGGAATACCCGGGGTGGAAATTTTCCTTTTTTGAAAACGGGAAGAGGAAGAAGAATTGAAATTTCACACATATCCTTATCACTCAGTGATCGGACTAAGTTATTTTTTAAGGGGGCCAGTCTTGTCCCAAATTTTTTCTTTTGTATCCCTGAAAAAAACCCCTTTTGGGTTAGCCCCTTTGAATCCCTTGCGCCCTTGCCCAAAATCCCTTTTTTTTACTTTTTCTTATTCCTTTTCTTTTATTTCTCTTTTAAATTTGAATATATTGATATCTTAACTGCCCACCCCTCTTTTGTACACCAATATATGCCTACTCTTTTGCCCAAATTGAATTTTTTTAATCTAATGTTCATCCTTTTGGGGAAATTCATTTTTTTTTAAAAGATTTTAATTTTCCCCCTACTCGGAACAAAATTTTGTCGGGGGCAGCGGGAAAACTATGCTTTTGAAAAACGTCAAAATTGGGGCAACCAAGATCCTCTACCTGACCCATAGTCAGGACTTTTCCCAATTTAGCCCCCCGGGAAATTTTTTGGGTCCCATGAAGGGGCCAACGAAAACCCTGGGACAGAGATTTGATTGCATTTAAAACTGGGAAATTCTATGAAAAAATTTAAAAACTAATTTGATTTGTGATCACTTCCCCCAAGCCATTTATTTTAAACCCCAAGATTATTAAATTTGTGAATCTTTTTTTGGCAAGAAAACCCAAATCCCAAAAAGATTGGGTTTCCCTAGTTGGTTTTTTGTCACAACTTGATCTAAAAAGCAATCCTGAACCGTACAAGAAAGTTTACTAGACTCAAAAAAATTTCCTGTCAAAATTGTTCCAATTAAGTTGTCTAAATTTAAAAACTTTCCCCTTAAACACAACATTTTCAAAATCTAGAAGCCTTATGAATTTTCGTCCCATAACAGCTTACGGGACTCCCTATCAAGGGTTTTTTTTTGGGCCCATAAATCACGTTTCCCAAAATTTAAATTTTTCACGTCCCTCCAAAACTGTAGCCAAACAATTCATGTTCGATGCTTCTAAAACTTTTTTCAAATTTAAAATTTTTTTCGGACAAACACCGCCACTCCAAAAACCCTCCTGTTGACCCTATCAATGGTTTGGAAAAGTTTTTAACCCTGTAAGGGTTCGTTTTTAGAAGGGGATTTTCTCTATCTTTCCCGGGAACCAGTCTCTGTTATACCAATAATATCTATATTTCATGGAAAAAAATGGGATAAAATACCACCCCAATGGAAATAAAAAACACATAAGCATTTTAAAATTTTATCCTTTTTTGACAAAAATTTTTTCCCACACAGTGGGCTTTTTCAAGTCACAAAACAGACTGTGTGTGACTTGAAAAAGGGCCCCGTGTGGGGAAACGTTGCCAATAAAGGATCCATTATACTGCATATGTGTTTATATTTCCAATATCTTAATTACCTACACCTGCAATTTAACTTAGCTCATCTATCTTTTTTCTTAGACTCCTACTATTTGTATATTAAAAACCCTTTAAAGGGGGCCCAGTCACTCGTTTTCCCCCCGGGGTATCCCCTCTTTGTTTGTTTATCCAAATTTATTTGCCAATTTCTAGCAACTTTTTTTTTGGGAAAATTGTCTTTTTAAAATATCCCTGAGGTACCCCGGAAAACGCTCTTTTTTAAAAAATAAGCTGCAGCCTGATTGTTTCCCACAACCCCCATACCTCTATAATCTAAACATTTTTAAAAAATTTCCTAACAAGTCCTTTAATTACCCCTTTAATTTATTGGCTAATGCAATCACTCCATTTCCCCCGGAAAATTTAGCCCCATCCATTGCATACCAAAACAAAGTTTTCCAAAGAAAAAGGTCCCCATTTTATCAAAGAATGGGATTTGGGAAGTTCCTTTTAGTACCTTCTAGCCACAATTTAATAAACCCAAATTTCCCTAGACATCCATTCATTGCCCACTTTCCCCTTTTTAGGCAAGATGCTACATATGACTGGGATCCCTCCCTTAGACCTAACTACTTTTATGGCCCAACCTGTACATAAACCAGGGAGGCCCCCTCTCCTGCCCTTCCCAAAAGTCATTACCCCAGCATTAAACCCCAAAAGGGGTTTTCCCATTAACTTCCATAATATTATTCAACCCCCCTGTGTCACCAACACCACCCAGGAACAAAACACTCTGCTGACCTTTCTGTCTTTTGTTACAAAAAAGCACGGTTTTCCCCATATCTTACCGAAAACCCCACTAAAATTTAAAATATTCTTAAACCCTTTAAGGGAGGGGAAAAAATGGTAAATTTAACCTCACTTTAAAACTGAAGTACACTCGTCTTGGAGGGAAAAGGAAAACGATTTCCCCACCCTTTTAAAACTTCTCCCATTTTACTCTCATTTTCCTTCTTCCCCGAACCCGGAAAACCCCACTTTAAAAAAGGCCCGCCACTATCACTGCTGGTACCATCCTTTCCCTTTCCAGCCAAACCTTCTCACACTCGGGTCCAAGCCCCATCTATGCAAGCTTCAGCTTCCCTTTTTTTCCTCCAAAAAATAGAAACTCCTTTCCCCAACACTTAACCTAATTTTAAAACACTACAACAAGCCATGGTGCTTGGTAAAAAGCCCACGGGCTAAAAAAAGTTTGGGGAGTTTTAAAAAAAAGGTTTTGGTAAAAACAAGAGTGGGTGGGGGGGTGTAGGTTGGTACCGGGCTACTTGTACTGCTGGGGGCTCTGGAAAAAGTGCTCCATCCTTGAGTTGGGATGACCAAAAGGGGGGGCATTGGGATAATCCCCCGGGGGGGGGTCATTTAACTAATCCCGGGGGGGGCATGGACCTACTCCGCATGGGGGCAGTATGCCCTGTTTTCAGTGTTCCCTTTTTTCTTAATTCTTATTTCTTAAATTTAACATTAAATAAACCACATAAATTTTCCCTTATTCCCCATCATAATACCCTCGCTATTGTAGATTAACCTTTTAGGTATTTTACAAAAAAAATAATTTTTAAAAAAACGCAAATAATTACGTACCTTTTGGGCCCCAATATAAGAGAAGAAGGAAAATTTGAGGACAAATCAGACAAAGTGCTGATTGCCCGCTGGGATTTAAAGGGCATAGGGGGTTTTAGTCCCAACAAGGAGAGGCATCATAAGGGAAAGGGAAAGCGTGGGGTTTCCAAAACAATTTATTAGAATCCCCCAAACACCCTGCGGATTAACGTTAACGAAAGGAACCTGCCAGGAATAAATATAAAAAGTTTAAAACCCACCCAAAGGGTCCGTAATACTTTCACTACTACTATACAACTACTACTACTACGACCATACTACTATTACCACCATACTACCCACAAATAACCCACAAATACCACCACTACTTCTACTACCATTAACTACAAATACTACCATTACAAAAACTTTCTGGGTTTCTAGAAAAATAATTTAAAAGCAAAAAATAAAAGTAATCAAAATTTTTTTTAAAAAAATTTTTCGTTTCTCTGCCCCTTAATCATTGTGTAGAAAAAAAATGTTTACAATTGTACAAATTTCCTAAAAATTAAAATTTTTAAAAAACATTAAAACATGGCCCTTAAACATGAAAAACTTTACTTAAACCTTTAACTGAAAAAATCAAAGGGCAAGAAAAAGTCAGAAAATAAATCGCGAGGAGAACCAAAACAAAACCCTTTTTTTAGTAAAATTTTAACTTCCCTTCCCCTTTGGCCCCAAAACCCTCAGAACAAAGAACCGTGGGAAAAACTTAACAGTGAGAGTTTTGGCAAAACATTTTTTTTCCAGTGAACATTTGGAACCCTATCCACAAAAACCACGCCTGTCAGGGCAAAATTCCAAAGCCTATTTATTATGTAAAAGATTTTTTCCATCCCCAAATTATTTTTAAAAAGTTTTAGAAAGTAGTTCAACAAGTCCATGTCGACAAGGGAAATAATTGAAAACTTGTTTCATAAAAAGCAGTTTTTGGGCAAAAATATATTTCCCCTTTTGGGTTTATTATAAATTAGATTTCCCTTTTTAATTAATAGAATTTGGGAAAAATTTAAAAATAAAACTGGACAAATAAATAGCTTGGGGGTGATTGTGCAAAGGAAAACTATCCAAGTTTTGGGTCGCCGCGCTCACGTGTTTAAAAAAACCTTTTTTGGGGTTTTGATATGAGGTGCTGGCCGAAACCCCCTTTTAAAAAGGGTTCCTTGGATGCTTCACTTTTAAATTCCTTGATAATGGAGTAGTCACGAAAGCGCTTGGAATTTCTCTATTCTTTTCCCGGTGGGTTTTTTTTGCCAAAATTTTGAAAACCCCCTGTTACTGTGACTTATTGCATATAAAAATATATATTAAAAAATATATATTTTATAAATATATATATATATATATATATATATAAAAATATGTCCCTGCCGAAAAGGCCCCAAAATTGCGGGTCTTTGGGTTAAATACAACGTTTTATTTTTGGCCCTAAAAGGACAAGTGTAAATTTGTGTATGCAAAAATTTCGCCAAAAACATTCTGAACCTAACCCAAAAAAAATATAAATTTTCCCCTTTTATTTTTTTATATTAAAAATTTTTGTTAAAAAAATCTAAAATTATTTTTCTTGGGTTAAATTTTAAAAAAAAATTGTTTTTTGTTAAAATAAGGTTTGGTAGGTTTTTCCCAAGTTCCTTTTGGTGCAAAATTAAAATTTTTACATCAACATTTATGAAAAATATATATCTTTTAAAAAATATAAAAAAATTTTAGAAAGGACTTAAATTTTTTGTGATTCTTGCTAATTGACCAGTTTTACATATTGGCACGACAATATTTTATTATATATATTGCATATATTTCCCGAATAGGCAGAAATTGCGAATCTTGGCTTAAAAAGCCCAAAGCTCATCTTGCCATATAGGGCAACGAAAAAATTTTTGTATGCAAAAATTTCGGGCCAAAAAAATTCTGAACCTAACGAAAAAAATATATTTCACTGTTTTGTTTAGTATTAAAAATTTTTAAAAACAAAAAATAAAATATATTTAGTTTGGGTTTGGCAAAAATAAATTTTTCTTTTTTATGAAAAAAGGGTTTGGGGGAAATTTTTTTAAGATTCTTTTGGTGCAAAATTAAAAATTTTTACACAAAAAATTAAGAAAAATTTTTAAATATTTAAACGTTTTAAGAGAAAATTTCAGAAAGGACTTAATTTTTAAGGGGGGTCCCTAGGGCAAATTTCCGCGCGCCCCACCCCAAAAAACGAAAAAAATTTTGGAAGTTGAGTATTTATACCGAAAAATAGCTTAATGTTGCAGGTTTTAAGGGAAATTGTTTGTAAACGCACCCTCTGGGAAGAAAATGGATGAAAGATGGTTTTAAAATTTTTTTTTTCGGGCCACCCTGCCCTTTTTTTGGAATCCCGGGCCCAAAGTCTAATATTTTTAAATATTTTATAAATATATATATAAAATATTTTATATATATATTTTAAAAAAAAAATATATATATTTTATATATAATATATATTATATATATAATATAAAAAAATATATATAATTTTAAAAATATAATCGTGCCCCAATATGTAAAACTGGGCAATTAGCAAGAACCATTAACACCCCTTTTAGTTGCAGGCACTGTACTTCCCCCTCTCCAGGGGAAACCCCCAACCCGCCTGCCGGCTTCCCCCGAAAACCCCCTTTATAAAAGTTACTTTTTTTCACAAATCCCCAAAAGCACGTCAAATTTAAAAACCATTTGTCTCCATTTTACTCCAACAAACAGCTCACCCCTGCTTGGGAAATCCCAAAACCCTTCGCACACAAAAAACCCCCCTTTAACCCCCCCTCCCCCCAACCTATCCAAAGGGCCCACCCTACCCCGGGGGCCCTTCCCCCTACAGGGCTGTTTTCCCTTGAATAATTCTGTTTCCCCTCCATTCTCTCTAACCAGTCCGACCCACCCAAAAAACCCTTCTTTTACCTTTTTGGACCAAAAGTTTTGGCAGTCCCACACCCCCTAACTTCCAAAAAAACGAATTTTTCTGCATTATATTCACCCCCACACATTGCCCTCAGACCCTGACATCTTCCACGGGCCTCCCCGCCTTCTCCTCGCTGCAACCCTTCATCACCTATGTTTCACACTCATATAAGAACGTTGGTAAAACAACCCCTCATACATTTTCCCCCCTTTTCCCCCCAAGGACAAAGTTCCCCTTTTTCTCCACAGACCCTAAGTGCCCCCCACCACCCTTTTTCCCCCCATCAACTCTAATTTAAATTTAACTTTCATTAAAACCCATCCGCTGAAAAACGGCCACTTTCCCAAAATATCAAAAAACATTTCCCCCCCCCCTACTCTCTTTCCCCCCAAACTGATATCCAATCTTTTCATCACCCCCCTTTTTGTTATCCCATAAAACCTTTCTCTTTTTCCCGGGAAATTTACCCTTTTAAATTTTTCTTTTTTCACACCCTAAAAAAATTCTCCCCCCAATCTCCCGCAACTTCTTGTTAGGTTTTAGTTTCTCTATTTGTCTGAGGACCATGTCACTAGTTACTGCAATTGTACATAGTTTATTATCCTGTTCTACATAATCTATTATTTCAGGAATATCGCTAGTATTTTCCTGGGTGAAAACTGAGAGGAAGTAAGTATTGAGAATTTCACACATATCCTTATCACTGTCAGTGATCTGACTAGAGTTATTCTTAAGTGGGCCAGTCTTGTCCCTAATTTTACTTTTGTATACCTGAAAGAACCCTTTTGGGTTAGTCTTTGAATCCCTTGCGACCTTAGCCTCATAATCCCTTTTTACTTTTCTTATTCCTTTCTTTATTTCTCTCTTTAATTGAATATATTGATATCTTAACTGCCCATCCCCTCTTTTGATACACCTATATATGCCTCTCTTTTGACCAATGAGATGTTTTAATCTAATGTTCATCCATTTGGGATCATTTTTGTTAGATCTAATTTCCCTACTCGGAACAAAAGTTGTCTGGGCAGCTGGAACTATGCTTTGAAAAACGTCATATTGGCAACCAAGATCATCTACCTGACCCATAGTCAGGACATCCCAATTTAGCCCACCCAGGTAATTTTTCGGTCCCATGAAGTGGCCAAGCGAAAATCTGGGACAGAGATTTGATTGCAGTTATCTGGGTAATTCTATGAAATATTAAAACTAAGTGATTTGTGATCACTTTCCCCAAGCTCATCATTAACCTCAAGATTATTAATTAGTGAATCTTTGTTGGCAAGAACCAAGTCAAGCAGATTGTTTCCTCTAGTTGGTTCTGTCACAACTTGATCTAAAAAGCAATCCTGAACCGTATCAAGAAAGTCACTAGACTCAAGATTTCCTGTCATATTGTTCCAATTAAGTTGTCTAAAGTTAAAATCTCCCATTATCACAACATTTTCATATCTAGATGCCTTATGAATTTCGTCCCATAACAGCTTACTGCACTCCCTATCAAGGTTTGGGGGCCTATAAATCACGTCCAAAATTAATTTGTCACGTCCCTCGAGAAACTGTAGCCAAACAGATTCAGTGTTCGATGCTTCTAATCTTATATCAATTTAAATTTTCTCGGACAAACACCGCCACTCCACCACCCTTCCTGTTGACCCTATCAATGTGGAATAGTTTATAACCCTGTATGTTGCGTTCAGAAGGCATTTCTCTATCTTTCAGGTTGAACCAGGTCTCTGTTATACCAATAATATCTATATTACGATGGAAATAAATGGTATAAAATACCGACACAATGGAAATATAAACACATATGCAGTATAATGTGATCCTTTATTGACAACGTTTCACCCACACAGTGGGCTTTTTCAAGTCACACACAGATCTGTGTGTGACTTGAAAAAGCCCACTGTGTGGGTGAAACGTTGTCAATAAAGGATCACATTATACTGCATATGTGTTTAATTTCCAAATCTATATTACCTACCCCTGCAATAACTTAGCTCATCTATCTTATTTCTTAGCCCCTACTATTTGTTAAAAAACCTTAAAGGGGGCCTAGTCACTCGTTCCCCTCGGTATTTCTTTGTTTGTGATAATTGTTTTGCCATTACTAGCAACTTTTTTTTTGAATATTGTTTTTAAACATATCCCTGGGGTACCTTTAAAACTGCTCTTTTTAACCTAAGCTGCACCCTGTTTGTTTCCCAAAAAACACCCTACCTCTATAATCTTCATTTTAAAATTCCAGACAAGCTCAATTCCCTCTAATTAAATTGGCAAATGAAATCACTCCCCCCCAGAGGAGAGCCCCATCCATTGCATACAATCACTTTTTCCCAAAGTGGTCCCAATCAATGAAGGGGATTGCAATTTCCCTTCAGTACCTGTCTAGCCAAATTTATACCAATTCCCTAAAAATCCATTCTTTGCCCATCCCTTTCTGGGAAAGATGCTACAATGACTGGGATCCCCCCCTTGACCTAACTACTTCTATGGCAAACCCTGTACATATCCAGCAGTCCTCCTCCTCCCCTTCCCAATGTCATTCCCCCGCATTAAAAAAAGGGCTTTTCCCCATTAACTTCCATAATATTATTCAACCTGTGTCACCAACCCCAGCCCAGGAAGGCAACCCTCTGTTGCCCTTTCTGTCTCTGTTACAAAAATGCAGGGTTTCCCACTATTTACCTGAAACCCCTACTATTAAATATTCTTACCTTAGGGGGAAAAATATGGTACTTTAAACCTCACAACACTGAAGTACACTCGTTTTGGGGGGAACAGGAATCGTTTTCCCCTACCTTAAATCTTCTCATGACTCTCATTTTCCTTCTTCCTGAATTTTGGAACACCCCTTTAAAGGCTCCCCACTATCATGCTGGACCATTTTTTCCTTACCAGCAAACCCTTCTACACTCGCCCCCAAGTTCTATGCGAGCTTCAGTTTCCCTATTTTCCCCCTAAGAAGTAGAATCTCCTCCTAAAACACTTAACCTAATTTTAAAACACACAAAAGCCATGGTGCTTGGTAAACCCCACGGGCTAAAACTTTGTAGTTTTAAAAAAATAGGTTAGGAAAATACAGAGGGGGTGTGGGGGGGGGGGGTTGGGGCCCGATAGCTTGTACTGCGGGCCTCGGGAAAACAGTGCCCCATCCTTGAGTTGGGATGACCGAAGGGTGGGTCATTGGGATAATCCGGGGGGGGGGTCATTTACAAACCCCGGGGGGGGGCATGGACCCACTCCGCATGGGTCGTAGGGGCCCCGTTTTCAGTGTTCTTCTTTTTAGTTCTTATGTTCTTAATTTTAACGTTTAAAAAACATATTTCCCTTTTTCCCCCTCATAATACCTCGCTATTGTAGATAACCATTTTAGGATTCACAAAATAATAATTTTTAAAAAAACGCAAATAATTTCGTACCCGTTGGCCCCAAAATTAAGAGAAGAGGAAATTTGAGGACAAAATCAGACAAAGTGCTGATTGCCGCTGCATTAAGGTCATAGGATGTTTGTAGTCTAACATAGGAGAGGCATCATAGGGAAGGAAAGCGTGGGTTACCTATATTTATAGAAGGCCCCATCACCCTGCGGATTAACGTATACGAAAAAGGGAAATGCCAGGAATAAAAATAATAGTAAAAATACAAGGCTCTGTAATACTGTATACTCTATACATACTACTACTACGACATTTCTACTATTCCACCCCTACTACTACTAGTACTAACTACCACCACTATCTACACTTTTCTACAATACTACCATTACTACTCTGTTATAGCAAAAATAAAATAGCAAAAAATAAAAGTAATCAAATTTTATAAACAATTAGCGTTTCTCGCCCCTTTTATCATTGTTAGAAAAAACATGTTTACAAAGTACATTACCTACATTACTTTAAACATTAAAACATGCATTAAACATGCACATGCTTACCTTCAATTTTATAAAACAATGACAAAAACAGTAGATATAAATACGGAGGGAAACCCAAAACAAATCTTCTTTTAGAAAATTTTGAATTCTTCCTTGGCCCCAAACTCAGAACAAGAACGTGTAACATTAACAGGAGAGTGTGGCAGACATTTTTTTCCAGTGAACATTTGGGGAAACCCATCCCAAAAACCACGCCTGCAGGACAAATTCCCAAAGCCCATTTATTATGAAGAGATTTTTTCCATCCAATTGATTTTCAAAAAGTGAGAAAGTAGTACAACAAATCCCCTGTCGACGAATAAATTGAAACTTGTTTATAAAAAGCAGTTTTTGACAAAAAATTTATTTCTTTGGTTTATTTTAAATTTGATCCCTTTATAATTAATAGAATTTGGGAAGAATTTATAATACATGGACAAAAAAATAGCTTGGGGGTGATTGTGCAAAGGACCTATCCAAATTGGCTCGCCGCGCGTCACTGTTTAACCGTTTGGGATCTGATAGTGAGGTGCTGGCCGACCCCTTAAAATAGCTTCCTTGATGCTTCACTTTTATAGTTCCTTGATAATGTGAGTAGTCACGAAAGCGCTTGGAATTTCTCTATTCTTTCGAGGGTTTTTTTGCATATTTTGAAATCACCTGTTACTGTGTCTTATTGCATATATATATATATAATATATATATATATATAAATATATATATATATATATATATATATAATATATATATGTCGTGCCGAATAGGCAGAACTTGGGGATCTTGGCTTAAATAGCAACGTTCATCTTGCCATATAGGACAAGTGAAATTTGTGTATGCAATAATTTCGCCAAATCATTCTGAACCTAACGAAAAAAAATATATTTCACTGTATTTGTTTAGTATTAAATTATTGTAAACAAATCTAAAATTATTTACTTGGGTTAGGTTAAAATAAATTGTTCTTGTTAAATAAGGTTAGGTAGGTTTTCTAAGTTCCTTTTGGTGCAAAATTAAAATTTTTACATCAACATTTATGAAAAATATATATCTTTAAAAAATATAAGAGAAAATTTTAGAAAGGACTTAATTTTAAAATGAGTTCTTGCTAATTGACCAGTTTTTACATATTCGGCAAAAAATATTATTATATATTAAGCAATTATAAATGTCGGCGAATAGGCAGAAACTTGCGAGATCTTGGCTTAAAAAGCAACGCTCATCTTGCCATATAGGACAAGCGAAAATTTCTGTATGCAATAATTTCGCCAAAATCATTCTGAACCTAACGAAAAAAATATATTTCACTGTTTTGTTTAGTATTAAATTATTATAAACAAAACAAAAAATATTTTTAGTTGGGTTGGGCAAAAATAAATTTTTCTTGTTATAAAAAAGGTTTGGGGTAAGTTTTCTAAGATTCTTTTGGTGCAAAAAAAAATTTTTTACACAAACTTTAAGAAAAATAAAATTTAAACGTATAAGAGAAAATTTCAAAAAGGGACAAATTTTAAGGGGCTGTAGGAAAATTTTCCCGCGCGCCTACCCAAAAATCGAAAAAAATGGAAGTTGAGTATTATACCGAAAAATACTTAATGTTGCATTTTAAAAGGGAATTTGTTGAAAACGCACCCTCTGCAAAAAGATGGATAAATGAGGGAAAAAGTTTTTTTTCGGGCCACCCTCCCTTGGGTCGAATCGGCCAAAGGGCTAATATTAATATATTAAATATAATAAAAATATAATAATATAATATATTTTAAAAAATAATATATATTTTATATATATATATATATTATATATAAAATATATTATATAATATATAATGGGCCCCGAATATTAAAACTGGCAATTAGCAAGAACCATTAACACCCCTTCAGTGTCGGGCACTTACCCCATCCCGGGGACTCAACCCGCCTCCCGGTTTTCCTGAACCCCTTCATAATGTTACTTTTGTTCACACCCAACAGCACGTCAATTTAAAAACCATTTTCTCCACACTCCACAAACAGCTCACCCCTGCTGGAATCCAAGCCCTTCGCACACAAAACCCCCCTTTACCCCCCCCCCCCAACCTATCCAGCCGACCCTACCCCGCCGTTCCACTACAGACTGTTACCCTTGAAAAATTTGTTTCGCTCCATTCTCTCTACACCCGACCCACCCAACAACCCTTTTTTCACCTTCTACAAAAGTTTTGGGAGTCCCCCACCCCCAACTTCCAAAAAACGAATTTTTCTGCATTATATTCACCCACCATTGCCCTCAGACATGACATCTTTCCCGCCTCCACCTTCTCCTCGCTGCAAAAACATCACCTATGTTTCACACTCATATAAAAACGTTGGAAAACAACTCTCATACATTCCCTCTTTTCCTCCAAGGACAAAGTTCTTTGTCTCCACAGACTCCTAAGTGCACCACTCACCCTTTTCCCCTCATCAACTCTATGATTCAACTTTCATTAACCCATCCGCTGACACGTCCACTCCCAAATATCTGAATACATTCACCCCCTCCATACTCTCTCCCTCCAATCTGATATCCAATCTTCATCACCTAATCTTTTTGTTATCCTCATAACCTTACTCTTTCCTGTATTCACCTTTAATTTTCTTCTTTTGCACACCCTACCAAATTCATCCACCAATCTCTGCAACTTCTCTTCAGAATCTCCCAAGAGCACAGTGTCATCAGCAAAGAGCAGCTGTGACAACTCCCACTTTGTGTGTGATTCTTTATCTTTTAACTCCACGCCTCTTGCCAAGACCCTCGCATTTACTTCTCTTACAACCCCATCTATAAATATATTAAACAACCACGGTTGTTTAATATATTTAACAATATATTAAACATCCACGGTTGTTTAATATATTGTTAAATATTGTTAAATATCAAGTGACATTTTTCTTAAGAAAAATGTCACTTGATACTTAAGAAATGCAAATGGATATTTTTATTTCATATTTGACTAAAAAAAATAATTAATACGCCGTGCATGTTCAGGGTTTCGAAAACTAGTCGTTCTTCCACACACACACACACTTTATATATATATATATTTTTTTTTATTCGCCGGTATTCTCCCGGCCCGGGTCTTTTCCAAGTAGTGGTGACCCGGCCTTGGCTCCCTATCTGGGAAGTGTCTCGAGACTTAAGTCTCCCATGGGAGGAGGGACAAGTACTCCTCATCTTTGGCCCAATGTCCCCAGGCCAGCCACATTCCCCCCCTCACGGGGCTCGGGGAAAAAACGGGGCCTTTGGTCTCCCTTTTCCCCCCGCCTCGAAGGGGCTCTGGGATGGCACCCTTTTAGAGCTGCAGATGGAGAAGCTCAGGCCTTGAATTTTCTTTATAATTATTATATATATATATATATATTATATATATATATATATATATTTTTATATTATATATATATATATATTATATTATAATAAAAAATATATATATATATTTTATAATAAATTATATTTTAATATAATATGTATATATTAATAAAAATATATTTAAATTATATATATATATTATATATATATTAATATATTATATTTTTAAAATTATATTTTTAAAAAAAATAATAATATTATATTATATAATTATATATTATATATTATATAAAAATTTATATGTGTGTGTGTGGTGTGTGTGTGTTTTTACCACCTAATTGTCTCCCCAAATTTGGGGGTTTGCGGGGGTTCGAAACTCAGCTCCTGGCCCCGCCTTTTCACTGTCCTATGGATCCTCCTTCTCTGTTTCCCCTGAGTTTTGTCATACCTCTTCTTAAAATATGTAGGGTTCCCTCCCTCCACACTTCCTTGCTGGGCTATTCCACTTGCTGAAACTCTATGACTGAAGAAATATTCCCCAGTCCCTGTGACTCGTCTGATCTTCAGCTTCCAGTTGTGCCCTTGTCCCTGTGCCCCCTCCCCCCTGGAACACCTATCTCTGCCCCCCTTGTCTATTCCCCGCAGTATTTTTTTGTCTTTATCATGTCCCCTGACCCTTCTGTCCCCCAGTGTTTCAGTCCGATTTCCTTAAACCCTTTCCTCGTCACTTCCCTTGACTCTGAGATCCCTTTTTGAAAACCTTTGTACTTTCTCTAACTTCTTGAGTGCTTGAAAGGTGTGGGTTCCAGGGTGCTGCATACTCCCCTACGGGCCTAAATACCTGTTTACAGTGTCTTTAACGTTTTCCCTTTTTAAGGTACGGAAAGCTATTCCAGGTTTGCCGGGGCCCCTAGCGCACGGTTTTTTGGGGGGGTGTGTGCCCCCGGTGATGTCTCGGTGTTATGGTCACCCAAGGTCTTTTCCCCGAGTGGGCTGTTCTTTGTCCACCTAGCCTATACTCGTCTGCGGGCTTCTTTTGCCCCTCCCAATCTTTATGACTTTGCATTTTGGGTGGGTTGAATTTTGAGAAGCCGTTTCTGGACACATGTCAGCCTCTCCCGGCTCTTTGCTGTCCTGCCTCATCCTGTCCGATTTAAATTTTTCTCATCAACTTCACTCATCTGCGAAAAAGGGACACTTCAAGTTTCCTGTGTGTGTGTGTGTGTTGTGTGTGGTTTGTGTGTGTTGTTTGGGTGGGGGGTGTGTGTGTGTGTGTGTGTGGTGTGGTGTGTTTGTGTGTGGTTTTACTCAGTATTTGTGGGGTTTCAGGGGTCGGTCCTACTCCCGGGCCCCCTCTGTGTGTGTGTGTGTGTACATATGAACATATCAAAACGCATGAAAAGGGAAAAACGCAGTTTTCGAAACCCCGAAAAATGCACGGGCGTATTTTTTATTTTTTTTGTCAAATATGAAAAAAAAATATCCAGTGCATTTGTTAAGTATTTAATGACATTTTTTTCCCAAGAAGGTATAAAAAATTATTAATTTTTTAAGATAAAACTTCCATGTTACCACAACTTATACTTTTAAACTTCTGGACGTTTGATCAAAATATGAATTATCAACTTACCTCATCGACTGTCTGATGAAAACAGCGTTAAAAAACACACTAAGAATGTTGAACAATTGCTTGAGAGAAGCACTCAACATCAGCTGCCTGAGCCAGCGATCACACTGCCTTGTGTTTACACTTTAATGCGGAGAGATTTTGTCATATAATCATGACTTGGTAACTGAATCGAGCTGCCTAGTTGCTAGCTCAAGGTCACGAGCTATTTATACACTTTACACTTTATTCTTTCTGATGAGTATGTCTCTCTTTACGTGTGTGCACTGAGTTATAGTACATATACGTGGAGGGCTGTTTGGAAAATGGGATCTAGAGCGTATGAACCACATGAGGGTCATTAAGATAGAATCAAAAGGATAAGGTGTAGATTTCAGATCGCAGTGTCAAGTGTACAGTAGAGGTTTGTGGGTATAGGAGAGTGGATGCAAGTGGCAAGAGGAGTTGGTGAAATGATGAGGTAAAGAGGGTAGCGAGGCAGAAAAAGTTAACATATGACAAGTTTTTACAATGTAGAAGTGATATACAGAGAAGTATACGGAGAGGAAAAGAGGTTAAAATAATAAGGGAGTGAAAAATTATATCCAATGAAAGAGTGGAAGACGCTTTAAGTGGAAGACGCTTTATCAACAAGTTTTTTGAGAATAAGAAAACGTTTTGGAGTTAGATTAATAAGTTGGGAAAGTCTAGGAAACAAATTCAGTAGCTAAAAGCAAAAGCAGGGAGATGTTGGATGGGAAGGTGGAGGGAATATTTTCAACTGTTAAATGTTCATGAAAGGAAGAAGTGATTTCATGCACTGGGCAGGGAGGTATAACATCTTGTAGGAGTGAGGAAGAGTCAGATGTAAGTGGAGATGCAATGTTTGAGAACCATGTGTGGTATTGATATTAATCAAAGAATTCAGAGCTGGAGATATACACCCCTCCATGCACACATAATATATACACTGAGAAGTGAGTATCACACACTGTATATACACCAAGAGTTTATTTCCTATATAAGGGAATAAAGCATCCTTGACTAGTGGCGAACAGTCTATATGCAACCTTAACCTGTATTATCTGTAGCCTCACCTATCTTGTAATAGTTGCCTATGTTTTACCATAAATATCTCTTTATTTACCTTATGCCCATCTACCTCTTACCCTCACTATAGTTACCACTAAATAATGATCTGGTATATCTATCACCCCTGTAAAAAACATACACATCCACATGGCTACCCAGCTACATTTTTTTAATAATGCATTTTCTAACAAGCTGCAGTAATTATTTACTATGTAGTATCTTGTGTACTTATTTTTTTTTTCTTAAAATATGTCTTTCCGATTATCAAACGTTTTTCTATACACAATTCAGTTACTGCCCCAATCATCATTTAATCTTGTTACTCCAAAACTTAGTTTCTATGCCATCTACAACAGTGTCTCCCACGCGTTTGATTCATTTCACGAGGGGAGCGCTAAGTTAGCAAGAGTCGTAGGGGAATGGGTGATAATCACATTTGATCCAAGAAAAAGGAGGGGAGCTACAGTTGTTTGAATCAAGAGCCTTTCACTTTCCTAAGTCACCCTGAAAGGTGTTGTAGTTAAAAAAAATTTTAGATTAGTGTTTAACTCGAAGGTTCCAATTTGCTGATTTTATTTAACAATTTGAGATATTTGGTTTGGTGCTGTTGCTTGAGAATGTCTCTACCTATCGGCTTCATACTTTCAGCACTGGTGCAGCCTACTAAATGGAACGTATAGATTTTTACTGGGCTTTGTAAGATCCAATTTGAAGATAAGGACACAAAAGCTAACTGGAACCTTTATTTAGTGTTTCAACTATACAATCCCACACCATCTCCTGTTACAAGCTTCAATTAGTAAGTAAATTTATTCAGGTACACATAAATACAGTTACATAAATTATCATATATAGCAGTATATGTGTAGATTACCTAGGATACCCCAAAAGAAGGCAGTGACTTATTTCCATTGGTTTCCTTGTAATAACTTATTTAAACCTTAAAAGTTAAAACAGGTAAGTAACTTAGCTATGTGAAAAGCAGTTACAAATTAAAGGAGATGTACTAGTTCGTAATTTCATTTATATAAACAATTTAAATATCTTACCACCCTATTTGAAGCACTAAGTAATTTCTGTAGCTAACTGAAGAATTAAAGCTAGCTTAATGCCACCTTAAAGCTACCCTACATATATTTTTTTTACTCAATTCTCTTTAAGAGGTAACAACTTTTTATTTAAAACCTACAACAAATTAAAAATAAAGGATTATTCAAGACATGTTAGACAAACGTTCAGACAACAGATGTCTCATAATTTAACTACTGATAAAAACAGGAAAAATGGTCATAGTGTCTATTTTATTCAAATAGTCGTAGTACAAGGAGTAAGACGGAGAGCGAGACCGTAGATGAATAAGGAATTTATAATGAGTAGGGGATGTGTAGATCAAGTGTTTATACTGAAGTACAGAAGTGAACAAAGATATTATCTTAATAACTAAAATAGGGACATGTCTGCTGAGTGTCACATACACGGGTGTAAATTATTGTACATTGACAGAATCAAAAGGAAATAAGGCAGAGTTGGTATGTATGATACGGACAAATTTATATTGTTGTATCAGAACCAATATAAAGATGGAAGGGAGAGGGGGGTGTCTGTTTGGTTGTACTCTCTTGAAGGACATGACAAGCTAATCTTAGGTGTTATCTACAGATCTCCAAACCTCTATTGTGACCATAGTGAACTTCTTTGGGATGAAATTGCTTAGGCATCCTAAAAATGAAAATGTAGTTTTAATGGGAAATGTTTAACTTTAGCTATATCAACCGGAACAATTGAAGACAGGCAGAGTCTAGCGACTTTCTCGAAATGGTCCGGAAATACTTTTTTTAAGCAGTTTATGTTAGAACCAGACAGAGGAACTAACCTCCTGGATTTTGTTCTGCTAAACAAGGGTTTTAAAAATTGTAAAGAACTTAACAAAACATTAGCTAGTCTCTTCAAGGTATTGTACCGGATAAGTGAAAAATGACAAATGTGATACCTATATGGAAAGTGGGATATAGAGGTCCCTAGCTTCAAATTATGGTACAGTCAGCCTAACTTCAATTGTGGGAAAGTTGATAGAGATAAGATTGAAATATACATATAAATAAAGAAATGGATTCAAGTTGGAGAAATTTAGATTTAGTAAAGATGAATGGAGCAAACTCCCAGATTATTTAACTGAGACAATGTAGCTTTAAATATAGGTTGAACGAGTACATGAGTGGGTGTGAGTGGCTGTGAGGTAGCCCTGTTTAGCATACGCCAGTAAGTCTCCTGCAGTGTTCCTTCGTTATGTACTTATGCGTGTTCACTCTATTCGTTTCCGTGATATAAAAGGGATCAACCCCGTTTGAAAACTAGTCTATGTGGCTATCAGTCGTCTGCAATTCGGATTTTTTTTAATCTAGAAAAATTGCTCATAAATTTTCGCTACATTGTTTCATAGCTCTAGCTCCTGTTCCTTTTGAGGGTGTTAATCAGCAGACTGCTGGAATGTTTGCATCTCTGGCTCCTGGGCTTTTTGAAACTGATTTTTAGGTCTAGGAATACTTGGGAAGATTGAACTACATTGTAATTATTATAATCATGGGGAGCGCTATACCCGTAGGATTATACAGCGCATGTGGGGGGGGGAGATGAAAGGTATTCAGGTTCAATTCAGGGAATTGGAGCACAGGTCCAATTTCCTAGATCAAGAGCCCCTCACCAACGTCAAGGAACCTCCCTTGAAGGGATTGAACTACAGCTCCTGGATCTGTTAAGAGACCAGCTACAACTACTACTGAGGCTTTTGAGGCAGAGCTACTATCCAGCAAGGATTGAGACACAGGAGGCTGAAGTTATGTGACACTGGGATAACTCTCTCAGGTCATGCAATGACTGTCTGTATTAATTTATCATAGGCAAAAGAAATTACCACATTTATATATAGTGTAACACTGGTTTCCCAGGGAAGTACTCGGACCTTACAGTGCAAGAAACGGAATGATAAGAAACATACACAAGGCAATATCAATTTTAATCAGTTTTGGCTTTAGATCTGGAGAAGAGCCAGGAACACAAGGAAATTATAATTCGTACTGAGACGTAGCTGATAATGACGAGCAAAACAACTACTGTTGCCCACACGTCCACGTTGTACAGCTCGTACCTGAAATTATAACAACACTTGTAAAACAAAGTGGAACTGCGGTATGAAAAAGAAAAAGTTATATAGTATTACTATTAACTGATATATAGAAGTAAAAGTAGAGTTGTACTAACCATGTCATGGTGGCAGCAGGACACCTGAGATGGTATGCTCCCTGGTGTCGTATAACATACTTGATCCAGTAGAGGGCCACCTCTGCTGGCTCTTGTGGACGATCTTTCATAATTTTGGACCATCTTGCTACCTCAGCTCTCATGCTGCCTCGTCACACACACCAAGAAAGTAATTTGTGCTATTGATTGCGTCCATTAAGCATGTAATTGTTGTTGATATTATTATTATAATCAAGGTGGAAGCGCTAGTCCCGTAGGATTATACAGCGCCTGTTGGGGAGGGGGATGGAAGGTATTCAGGCTTAATTCAGGGAACTGGATCTGTGCTCCAGTTCCCTAAATCAAGAGCCCCTCACCAGCGTCAAGGAACCTTCCTTGAGGGGAGCATGTAATTATAGAAAAATTATGTGATGTATGTAGGCCAACCCTTGAAGAGGAGTGTGTCCTGATGCTAATGAAGGGTTCTTGTTCCAAGGAACCGAAGATACCATCCTTTTCCTTAAATAAAACCTGATCACATTCTATTTCCCACTAGCTGTTTGACTCATTAATAGTAATAATAATAATAATAATAATAATAATAATAATAATAATAATAATAATAATAATAATAATAATAATATAGCTTCACTTCCAATACCTCACGCTTGTAAATTCTCATTTCTTTATTTTTAACACGTTACGTCATCTATTTAATTTCATAATGCATCTTATCCGCATCTATTAATATTAGCTGTTCTCCTTATATCAGGGGTTGCTGAATCGTCGGTTACGTTCTACTAGTAGACAGTAGATAAAGTAATTTCAAGTAGATGACAGGAGAACCTGTAGCCTAGCAACAGTAGCTTAACATAACACACACAACTGATAAACATATTACCCGGATGCTTCTACCAGAAATTAGTATCCCTTGTGTTATCAACTTCATTACTGTTAGGAGTAATTATCAGTATTACGTTTGTACCTGTCGTTTAACAATTTTTTTTAATAATTCTGAGGGCATATTGAGAAAGTCACGGAAAATGATTCTGTTAACTTTAAATTCTGGAGAAGTTTCATATTGGCATAAGATGAGCTGTTAACCAGTTGTGTCTAAGTAACAAGTGAGTCGCTTGCAATAACTGGTGGTCACTCTTCAGTTAAATTAACAGTTAAAATGAGTGCTTGAGTACCAGGAAACAAAAAAACTTATCCGAGAATGGAAGTTGAAAGTTGAGAAACACTGTGCTGTGGTGGATCGTGGATGGAAAAACTTAGAAAAAAGTTGATAACGTTTCACTGAAGTCTGTCTTATCCTCAAAGGTCTCAGAAGGAAGGAATCGCCCTCTTTGCACGCACAGTCCCATCCCTAACTTGTAATTCTTCACAGGGATCTAAACTCTTTCCTTATGTCATATCCATCTGACACATTCTCATTGATGGCCTGAATTTTGGAGTCACTGTAATTGCCATTTTCTTGCACTGCTGGGAAGACAACTCGGTAATGAATAATGGTGAGTATGTTTACCTTCTCTGAGTTACCCTCCTTGGGAAGAAGCCGATGAGTTGAAACAAAAAGTTAACCTTTAAGATAAAGTTGAAACCTTGTGGTTACAATACCTTTATTTAAAAAAAAAATGGAGTAATACCTTGTGTCATTCATGACGATGTCGATCGTATTCTTGAGATTATCAAAGGTAAGTTGGTCCCAGAAGAGCACTTTGCCCCAGCCATCCCTCTGCACCTTGATCATGTTGGTATGCTGGTCAGCAAACACAGGGATGCCCAGCACTGATACACCGTGGTACATGGACTCCAGGGTGCTCAACAACCCACCGTGTGTGATGAACAAACGTAAACGAGGATCACCTGTTTAATAATACAAGTGTAGTTAGGTTATTATTATAATCATAGGGGAGAGATTTGAAAGGCCCAAACATTGCATTTGCTTTTGCGAGGAACCCATTTACACGATGACCTTCGAAGTTACTATTTCACAGATATGTCACAGGTGTGGAATTTATTTAAGAATATAACAACTACGTCCTTCCCTATAATACTTCCTTCAGATCATACTCATAAATACATACATAATTAATATATATATATATTATATATATATATATTTATATATATATATATATATTATATATATAATATATATATATATATATATATATATATTATATATATATATATAATATATTATATATATAATATATTATATATATATATATATATTATATAATTATATATATATTATATTTATATATATATATATATCTTTTCTTCTTTCAACGTACCAGCCGTATCCCACCGAGGTGGGGTGGCCCAAAAGGAAAAACGAAAGTTTCTCCTTTCAAATTTAGTAATATATACAGGAGAAGGGGTTACTAGCCCCTTGCTCTCGACATTTCAGTCGCCTCTTACGACACGCATGGCTTACGGAGGAAGAATTCTGTTCCACTTCCCCATGTTCCAAAGTCTGGAACTAACTGGAACAGAACTTCTCCAGGCTGAGGGACTAACAACCTCAAATCTACGACTTTAGGGGTGATGGACTGATTACATAGTCTTCACATCTCTACTGCTCCTGCCTACTTTCTGTACTCGACTGAAGAAGCCTACTGTGTAGGCGAAACGTTTCGGAATAAAGTTGCTTAAGTGTTGCCTATGTGTCTTAACCACCTTCTTCAGTCGAGTACAGAAAAGTTGATAGAAGCAGAAGTTACTTGAAGACTATGTAATCAGTCCATCACCCTTGATTTTTTGAGGTGGTCAGTCCCTCAGTCTGGAGAAGAGTATTTTTCCATAGTCTGAAACAATATGGAGTTGAAGTGACAGGATGGAGCCTTATATAACGCCAGGAGGTGAGATGTAGGCCACTAGTAGAGGTAAGAATGTACTCGGCTGAAGAAGCCTACTGTGTAGGCGAAACAAGTAAAAGGACAAGTAAAAGGACACAAGTGTAACTAATGTGAAACATTATTGTGGCAACGTTTCGCTCTCCAGGAGTTTTATCAAGCTAATAAAGCTCATGGAGAGCGAAACATTCCTACAAAAAAATATAACAGTAGTTGCACTTGTGTCCTTTTACCTAACATATTGTCGGTAATTCTACCAACATTAATACAATCTCTAACAAGTGGCGTTCCACAAGGATCAGTTTTAGGCCCTTTGTTGTTTATAATATATATCAATGACCTTGACGAGGGAATTAAGAATATAAGAAAGCAGGCCTGTTGGCCCATACTAGGCAGGTCCTTCACAATCCATCCCACTAACAGAATATTTTCCCAACCCATTTTCAATGCAACCCAAGCAATAAACTTTGATAATTCTATTTACTCATGTGCAAGTCCCACTCAAGCCCAACCCCTCTCACTCGTGTATTTATCCAACCTAAATTTGAAACTATCCAAAGTTTTAGCTTCAATAACCCTACTGGGCAGACTGTTCCACTCATCAACTACCCTATTTCCAAACCAATACTTTCCTACATCTTTTCTAAATCTAAACTTGTCTAATTTGAATTCATTATTGCGGGTTCTCTCTTGGAGATATATCCTCAAGACATTATTTATATCCCCTTTATTAATACCCTTCTTCCACTGATACACTTCGATCATGTCTCCCCTCTTCAATCTTTCTTCATACGGAAGATTTCTAATGCTATGTAATAATTTTGTCATTCTTCCCTGAATGCTTTCTAATTAATTTATATTTATTCTATAATATGGAGGCCATAGGACTATACTGGATCATTTTCCTCACCGAGAATATCTTGTTGTGGGAGCCACTTGCCAAGACGGACATTTGGGGGCAGGTCATCCATAGTGTCCTTATCCCACTTCCACAGGACTCTCTGCTTGAGGGAAGCAAACACTTGAACCAAAATAGTGCGGTACCTGTGTGTAAGGCTAACACACTGTATCATTGGTTTTATACAGCAGATATGTTTTCTGCGGATTCATCCCACAAAAATACACATGACAAGAGTTGAGGTATGAAGACACACACACAAGATACAGAAGTTTAAATTGGGGCAGGTTTTTCCATCTGTGTCGGGCTTTATTATATAACGGTAATTCTCTACATAACCTTCTTCAGTACTGCTAATCTGTCTCTTGGGTACGACCTATTTCCTCTGGGGAATCCCGCCTACCAGTGACAATTTTGGTAGTAATTTCGTCCCTGCACTTACTCCCCAACTTCACTAATCAATACCCGTCACCACACTGCAGCACTGTAAGATCCATTGGTCCAGTATTTATTTTTAATATACTACTACTACTACAACTTCTATTAATAATCTTTATTTCTACAAGTACATGTACAACGTATGCAGGCCTAGCTGATATCAAAGTCATCTATAGAAAGCCTCTTGTTATTCAGAGCATTTCGGCCGTATTTAGTCAATTTAGTCCCCAGAATGCGACCCATACCAGTCGCTAACACCCAAGTACCTATTTTACTGCTAGATGAACAGGGACAGTAGGTGCCTTAAGGAAACACGTTCTAGAGTTTCCACCTGTAATAATAATAAAAATAATAGTAATCTCAAGCACGTTATACCCCTTCTGTATTTAATTCTTCCTCATGAATATATCAGTTGTAATAACAGTAAATGTGAAACATTTTGACTGATACCAGTGGGATGGGTTGCACATGACTGCATAATCTAGATGTATACTGTGTATATTCATATGTATTTTTTGTTGTTGTAAAGTATGTGACGAATCCATTTAAGTAGACTGTCGACTGATTTTGACTAACTTAGGACACTGAACTTTAGGGCCCAGGTCCTAGACCCATTATGTCCCTCCGTGATCTTTTTACCACCGACTATAGTATGGGTTTTTGGGAAGCATAATAATACTATTGAGTAAATAATTAATGCCATTTAAGTGGAAGGAGCATAAAAATGTAGTCACTCTCTTTTAAGTCTGAATTCATTAAATCATGAAGACTTATAATTATATTATGTGGAAATGTCAGGATATCTTTTACCCAGCACTTGAGAATCTCCAATATATAATGTTTTCTTACACGCTGGAGTTGTGCTCAAGTTACAACTCTCTGAAAGTATGGAGAATGTAACACATACACAGATGGGCTTGACTCTTGTTTTTGAATGTAATAATAATAATAATTTCTAACACATTTATCACTTTTTTTCCTGGAATATGACCTACAGTACTCGACTAATACACAGTTACATATTTCTAGTACTAGGTAGCTAGGCCCTGCAGGGGTGTGAGGAAGCTTATCTGTGGAAAATAATGTATATATGTTCCAGAAATTCAGTATTTATATGTAAATAGATGGCTATACTGTATTTAATAATGTTTATGTCATAGAAAACGGAAAGCCTGCGTCTGCGCAGACGAGACTCGCCATCTTGGTTTTGAATTTTGTACAAACGTTGGTGTAATGGGAAGAATTTTTCGTGCTCTAGAGGTTAAAATTGTGTTGACACCTCTCAAATAGGAGGCGAAATTGATAGATGTGCATTCCTGCATAACTTGAGATATCAGACGACTGGACAAGACAGCTCCAGGAACCTCAGATAAGCTCTCTAGATTTGTGTGTAATTCTGGCCAGCATTATTTTCATAGATTTAGTTAGAGTGAGGTTTTCTGAGTATGATACACATTAATCTCCAGTCAAATTGGTGAGTGATACCAAGATATATTTTCCTTTTGTTATGTAATTGTGTACATATATAACCATTTATTATTTTTAATATACGGTCCACAAATTTATATATTTACCAGTATTCCTGGTGTATGTATATTTCATTTAATTAATAGGTCCAGAGCAACTTGTGGTTATGACAGTGGTAGGTATCGAAGGGGTACATTTTTGTGACCTAGGTGTCCCAAATTCCTACTTGTCTATGTAACATTGGTAAATAATAATGATCTTTGTTATCATTTACTATTATGTACATAATTAGTTACATTCAGATAAATGTAATTTTCCACATTATCAGTTCGAACTTCGAAACTTTTGGTTGCGAGCCGAGTTACTCGTTGTCTTTAAGTAAACTCTGAAAGATGAAGCAAAAATTTACTTACTCCTCTGGCATAGTGGATGGTGGGACAGCCGAGCCTAGACTGAAGAAGATGAAGCCAGCATCACCAGCACCTTGCACCCAGTCTTCAAGGTCCTACAAATACAAAAGGCTATTTGAAGTATAGTGTGTAATTTGTTTAAGTGAGAATCTAGGTAGCATCGCTCTAGTATAGCAGACTATTTTCTTTCTCAGATTTCATACTCATAGACTACACGAATGTCATTAGTACACAACACACAATTGAAAAACAGTGGGATTTTATCTCAGTTACAATTAAAAGACATGCTAGCGTGGCTGGAACAATTACATGAATGTTACTAGCCTGTGATTAGGTGACATTACAAAACCAATGTTAACTAAATGAGCTGCTGCATTGTACTTCTCACATTGAACTGACATAAGATTTTTACACTTCAAAGTGAAACCTCGCTGTGGAGGACGTAAAACCGACGTTAAAAAAGACAATATTGCTAAATGGAAACGTATATTTGAGATAACCGTTTCACTTAAAGACTAAGTTTTTTCAAGTTTATATAGTACAAGGTAAATAATATAAGTGCTGAATGTATGGTGGGAAGACCAGGTGGCAAGAAGTTGTGAGGTACGAGCCCATGCCAATAAGTAAAAGCCTCGCCAGCTGGAAACCTCACTAGTTCTGGGTAATGGTGTGTATGAATGAACTCAGATTCCATGCATTGTTTTTCCTATCCCTTTCTTTTTCATATGCCTAGCTGTCTCACGCACGAATACTTTATTATAAAGGTTTCCATTCTGACGTAGTGTCTTTTCGTGAGAAACGTCACCTCAACTTACCTGCTTCCATCTAACTTTCCTGGCGTATATATGTATTAAGTACATACTCTGCAAGGCTTACTAAAGTTCTACTAAAAATAAAATATTGTCCAAATGAAAGTTTGTCCTGCAACTTGTCTTTGTCTTCGTAAGTTTCCCAATGATTATAATAATATTAATAGTGTACTTCAAGGAACTAGAAATGTGTATGACGTAACTTACTTGTGGGAGAGGTTTTGCTGGACGGATATGTATGCCTCCACAATGTACCACGGCAGGAACAACTGGACGAGCTGGGTAATCGATTGTTTGTACACTGTAGAAATGTGGCACAATGTAATCATGATTTATCTTTATCATAACTCACATATTTTCTTTTATCTGTTATACACACATCCTACCTCAGCTTATTTCAGAGTCCAATCCTATCCAAAGTATACTGCCATCCCTTTAGGCAACGACTTAGAACAGTCGACTGAAACCCACGTACATATTTACTGAAAGATGAACAGGGGGCAGCATGTGTAAGGAGACTCACAGTACGTCTTGTCCAGCAGGGGGAATCGAACCAAGATCAATTCACTTGTGAACCGAGTTCTCTAGGCACTGGGATTTTAGCATCTAATAAGAACTACAAATATTCCCTACATGAAATCTGCGTGTCCCGACACAGGTTACTGTAGTGTGACTGATCTTCGAAAACTGCTACAAAAGAAACTGCAGTTTTTAATTCGTCAGAACCTTAAACTGCTGTATCTCAGATGCTGCTACAGGTGACTTCAGGGCAGTGTACATAAACTGAGAGACACATGCTCTCAGTGAGTACACTTAAAAGATATACGCCTTTCAATGTATAAATACTGAGAGATATGTTTTCTCTCGATGCATGTGTCCTTGATAAAGTGTTAAATGTTGTGCCCTTTTTTTAACCACACCCTTTGGGAAATTTTTTAAAAAAAGGGGACCATTTAGTGGGGGAAAAGACTTTGTTTTGTGGTGAAAAATTTACCCCCACTTTTCGTCTATGGTGGACTTTATAAGTACACAGAAACACAAAATACGCGAAAAAACTTTGAAATAAAAGGTTTACTGAAAATTTACAGAGTTATTCTATTTTCGTTTTTGAAGGGTTTTAAGGTGGGTAAGGTTTTTTCGGGAAAAGGGGAAAAGAGTTTCCTGACGCGGGTCTTGTCAGTGTGACCCCCCTTTGGAGCTTTTAGTCATTTGCCCAAGGGCCCTTTCCCTTGGCCCCCGGCCCCCCCCCCTTTAAAAAAAAATTAGGGGAAAGTTAAAACCCAACACATTAATATATTGAAGGGTTTTACTTTAAACGTCTCTAGTCAGAGAGGGTCTGGCCCAGCTCTCAGGTGAATAAATAATAATAATAAAAATTAATAAAAAATAATAAAAAATAAATTATAAAAATTTAAAAAATAATAATAAAAAATAAAAAAAAAACCCTAAAACCACCTTTTTAACAGTAGAAGACTGGGAAAAAGGCAAATTTTGATGGGACTGGGAAATATCTCAGGACAGAGGCCACGTGGCGAAAACTAAGCCTCCAGTTTTGTGAGTGAAAAGTTACTTATTTAAACCCCTTTTAGTGGAAAATAGTGAAGAAAAGTTTAAAAGCTGCGAACAAGTTTTTCTTTGGGGACGTCTAGCTTGTGAGAATTTTTATGAAGTTATTTTTGGTTGTGAAAAGCTCTGTGATGTTACACAAACATAATTTTATTTTTGGGATGTATAGTTTTATTTTGTTGTTTTTTTGGCTCTTTGTACGTTTTTAATATCCCATTTTTGGGTTATTAAGCTTTTTAAAAAACTGTATTTGGTTATGTGTTTGGGTTTTTTTTCGTTTAAAGGGCTACTCAGAGCGAAACCCTCCTTCTAGGGAAAGCGGCTCCCCAACTTTTTATTTTTTTTTCACAGCTGGCGGAAATAATCAGAATACCTCAATAGTTTCTGTTACTGTGGGCAAAACGTAGACACGAGGATAAAAGTTTAACAGGCAATATTTCTGTCATGTGTGAGGACAATGAAGAGGAGGGGGACAGAGAGAGGTCGTGTGTTTTGTTTGTAAGTAAATATTGGGAAATTTCTCCTGTCATGGGTATTAAGTCAAAGGATGACCTTCTCACTGGATTCCCGTCGAATAGGACACATAAGCAAGGTGCCCACTAGTAGAGGGTTAGAGAATTAGCTACTGGGATCAAACTTATATGAAGTTGAATGAGCTGCAATGCAACGTACAAGGTCATTGCTGCCCTTAAACCAGGCCGTGGGGGCTCTGATTTCCTGACTGAATAATGATGAATTTCCTGGAAGCTTTAATTAATAACAATAAAAATAAACAGCTGACTTGGGCATGAAAACTTCAACATTATGTTCAATGTATCACAATTACTACCATAATACCCTTTTTATTGCAAACAAAAGCTTTTAGGTTTTAATAGAAAGAATAAATAAAAGAATACCAATAATAAAGGGGTTTGAAGGCCTGAGCTTGCTACCATCTGCAGCTCATAAGACTGCCATCCCACGAGCCCTTTGGGGCGGGGCAGATGGCAGACCAGAGGCCTAGCTTTTCCCTACGAGCCCCGTGAGGGCGGGGGAAAGGGGGCTAGGCCGGGGGGCAGGGTTTGGGCCCCAAGATGAGGGGGGTACCCTTTTACCTCCCCCCATGGGAGACTTAAGTCTCGAGGGGCACCCCCGATAGGGAGCCCCAAAGGGGGGTCACCACTACTTGGAAAAAGGGCCCGGGGCGGGAGAATACCCGGGGCCAAAAAAAAAAAAAAAAAAATACCCAAAAAAAAATACCTCTGCCATAAGCATATTTGAGCAAAAAGTCCATAGCAGCTTCAGACCCGAGTGGGTGATTGCCGCTGTTGGGAAGGTCAGGGGGATGTTTGTAAACTAACTATGGATGGGGATCATTGGAAGGAAAAACCCTGGGTTACCTATCATTGATGAAAAGTGGACCCATTTAACCCCCTGGACTCACGTTTTATAAAGGGAACCTGGTGAAGAAGGAAAAATAACATGAAACAATTCAAAATAAAAATTAAAAGTTAAAAATTAAAAATAATAATAAATAATAATAATAATAATAAAAAAAAAATAAAAAATTTTTAATTAAAATAAAATAAATTATAATTTTAATTTTTAATTTTTAAATTTAATAAAATAAAAAATAAAAAAAAAATTAAAATTTTGGGGTAACCCCCCTTAAATTTCCCCCCCTTATTTTTATTTTTTTATTTTACTTGGTCATTAATTGTTCAGAAAAAGTAATGCACAAAAAATTAATTGTCCCTTTCTTCAGAACATTTTGGGAAAAAATTTTTTAAGACAGCATTTTGATTTTTTTTACATTACTGCTTTTATATAAAAATTTTTTTGGGATTTTTTAATTGGAAAGGGTTTGCCACCCCGGTTAAACCCCCCTGGGTCATTTACGGGTTTTCGTTACTGAAGGGCCCCTTGTGGTCCACCCGGGGGTTCGACTAACACCCCAAATACCCATTAGTTTCTGCGTGAACGGGGGGCTCAGGTGTAAAGAAATACCCCCAATTTTTTCCACTCGGTCGAAAACTGAAACCCCGGGCCCTCGTTTGTGAGACGAGGAAACCCAAAAATACATTATAAATTACCTGTTAAGTGATTACTCTGTTAAAAAAAGAAATGTCAGACAGTTTTGGCATAATGTTGGTGAATTACCGACAATATGTTAGGGGGAAAAAGGGGCCAAATGCAACTTTTGTGACATTTTTTTTTGGGAAAAGTTTCGCTTCTCCGGAAATGTATTGTTAGTAACGGCTTTAAAAAAGCTCCTGGAGAGCGAAACGTTGTACAATAAAAAGTCACATTAGTTGCATTGTGTCCTTTTTCCCTTTTAGTCTTAGGTACATCTGCCTTCAATTTGGGAATTTGGGAATATTATAAAAAATGAAATCCGAATTTTTTTACCAAATGAAAAAATGAATGTTTTTTATACTTGGAATAATTTTCCCTGACCCATTGGTTTTGCTGCTCTATGATGAAATCTTACCCTTTTAAGGGGATGACCGCAGTGGCTGCATTTCCATTAAGCCAAATTTGAAAGGCCCAAAAATTTTTTCGCCCCCCTTTTGGGCCCTTTTTAAAAACATCCCTTCATCCCCCCAGAAAGATAACAAATTCAAGAGAATGTCACAATTAAAAATCTCAAGAATGAAGATGCTAAGGAGTCTTCATGTCGAATTCTGTATTATATTATCAAAGGCCAAAGGATTTCAAAATGTTAGAAATCTTTGTTAAAAAAAAAAGATGTTCTTCCTCCAAAGGTTTTAGAACAAAATTTAATTCCTAAGGAAAGATGATAATCTAACGATTTTGACTTCTTGAAGAATACTGAAGCAAAGTTGTCTACACTAGAGCATATTGGTTTCAAGAAAATTGTCGGCATAACGGTACAGGGAATAAAGTCATAAACGAAAGCAGTACTTAGAATTCTGATTGAGATGAATGGTCTAGAAAACCGACAAATTGAATATTGAGACACTTATGCATCATATGGGAATCTTTATTAAGGAAACGCTTCGCCACACAGTGGCTTCATTAGTCCAATACAAAGCAGAAAGGTGTAAGGAGAGGAGTAGTTTGAGGTAATCATTCCCTCAGTCTGGTTTCGATGTGTTCAGTCCATCAGTCCATCGATGGACTGAATACATCGACTCCAGGCTGAGGGACTGATTACCTCAAACTACTCCTCTCCTTACACCTTTCTGCTTTGTATTGGACTGAAGCCACTGTGTGGCGAAGCGTTTTCTCAATAAAGATTCCCATATGATGCATAAGTGTCTCAATCTTCAATTCTGATTGACATTACTCCTGACACAACTTCAATGTTTAACGGAAGCAAGAAACTGAGAAAGATATCTGACTCAGCAGATCTACAACTTTATTACGAGGGTCTCAATGTACAGTGGTCTTATCAAGAGAACTTTCCAGTAAGAACTTCATCCTTGGTCTTGGAGATATACATTATCTCACGAGCTGTTCTGGATGAGAACTTTCCGGACCTCGGTCCCATCATTCGGGCATCAGGAACGTTATATAACACTAAGGCGATCCCAGTCTTTTCTTACAAAATATTCTATATACTTTCATATATATTCTATTATACATTTTAGACTGTTTAATTGTTGAGGCTGTATAACATAATCCAATTCTGTATAATTGGTATACTGGTATGTGTATATCATCTGCACTTAAGACCTCTGATTACAATATGTAAATGACGGAACGGGATTTACATATTTTAATAAACATTGTAGACCATAATAAATAAATAAAATGTGATACGTGGCTTACCTTCAGCTGATGTACAACTGCCAAAAAACAGTCGGACATAAACACGCTGAGGATAATCAAATCAAAATCTTCCTTCAGTAAATTCTGAACATTCTTCGCTCCTAGAGCGTCAGCACACAGACTTGGCATATGAGTAAACACTGAGGATAAGGTAAAAATTTTATTTCCAGTGAACAGATTTGGCATCTTGTCGAGTACATCCACGCCCGTCAGGACCACCTCGCGCACATTATTCCGTTCCTTCGATGACTTATATGGAGACACCACCGTAACCTGTACACGCACAAAAAAAAGACGAAATACGTATATGTTGCAAGAAATCAGGAAACGGGTTGGAGCTTAAACCAATGGCAAGGGAATTTTAAAACTCACAGGCCAGTGCGTTAACAGACTGGCCTGTGAGTTTTAGTACTCACTTCCCATAGGTTCAAACCAAACCTGTTCTATGATTTGTTTGAAATCGTTTCAATCTGATTTCGTGAGTTATAAAGGTGTAAGGTTTGGAAGGCATAATCTTCTATTTCTGTTTCCTTGCAGTGGATCATTGAAAATTATAGATTTCTAGATATTGTTTACCTCCGATACTATAATATTCTTGTAACTAGTGTTTGACATAACTAACAAAAAATATTATTTACAATAAACTTGAGAATCAGTGACATGAAGTTGTACACATTTTTATTCTGATACCCAAAGTCTTTCTCAAATTACTTTAGTCAATATATTTATTTTTTGAAAACTAGCGAAGATGATTTTATGTAACATATCACGGCAGAGGCGAGATAAACTATAATATACTGCAACGTTATAGACTCGAGTGTAAGTATAATGACATCTGCTCACTCTCTCTCTAAGACTGACCTGGTTATCATCGTCAGCCAAGGCATTAACGATGCCCATAAAAAAATTTAAGTGGCTTCGAGAACAGATGGGTGCCATGAAGAGCACTTTGCTAGCCAGCACTGTCTGCAACACTGCAGCACACACCAGCACTGCTACCCACCACTGCATCTAGAAAAAAGATTTAATCAGTAATACATGCAACACACAAGCGAAACAAAGAAGAGTAAATATCACACTACCCTGGATGGAGAAGTTGACAACTAACCCACAATTTAAAATGAAGATTCAGATTTCAGTGTCTTGAGATAAGTGATGCAGGAGAGAGCAACACATCGCGAAATAAGAAATACGTATTCGCAGTAATTGTTTTCGCCAGCCAGTGGCTTTATTAATACAATTCAGTTGGATTGCGTGAGCCAGCTGCTGGCGTATAGATTTCCCATATAAAATGTCCTAGCGACAATGTGTGTCTTACATACTTGGCAGTCTTGATATTCATTTGTAATCTCAGAGATGGAGGATGGTGAATGAGTGTCACTTTCAGTTTCATAACTTTGAAGCCCATGCCCATCCCATGGGCGGGTCAAAAGAATACAGAGGCACATAATGGGTCCAGGGACTGGGCCCCAATGTTATGATAGTTAAGCAAGTTACATGTTTATGATCTCGTAACAATCGTAAAGACTTGTTCATGCAGACATTAATTCATTTAAGTACATAAGAATATAAGAAAGGATTAACACTGAATGAAGCCTTTTGACCTATACTAGGGTCTCCTCAAACCCATACCACTAACAAAATATTGCCCAGCCAATTTTCAAACCTACCAAAACATTGCAATACAACTTATATCTGGCTATAATTTATTTATAAAACCAAATAATTTAACAAGGTATAGTTAAATTTACATGCGTTTTAAATGGTTATGCTTTTTTTAAGATGATAAGTCAAGACGTTTTCCAAAATGGCTGGCTTTAAACGTCACTGTCCAAATATTTAATTTTGAATATTGAAGGAGTTTTTGTTTGAACTCTGATTTGTTTCCCAATGAATGTCCTGCAGTAATGATTCCATTAATCATAAGAAAGTTTACTTGAAGTTCTGTAGTTCAACACAAGACTGGAATGATCACTTTGTTCCTACGTAGAGCTAGTTTCCATGCTACTTCAGTACGGTACATAAGAATATTGTAGCCATGGGTTTCAACTGTTGCCCAAGGGATGTTACAAGTTGCACAAATTTTATACTCTGTAGCAATGAAATTTGATTTGTTTGCAACCAAGGATATGTTAAGTCATAAGATTCAGCAAGGGATTTGATAACTTGTTGACCAAGTATATTGTTACAGTGTTCAGCCAAGGATGTACTTTTGCCCAAGGCGATTGTTACTTCTAATCATAGGAATTATGATTTTTGCACAGGATTGTATTGTTGAACCAATGATTTTACTTGTTGCAGCCAAGATGTTACTGTTGCAGCGTAGTATGTTACTTTATTACAGAGAAATAGTGAGTTTGTTTCAACAAGCTGATTAGTCATTGTTCTAGCAAGGATATTGTTACTTGTTGCAGGCAAGGATTGTATTGTTGAGCCATGGGATTGTTACTTGTTGCAGCCAAGGGATTGGTTACTTGTAGTCAAGGAATTATATGATTTGTTGCAACCAAGGGATTGTAGTTGTTGCAGCAAGGGATTGTTACTTGTTGCAGCCAAGGGATTGTTACTTGTTGCAGCCAAGGGATTGTTACTTGTAGTCAAGGAATTATGATTTGTTGCAACCAAGGGATTGTTAGTTGTTGCAGCCAAGGGATTGTTACTTGTTGCAGCCAAGGGATTGTTACTTGTTGCAGCCAAGGGATTGTTACTTGTAGTCAAGGAATTATGATTTGTTGCAACCAAGGGATTGTTAGTTGTTGCAGCCAAGGGATTGTTACTTGTTGCAGCCAAGGGATTGTTACTTGTTGCAGCCAAGGAATTGTGATTTGTTGCAGCCAAGGGATTGTTACTTGTTGCAGCCAAGGGATTGTTACTTGTAGTCAAGGAATTATGATTTGTTGCAACCAAGGGATTGTTACTTGTTGAGCAAGGATGTTATTGTTGCAAGCCAAGGGATTGTTATTGTAGTCAAGGAATTATGATTTGTTGCAACCAAGGGATTGTTAGTTGTAGTCAAGGAATTATGATTTGTTGCAACCAAGGGATTGTTAGTTGTTGCAGCCAAGGGATTGTTACTTGTTGCAGCCAAGGGATTGTTACTTGTTGCAGCCAAGGGATTGTTACTTGTTGCAGCCAAGGGATTGTTAGTTGTTGCAGCCAAGGGATTGTTACTTGTTGCAGCCAAGGAATTGTGATTTGTTGTAGCCACGGTACTGTCACTTGTAGCCAAGGTATTGTGACTTGTAGTAACAAGATTATAGGCAAGGATTGTTGCTTGTCGTAATAAAATATTGTAGGCAAGGGATTGTTACTTATTGTAGCCACGATATTGTGACTTATAATCTTTTCAAGTTATCAAGTTATCAGATAACGTTATTTACGAAGAATGAAGCCATCTCTTGATGTCTCCACTCCCTTCAGAGGGGAGGGGGAGGGGGGAGAGGGCCTGACGTGCATTTACATTCACAATTTAGAGAGGAAACATTAGACGACGTTTCAGAACGGACCGAAAAGTCGTCTAGAGTATCATTTTCAAAATGTGGATATCTATGAATTGTTCCAGTAATGGTATTGTGACTTTTATTCTTCATTTCTACTGTTGTTTTTTAGTAATTTATAGAGTGAACTTTATATAAATCATTTAACAAAGAGAATTATGATGGCTCTGTGTAGGCCTGAGTTTACTAGGCCTAAGACAGTTGCATATCTTGCCTACTGTGCACATTTTTTTTTTTTATTTAGGTCCCTGAGGGCCTCGTTTCCCACTGAAACAGGGTGACCCGAAAAAGAAGAAACACTTTCATCATCATTCAGTCCATCACTGTCTTGCCAGAGGCGTGCCAGCACTACAGTTCAAAAACTGCAACTTATCTCCACTACTTCCCCAGAGCGAATGCACTGTACTTTCCACCTCCAGGACTCAAGTCCGGCTAACTAATTTCCCTGAATCCCTTCATAAATGTTACTTTGCCCACCATCATAATAATAACCTCGGAAGGTTAGTAACCTAGGATAACTTACCAAGAAAGCTACTCATTGTGGTCTATTTCCATTGGGTTTCTTTGATCCTCTTCCCGTGGATGTCACCCACAACAGTGGTTGACCATCTTCTGGCTTAACCAGGCAAGGTTTTAAACGCCACTTACAAAACAAAGGTTCACTACATGGTGAAGTGTCTTTCGAGATTTTGTAGTGTTTTGTAATGTTTTTGTGATGGTGATTGGTTCATGAACATTTATTAGTTATGCACATCATGTAATTTATTCTCACACTGGTCTTGAAAGCATACAAGATACATGGTTACTCAAATGAAGTCGATCGATTAAATAAAGTCGATCGATTACACAAAGGGCCACTACAGCTGTACGTAGTCTGTCCACCACCAGTCAAAGATACTTTAATCTCAAATGCATACTTCTGTACAGTACAGTAAAATTTAAGTGTATATTCACTGAGATATACACCCCTCGAAGTGTACTTGCACTGTTGTCCTCAGTGCATACACATCAAGAGTGATATAATCATTAGAATACATACAGAGTCATACAGGTTATGGGTTCACAGTGTGTACACTCATCCTAGACAAAACAAAACCATTGTGATTACTATTGAACAGGTATTATAAGGTTCATTTGTTCCAGTCTGTCAAATGTTTTGAACGCTTCGACATATAGTGGAAGAACAAATATGAACTAATTTCCCAGGCCATGAACGTGTAAAAACAAAAAAGTATAGTATTCGTATATATATATAAAATTAAAAATTCTGTGTCTGCATAACATTATCACAATTACATTGAGGGATAAATATTCATATTATCATAAGTTTTACTTTTAAGTTTCTGGAGTTTTGGTGAAAATATAATTTATCAACTTACTTCACCGAGAGTCTGGTGACCACAGCTTGGAGAACTTCACTGAGAATGTTCAACAGTTAATAGAGAACCACCGAAAATCAGCTTGTTTGAGCTTGTTAGTGACCACTAACACTACACAGATATCTTTCCACAGTATAACCATGACTTGCTACTTAACTCAAGGTCACGAATTATTTGTTCACATGATTACACCATGTATATTTTCTTATGCATGTCTCCCCTGATGCGGGTATACTGAGAGCAGCAGTGCGCGTACTCGTGAAAGGTTGGTTGAATAATGGAGTTTCAAGCCTATCTACTATTTGAGTGTCATAAAAGTCACATGTAGCTCGTTCCCTATCAGTCAAGATTACTTTAATACGTAAAATAGGGAATAAAGTAAATCTTTGTATATTATATATATATATATATATATATATATATATATATATTATATATATATATATATATATATAATTAAAAGAATTATATCTTTAAATTATATATATATATATATATATAAGATACTATAGAAATATATCTATATATATTATATCTTATATGTTTAGATATATATATATTTATATTATTTGGAAAGTATATATATATTATATTTTGAGGTATATATTATCTTATATATATTGGATAGGTGTATATATATCATATGTTTGGAGGGGTATATATATCTTAGTTGGAGGGGTATATATATCTGTGCATATTATTGATCAGTGGTGAACAGATTACAGTCTTAATGGCCTTTGTGTAGTCGACGAACTTTAAATCTCATTGATCAGCTAATATGATAGTAGCTGACCATTATTTTTGAATAAGTAGGCAAGTACGTTTTTATTTAGGTAACTCTTATGTATAACACTTTTTTCAAAAAGTGATCATGGCATATAGACATTAATGACGCACAAATACAGTACATTATGTGGATTTTTAACATAGGAAAACTCAACCTAGTCGTTTTCCCATTGGTACTCCCTGTATTCCCATTGGTGCTCCCTGTGTTCCTATTGGTACTCCCTGTATTCCCATTGGTGCTCCCTGTATTTCCACTGGAGCTCCAATGCTTCCATTGGGGATCCCTGCATTTCCACTGGGGCTCCATATATTTCCATTGTCTTCCCTGTATATCCACGAGGTTCCCTGCATTTCTATGAGGTTTTCTGTATTTCCACGAGTTACCATTACAGTTACTGTTAAAATATTGTCATTATGGTAGGTGCATATGAATAAAAAGCTGCTTAAATAGTTATATAGTTTAATTATTAATATTAATTACTTCATTACTACAAAGTAAAAAAAAAAACTAAATTTTATAGGGGCGAAGGGGTAGGCCAGTGGAAGGCTTCGGTCAGATGACCAAAAGCTCCAGTGGCGGGTCATCATATGACTAAGACCCGCGTCAGGAAACACTTGTCCTGTTTCCTGACAAACCTTACCTAACCTAATTACAACAAGGTTAGATACACAGAGAGATATTCATCTCCCATTGCATGTACACCGAGAACTGTGTATCTCTCATTGTATGTACGCAGGGAAGTGTGTATCTCTCATTGTATATACGCAGAGAAGTGTGTATCTCTCACTGTATGTACACGGGGAGTTTTCTTTAATCCATATTGTAAGACTCACTGTATTCTTGACCGGTGGTGAACAGGTTACATACACATGTAATGGGCGGAAGAAGTAGATAAGATCTAAATTCAATTAACTAATAAAAAAAACTACACACACACACACCACACACACACACACACACACACACACAATCATAACACACAAACACAACAACACACACAACACACACTAATATATATATATATTATATATATATATATATATATATATATATATATATATATAATAACCTTAATATTCACCTATAATATCTTCATTGTTAAGATTATATTAACGCAACAATAGGACATATGCTCGACCCTTAAATATTTTTTATTCTTTCTCTCTCTGAAGTCATATATTTCTCATTTTTTATATATTACGAAACACTGTATATGCGTTTCTCATCTCTCCTATTCAATAAAATACTGCTCTCTAATTTACTCTATAAATAAAGCAAAATTATACCAGTTTTGCTTATTGAATGATCGTCTCAGAAGTCTGGCAGACAGTACTGCATACACCGAAGGTGGTCAGGATGTTGTTGAATAATCTGCCGGCGACATTCTCACGAAATCTGCGAAATATAGGGAATTAGAATGAGTGGTAGAACGATAGTTGGTGCGTAGGTGAACCCTGACGTTACACTGTGTATAGCGTAACGTCAAGCTCTACTGAACAAATATTGTCAGTCTTCCCAACTTGTTGGCAGTGTCTCTCATCCTTCATATAGTGAGAATGTGACTTAACTTGCTATAAAAGAGGAAATTAATCCCGTCAGTGAACGTTATATATACTCCTGCTGTGGACATGGCCGAACCTTATATGTAAAAGAGACTACTTGTGTTTTGAAAGAGGAGACTGCATTTACCATCAGTCGAGCCCTAGCTGTCTTGATAGAAGTGGGATCTGACTCTAAAATATTAATTCCATATCCCTGAAAAAATGTGAGAAATGAAAACTATTATCTACTCTCAAATAATCGATCTTACAAACTGTATTAAAACAGGTTTTTGTGTTTAGAGTGGTTTTATATGCAACTCTCGTCAGGCACCTAATACTTTTAAAAACCATCTCCAACCTCCTACTTGCTATAGCAACCAAACATCCCTCACTTCACACTCTTACAAAAGCCAATGCAGCACGATCATGGGGTCACTTTACACCTTCATTAAAAAAATCTTCCAACAGATTTCTCAGCGTTGATATACCCCCGCCCCCCCGAACCCCCGAGTAGCTGAGTTCATTCATTATCGATATGTTACAACTTTGTAATATCGAGATTTCTCCTCGTTGTTATCATAGTCTTTCAAACTTCACCAGCAGCTCTTGATCCCGGAAACTGGAACCATCCTCCGCTTCCCTGGATCAACCCTAATTAACTTTATTACCGAGGTACTACATTTGGAATTGCATATTATTATTATAATTATTATTGTTATATTATTATTATTATCCTTAACCAGCCTCTGCTTGTTGCTACTGTCAATTTACTGCATTATCTACAATCAGTTACTGTGATAACTCCCACTACGTATCAGACTCGTTATCTTCAGAGACTACACTTTTAGCCTACAACGACACCAACCATAATTACAATAAACAACCGTGGCATCACCACATATCAATACAGTGCAGCAACTTACCCGGAAAATATTTCCCTTTCTTACACACGCTATTAGTTTGGTACTGCGTAATTACTTTCTCAGGAGGATTTAGGACCTAAATCTTCTTGTTATAATATAAATGTGATAACTTTTTTCAAGAGGATTTAGATTATAAATCTTCTTGCAAAAAAGTGTTCTAAATGTTATTACTCTTTTAAAGGGGGGGGGGGGAGGTAGAATCAAAATCTTTATGAAAAAGTGATCTGAACGATAGACAATAAATATTATAGATTTATAAAAAAAGGAATCTCACAGGCTCTCTAGTGTTAAGGTATAGAAATACTTACAGAGATCCGAAGAAGGAAGAATAGGCATCACAGTCTTTCTTTGAGGAGGCGCAGACGATACCTTTGCTGCTCTTGTTCTCATCTTTCCAGAGTACTTTGCTCTCTCCTGAATCATTGCTGTTGGTGGCAGTACTGGTAGTGTTGCTGGTGTTGCTACTGGTGTACACCTCGCTGTCTCTAATACTTTTCATTCTAACATTTCCTTTGCCTTTTTTGTAGCTTTTGACGTCAGTTTTACAGACACCAGCGTCGCACGTCTGAAATTATGCAGTGAGAGAAGTGTTGACTCTTTTTGGTGGGACTGTGCGAGTATTCCCCTTTCATTTATATTGCCGACGACTGGGTAAAAACATTATTCACGTGAAGAGGTGAACCCAAGTGTTTATTCAGGAATAGATACGAGGCAGTAGATAGTTATATGATGTTATCGTCTCTGGATGACGATGATGGGTGTACATGGGAAAGGCAGACAACAGAAGACCACACGATGCACAACAAGCTTCTCCTGAGGATTAACTACTCTTCGAGCACCTCTATTTCGGATTTTAGATAATTGAAGCGAAGGTAGTATAGTAAATCAGAAGGTTCTTTCCCGCTCTCCACTCCTTCCGGCCACACTGCAGGCTTAGAAAACTGATGGGCGAAAGTATAGCAAATATAAACTGAAGAACTGGCATGGTTATTTAATAGGGAAGTGAAAGTGGATTGAAGACGAAGACTTCAACTACTGTCACTACTATTTACGCTGCCTTGTGTGTCCTGGATGTTCAAGGTTCAACCTTCACCCTGACAAGTTCCTGAAGTGAAGTCAGGCTTTTAGTTGCAGCAGTCAACCACAGCTTGCGCATTGTCTCGTCCTGTACTCAGCTAGTGAATTGTCTCGTCATGTATTTAATTGTATTTGGTTGTCTCGTGTTGTATTTAATCGAATCTAAATTTGCAATGCTCTTATCTGACTTGTTCTTTAAGGATTAAATTGTTTTAAAGTTGACAACTTCAGAGAGGAGCCTTTTCCAATGTTCCAATGTTCCAGTGTCCCAGTGGTCCAGTATTCCAGTGTTCTCTAATTCTAAAACACACTTACCCACATTTGTGTGATAATTCTTGCCACTGACTATCACATGAGCATTGCACATTAGTGCATCACTTTGTACTTTAAATAATTTTTCGCGTGTGAATATATCAAATTCGTTTAATCCTGCATTTCGAAATTTTGAACGAGATCTCGTAGTCTCCGTTACTTAAGAGAACCATCAGAAGAATTGGTTTGAGACTTTCATATAGATTGTTCCTTAATGAAATTACAAGTGTTGTTCTTTAGTTTTTCTTTGTCTTTCATGTAATACTGAGAAATACTTGACTGCATATTTAGTGATGAGAGTATTATTGTTCCTTAATATTTTATAGTCATGATTTATAGCTGTGAAAACTAGCATTCTCTTAGTTTTGCTGCTCCCCGCTAGGTGTTGCTTAAAATAATTTTGGTCATTGCTAATGACTATTTCTAAGGTTCTTATCTAATTTTATCTCTGGGGATTCCCATACATATGTATTTATGTTTTACATTGTTATACCCAAAGAGAATTTACTTTGCATGTGTAAACAATGAAACTACTAATTCATTTACCAGTGCACTAACACGTCAAGATCCCTCTGAATGTTTACTCAGTCTGCCAGCACTAATAAAGCCCAAAATGGGTGAAATATCCGCTAATAAAGTATTCTAAGTATTGCGTAAATGTCTTTATTCTACAGTTTATCACGTTTCTAACTGGAAGAGCAGCCAACTCCACGTAGCGAGTTCTAGGTATTAAGAACATAAGAATATAAGAAAGAAGGAACACTGCAACAGGCCTACTGACCCATGCGGAGCAGGTCCCTGTTCCCTTCCCCCGGATTATCCCAATGACCCACCCAGTCTGGTCATCTCCACTCAAGGATGGAGCACTGTACCAGACCCAGCAGCAAAAGCTAGTCAGGTCCAACTCACACCCACCCACACAAACTCATGTATTTATCTAACCTATTTTTAAAACTACACAACGTTTTAGCCTCAATAACTGTACTCAGGAGCCTGTTCCACTCATCCACAACTCTATTACCAAACCAGTGCTTTCCTATATCCTTCCTGAATCTGAATTTTTCCAACTTGAAACCATTGCTGCGAGTCCTGTCTTGGCTGGAAATTTTCAGCAAACTATTTACATCCCCTTTATTTATTCCTGTTTTCCATTTATGCACCTCGATCATATCCCCTCTAATTCTACGCCTTTCGAGAGAGTGCAGATTCAGGGCCTTCAGTCTATCCTCATAGGGAAGATTTCTGATATATGGGTTCATCTTTGCCATCCTCCTTTGTACGTTTTCCAGAGCATTTATATCCATTCTGTAATACGATGACCAGAATTGAGCAGCATAGTCTAAACGAGGCCTAACCAAGGATATATAGAGTTGAAGAACAACCTGAGGACTTCTATTATTTATACTTCTGGATATGAAGCCAAGAATTCTGTTAGCTTTATTGCGAACATTAATGCACTGTTGTCTTGGTTTTAGGTTACTACTAACCAGAAACTCCTAAATCCTTTTCGCAATCGGTAGTATTAAGATCTACATTATTTAGTTTATATGTGGCATGGTTATTTAACTGTCCAACATTTAGAACTTTGCATTTGTCAATATTAAACTGCATCTGCCACTTCTCCGACCATTGCGTCAGTCTAATTAAATCATCCTGGAGTGCTCTAATGTCCTCATTAGAATGAATTGGACGGCCTATTTTGGTGTCATCAGCAAATTTGCTTATGTCGCTATTTATTCCCTCATCTATGTCGTTTATGTAAATTGTGAACAACAACGGGCCCAACACTGACCCCTGAGGAACACCGCTTGTGACGTGCCCCCATTCTGATTTCTCCCCATTTATGCAAACTCTCTGCTGTCTATTTGTCAGCCATGCCTCTACCCAGGAAAAAATTTCTCCTCCTATTCCGTGTGCCCTAAGTTTCCTCAATAGCCTCTGGTGTGGAACTCTATCGAAAGCCTTACTGAAGTCCATATACTCAATATCATATTCAATACCATGATCTACCTCCTCAAACACCATAGTGAAAAAAGTTAGTAAATTCTTAAGACAGGAACGCCCCTTTGTAAAACCGTGTTGAGAATCAATAATCAGTCTGTGCCTGTCAAGATGGCTACGAATTGCTTCGGCAATTATTGATTCCATAAATTTTTCCACTATGGAGGTAAGGCTTATTGGTCTATAGTTCGAAGCCAAGGACCTGTCACCTGCCTTGTAAATAGGTATTACATTTGCCATTTTCCACTTATCAGGCACTATGCCAGTTTGTAGTGATATGTTAAAAAGATTAGCCAAAGATATGCTAAGTTCCTCTTTACATTCCTTTAACACCCTTGCAAACAGTTCATCAGGACCTGGGGATTTGTTAGGTTTTAGTTTCTCTATTTGTCTGAGGACCATGTCACTAGTTACCGCAATCGTACATAGTTTATTATCATCCTGTTCTATGTAATCTATTATTTCAGGAATATCGCTAGTATTGGGAAAGATTGTAGAATATCAGTCAAAATAGCTGCTCACAGTGTAGACGAAACATACCCACATGTGCCCCGATGGATAAAGCTCCAGCTTCACACACTGAGGGCCCGGGTTCGATTCCCGGTGGGTGGAAACATTTCGACGTGTTTCCTTACACCTGTTGTCATGTTCACCTAGCAGCAAATAGGTACATGGGTGTTAGCCGACTGGTGTGAGTCGCATCCTGGGGGACAAGATTGAGGACCACAATGGAAATAAGACACAGTCCTCGATGACGCACTAACTTTCTTGGGTTATCCTGGGTGGCTAACCCTCCGGGGTTAAAAATCCGAAGAAAATCTTATCTTAACCCAGTGATACGAAACATACCCACAGGTAACCCAGTCCAACTAAACTTTGTTCCACAGACGTTATTTGGTCCATAGGGGTTTAGTGCACTGATATACATAGTGCTTCCAAGAAATGTACAGAATATTACACACCGCTTTGAAATTTCGACCATCCCTTTGAAACATGTACTTCCGTAGTAGTCACACAGATCCTAGAACCTCGGGAACGGCAAGAATGCTGGAGAGATAATCAAATTTGATCCGAGGGACGGGAGAGTAGCTCCACTACCATGGATCAAAAGCACTTCACCAGTATCAAATCACTCCTCTCGAAGGATGTGAAATTCACAATAAGAAGAATGTAAATAATTATAATTAAATAAAAACGACAACTATATATGAACAAAAATATTCAGGTATATATAAAAATGTATTATATATTTTTACAATGATTTTATATATTATATATATTAGTTCACTTATTTACATATAAGTATAGTATATTGGATGGCAGGCAGGTTATACACACCGAGAGGTGTATGTCTCTTAGTGTATATACAATACGAGTTTATTTTAATACCAGTTTCAGGTAATAAAGTATTATTGACTGGTGGTGCACAGGAGACAGCGTCCCTCTGAACGAATCGGTTGACGTCTCTTACTCATTTTTGCAACATTCAAGCTTCTGATGTGCTGATTGCAACACGAAAGGCTAGATCTATCATTCAACTCCCCCTGTGGTTGTTTTGCATACAGGTTGTTTAGAGACGTATGCCACAGCAGCATGGCTTGCCACGGGGTCGAATCCTTGAGGGTTTGCCAAGGATAATAGTGACTGTCGAAAAATAAATAGAACGCTACTCTTCCTGTGAACCAACAACAGCCATGGACAAAAATTCTCACCAGCACTTTTGCTTTACCGGTGACACAATGTTACGAATATAAATATATATGCTAAAACACTGTTAATATATTTCAGTCGAGACACTTGAAGATTGCGTCCTCCAAGAAAAAATCCCAATTTAAATAGCTTTGTTAGTTTTGGTACAATACAAAAAAAAAAATATTGCATAAACTTAATTACTCTTAGGAAAGTATGAATATTCAAGTGATTCAAACTGTTTTACAAAAGCCCCAAATACTATATATGTATATATATATATATATATATATATATATATATATTATATATATATATATATATATATATATTATATATATATATATATATATATATATATGTCGTGCCGAATAGGCAGAACTTGCGATCTTGGCTTAAATAGCAACGCTCATCTTGCCATATAGGACAAGTGAAAATTTGTGTATGCAATAATTTAGCCAAAATCATTCTGAACCTAACGAAGAAAATATATTTCACTGTGTTTGTTTAGTATTAAATTACTGTAAACAAATCTAAAATATATTTAGTTGGGTTAGGCTAAAATAAATTGTTCTTGTTATAATAAGGTTAGGTAAGTTTTCTAAGATTCTTTTGGAGCAAAATTATAAATTTTTACATTAACATTAATGAAAAAAATATATCTTTAAACGTATAAGAGAAAATTTTAAAAAGGACTTAATTTTAAATGAGTTCTTGCTAATTGACCAGTTTTACATATTCGGCACGACATATATATATATATATATATATATATATATATATATATATATATATATATATATATATATATATATATATATATATATATATATAATACACACACAGACAATACATACAATCTTCTCCCTGAGCAATCTGCTTCTTATTGCCAACTTTGGCCAGAAGGTAAACAATGCATGCAACGTCAATATCATTGCATGCAGCCTTGTCTAAAATAACTAACAATTATAGCCAAATATTGGCATACCAAAAATTGTGTCTTAGCAATTCTATTGTAAGGAGGCGATCACTAAAGATATCACATTATCGACTCATTATCTGTAAATATCAAAATCTTTCAAGAGTCTTTGAGATAATTTTATTGAAAGAGTCTTGGGGCTCGTTTTCAAATAAGTCTTTTAGACACCCCTCAAGGAAAGGCTTTTTTTTTGAAAGAATTTTCTATAAAAAAAAAGTGGAGATATTTATCAAGCGAGAGTTTTATTGAGAGTCGCTCTTATACAACCAGTGCGTATTTTAACCCACCAACCCTTCCCTGGTACGTGTTTGATTTTCTGTGGCCGACAGCTCTCTAATATCACTGACATTGTAGGTCTATTGTTCTTAGTGGCTCTCAGTCTCTTTTTAGCGGCTACACTCTTCATTTCCGCATTCGTAGCCCATTTCTTCTTGAATTTCTTCGTTTTGCTTCTGGTGCGAGGCTTCTTGCAGTTGGACTTCTTGACGCACGCTAATTTCGCAAGCATTTTCCTATTCTTCGATTCCTCTATCATTCTTCGAGTCTTCCTGATTCTTATTATCTTTACCTTCCATCCTTTCCCCGCAACGTATTTCATTCTCTCCTTTATTACAATGTGTGTCGGTGTCTCTATACGCCGGAACTTCTTGGGTTTCTTCCAGCTTACTTTCTTCTTTTTTTGAATAAATGTTTCTTCTTGTTTGACAACCAGTGAATTGTTCACTCCTTTGTTTCTCTTCCCTTTCATTGCTACACTTTTCCTTCTGTTCTTCAGTTTCCCGTTTCTCTTGCGCGTGTCCAGCTGTCGTGCTACGTTATTTTTCCGTTTGGAGTGAGTTTTTTTCACATGTTTCATGGCCTTTGTCATCTTGGATTGTTTTCCAGCATATGTTTTTTGTTTCTTTCCCTTGGGTTTTCTACGTATCTTTGTTGCATTTTTTATTTTTATTCTGCGTTCCATAGTGTCTCTTTCCCTTGCGCACCTTCCTCTCTTGCACATCTGAAAGAAAATTTAGATATAACAGTACACCAAATAGCTGTTCAAATAGTTTTTAATATTTTTAACCTGGAATTATCCAGTAAACAAGCATCGTGATGTTCCAGTGAACAATCGCTCCCCAAGACTGAATTCACTGACCAGTCAAAAGCACCTAGATATCTATTTTAGCACTAGGTGAATATAGGCAACAGATGTCAGGAGATTTTCCTATACATCTGCCTATCATGCAACCTACAATAATCGGCTAACACTTATCTAAGTGTTACTTAATCTTCCGCAAAATGAACGAGAACAGCAGTTGCCCAGACGCCTCTACCCGCCCAGAATTCGAAACCAGGCCCTTTGAGTTGTAGCCGAACATTCTACCACAGAGCTACGGCCGTGAATTAAATAACGCTGAGGCTTCCAGAGAATTGCCTCCGTCAGGACACTTAAACTGTAAGTAAGACTCGGTTTACCCTGCGTCAACACTCCTTCAGGAGCCTGAGACGGGTCACCTGTCTACTGAAGACCCGTTCCAGGACCCTGTCGTGAAGAGTCTAGTAAGAACTAATTACGTAGGGAGTCAGTGGTGAATCAAGCAGAGACTGGTTCCTCCTTCTGGATGTAATTATGAAATACCATAAGAATGAAATATTGAAAATAGAATGTATGAATGTGCGTGGAAATAGTGTGCATGTTAGCAAATGACTGGTTGTTGATGATAAAGATGGATGTCTTATCGCTAAATGAAGAGAGGAAAAAGCAACTTGAAAGGGATACGATCGCAGAGAGCAAGTTTAAGATGTTTATCCAGTGGATGTTTCTTCAGCCGCTACAGTGATGCTCCACAGTCAAGCTTGTACAGGCTTTATGTACATTCTTATGTATTGTTAGGTAAAAGAACACAGTGGTATAGTTTGTTTGCAATCGTCATTACGATTTCGCGAGTCATGTTGCAGCAACCCTCTTGGCCCACACATACTAGAGAATAATACATACGGAACACAGTAGAGGGACAGGAGCAACCAACCTCAGAAAATGAAAAGCACCAAGGAGGTAAGCATAACACCAAGCATATCACCACCAAAGTACATCAGTAACTTCGGCATTATGTACGATTTTAAAAGTACCAGAAAACTCCAGCAGCGGATCATTTAACTAAGACCCACGTCAGGAGGCAATTATTTCCTGACAAATTAAATACCAGCACCACGACCTCAAAAGTGTCCGTCAGAATCCTGTAAAAGATTTACAACACACCTGTCACTGAAGATTCAGTACAAAAAATGTCTAGTAACCAATGATCGTTAAAAAAAATTGGCTGAAAGATTAGTTCAGGAGGTACGAAAAAAGGACTAAAGAAACTGAACCTCAAGATACTGGAAGAGTAGAGAACCAGAGGGGGGACAGGAACACGGCGTACAAAATACTTAGAGGCCTCGATAGAATAGAGGAGAGACAGTTTGGTCAGGTTTAAAAGTCGATCGACTGAACGAGTGCCATTAAACTTGCATTTCTCCTGTACACCATCAGCAAAGAATAAAGTAAACTTGTTTTACGTACACTGTATAATTATATATATATATATATATATTATATATATATATATATATATATATATATATATATATATATATATAAACCGATAATTAAATACATTTCGATTCATATTCGCAGAGTTATATGTTTCTCGGTGTATATTCTTTCATTTTGGCATATATTCACAGGGAAAAATACCTCTTGATGTATACACACTAAGATATACATCTTTATGTATGTACATTTAAAGTTATTCTCCTCGATGTTTATACACTGAAAGAGGTATACATTTTGATGTAAATACATTGAGATATATCCCTCTCGATTTATATACGCTGAGAGATATCATAGGTTATCTTTAAACTATAACATGTGTTCGTTTATCAAATACTTCAAGTACTTGATCCTGTGAGCACATTATCTTACAAAGTTCAACGCAAGCATGACTCGTACGTAGCTTTCGGCTCACAGTCGAAGTACAGGGCTGGAAACCTTAGCGGGTGGGGGTGTTAAAGTCTCTCCTTATACACTTAAGAACATAAGAACATAAGAACGAAGGAACACTGCAGCAGGCCTACTGGCCCATGCGAGGCAGGTCCAAGTCTCCTACCGGCTTAAGCCAATGCACCCAACCTAGTCAGGTCAGGTCACCTTGACTTAAGGGAGGAACACGGCAACCGTCCTGGTAGCACAAGCTAATAAGGTCCAACTCACACCCACCCACACCCACTCATGTATTTATCCAACCTATTTTTAAAGCTACACAACGTTCTGGCCTCTATGACTGTACTTGGGAGTTTGTTCCACTCATCCACAACTCTATTACCATAAGAACATAAGAAAGGAGGAACACTGCAGCAGGCCTGTTGGCCCATACTAGGCAGGTCCTTTACAATGAGGAAATGGTATGGTGATACCGACAAGATGTGGAAAAAGACACTTATGTACAGTTCAGGACATTTATTAAAGGAAACGTTTCGCCACGAGTGGCTTCTTCAGTCCTAATACAGAGAAAACTGAGAAAACACACATATATATAGTGGTGGGAGTCAGGTGAGGTGAAGCGTGGGGTAGTTATTGGCTTCTTTCTGAGAGCCTACAGAATTTCCAGTCCGCAGTTCCTCGAAGAAGAATGTACATACATCACCAACTCTTTTAGTTCACTACACTTTCCCCTACACTTCATACGTGACTGCAGGAAACGTGCAACACGTATCCTCAGCAAGACTAACACCTATCAAATTGAAGAAAAGCCTCCAAGTTACATCGTTTTACCGGTCAGCAACGTTGCCACTAATGTTTCAAAAATGTTTGACAGAAAACTGGCTAAAATATCTACCAGCTCTTCAACTACTATTAGGAACCTGATACAAAAACCCAAGCATGATTCTGGCACAAGTGCAGGAATCTACACTATACCATGTGGGGGGTGTGACATAGTATATGTAGGGGAAAACAGCCAGAACTCTGGACATTAGGATAGCAGAAACACAAAATGCTTGCAGAAATGATGACCGCAAAAACGCATGTGTTCAACATAGAGACGATGTTGGACACCTCATGAAATTCAATGAAGCTAAACTAGTTATTAAAGAAGACGACTTAAGACGGAGAAAATGCATTGAAGCTGCACTAATTTCTGTCAGTAACACTATAAAGCAGAAATCCGGTAGTTACAGTATTTCAAAATTACTAAGCAAGAGGATATTACCCATCCTGGGAACTGGTGTTACTTGATGCCAGCAGGTCCCTCTCTAACCTCACCTCCTTAGTTCCATTACTACTACTACTACTACTACCACCTCTACCCACGCTTCACCTCACCTGACTCCCACCACTATATATATGTGTGTTTTCTCAGTTTTCTCTGTATTAGGACTGAAGAAGCCACTCGTGGCGAAACGTTTCCTTTAATAAATGTCCTGAACTGTACATAAGTGTCTTTTTCCACAGGTCCTTTACAATTCATCCCACTAACAAAACATTTGACCAACCCAATTTTCAATGCTACCCAAGAAATAAGCTCTGATGTGCAAGTCCCACTCAAATTCCACCCCTCCCACTCATGTACTTATCCAACCTAAATTTGAAACTACCCAAAGTCCTAGCCTCAATAACCCAACTAGGTAGACTGTTCCACTCATCAACTACCCTATTTCCAAACCAATACTTTCTTGTGTCCTTTCTAAATCTAAACTTATCTAATTTAAATCCATTACTGCGGGGTCTCTCTTGGAGAGATATCCTCAAGACCTTATTAATATGAACATCAAAATGGTATAAAATACCGACAGGTTGGTAGGTAAGACACAAAGGCAACAGTTGCCTAACTGTTGCCTTTGTGTCTTACCCCTTATTAATATCCCCTTCATTAATACTTATCTTCCACTTATGCACTTCAGTACTTTCCTATATCGTGATGAATGGTTTGAAAAACCGACAAGTTGAAGATTGAGACACTTATGCAGCATATGGGAATCTTTATTCAGGAATTGAGACACTTATGCAGCATATGGGAATCTTTATTCAGGAATTGAGACACTTATGCAGCATATGGGAATCTTTATTCTGAATAAAGATTCCCATATGCTGCATAAGTGTCTCAATCTTCAACTTTCCTATATCCTTCCTGAATCTGAATTTTTCTAACTTAAAACCATTGCTGCGAGTCCTGTCTAGGCTAGATATTTTCAGCACACTATTACATCCCCTTTATTTATTCCTGTCTTCCATTTATACACCTCAATCATATCCCCCCTAATTCTACGTCTTTCTAGAGAGTGCAGATTCAGGGCCCTTAGTCTATCCTCATAGGAAGGTTTCTGATACATGGGATCAACTTTGTCATCCTCCTCTGTACATTTTCCAGAGCATTTATATCCATTCTTCAATACGGTGACCAAAACTGTGCAGCATAATCTAAATGAGGCCTAACCAAGGATGTATTTATCTATTTATTTACCTATTTATCTAGCGATAAATAGGTATCTGGGTGTTAGACGTCTGTTGTGAGTGGAGTCCTGGGGGTGGAGGCCCTTACATATTCCTGTGCTTTGAAATAAGCCGAAGTACGATACCAACTAATTTACAAATTAACTAAGACAGGATAACTGTCATTCTATAAATGATTAGAGGTAGGATGCGACATAATAGCTTGTGGTATAAACCTTGGTAATAAATACCGACAAGTTGGTTTAGAAAGACACGTAAGCAAACACTATAACATATTTATTAGAAAACGTTTCGGTCCTGGGACCTTGATCACTTCTAACATACAGAGGTAGAAAGACATTATGTATATAGGCGGAGAGTGAGATGTGACGCACGTGACCTGAGGAATGTCATAAGAACATAAGAATGGAGGAACACTGTAGAAGGCCTACTGGCCCATGCGAGGCAGGTCCTTATCAAAACAACCTCTGCCTATAATGAGGACGGGTAGACGATGAAATCATGTGACTCCTGTGTTGAGGAAATGGTATGGTGATACCGACAAGATGTGGAAAAAGACACTTATGTACAGTTCAGGACATTTATTAAAGGAAACGTTTCGCCACGAGTGGCTTCTTCAGTCCTAATACTCCTGTGTTGTGCAAGAAAGGTATAAAATACCGACAATATGAAAGTTAAGACACACGTGCAACATCTGGATATCTTTATTGTAGTAGACGTTTCGCCATCCAGTGGCTTTATCAATACAGATTCTAGGACATAATAGGAAGACAGTAGAACTATATACAAAACATGAGGTAATCAGTCCCTCGGCCTTGGAGTTAGTGTTCACAGCATCGTGGTGGAGGAGAATCTGGAGCAAAGACAAGAAGACTGGCGGTTTATATAGGCGTCAGTGGATAGGGACGGGCAGCAGACGAGGGCAAAGTCACTGGTAGGCGGGATTCCCCAGTGGAAGTAGGTCCTTCCCAAAGAGATGGGTTAGTTGCAGCAGCCGTGAAGGTCTTGTAGATGTCCTCTGAACCAAGATTCCATGATGTTGCAGTGTCTGACAAGTTGTGCAAGAAAGGTATAAAATACCGACAATAAAGATATCCAGATGTTGCACATGTGTCTTAACTTTCATATTGTCGGTATTTTATACCTTTCTTGCACAACTTGTCAGACACTGCAACATCATGGAATCTTGGTTCAGAGGACATCTACAAGACCTTCACGGCTGCTGCAACTAACCCATCTCTTTGGGAAGGACCTACTTCCACTGCGGAATCCCGCCTACCAGTGACTTTGCCCTCGTCTGCTGCCCGTCCCTATCCACTGACGCCTATATAAACCGCCAGTCTTCTTGTCTTTGCTCCAGATTCTCCTCCACCACGATGCTGTGAACACTAACTCCAAGGCCGAGGGACTGATTACCTCATCTTTTGTATATAGTTCTACTGTCTTCCTATTATGTCCTAGAATCTGTATTGATAAAGCCACTGGATGGCGAAACGTCTACTACAATAAAGATATCCAGATGTTGCACATGTGTCTTAACTTTCATATTGTCGGTATTTTATACCTTTCTTGCACAACTTGTCAGACACTGCAACATCATGGAATCTTGGTTCAGAGGACATCTACAAGACCTTCACGGCTGCTGCAACTAACCCATCTCTTTGGGAAGGACCTACTTCCACTGGGGAATCCCGCCTACCAGTGACTTTGCCCTCGTCTGCTGCCCGTCCCTATCCACTGACGCCTATATAAACCGCCAGTCTTCTTGTCTTTGCTCCAGATTCTCCTCCACCACGATGCTGTGAACACTAACTCCAAGGCCGAGGGACTGATTACCTCATCTTTTGTATATAGTTCTACTGTCTTCCTATTATGTCCTAGAATCTGTATTGATAAAGCCACTGGATGGCGAAACGTCTACTACAATAAAGATATCCAGATGTTGCACATGTGTCTTAACTTTCATATTGTCGGTATTTTATACCTTTCTTGCACAACTTGTCAGACACTGCAACATCATGGAATCTTGGTTCAGAGGACATCTACAAGACCTTCACGGCTGCTGCAACTAACCCATCTCTTTGGGAAGGACCTACTTCCACTGGGGAATCCCGCCTACCAGTGACTTTGCCCTCGTCTGCTGCCCGTCCCTATCCACTGACGCCTATATAAACCGTCAGTCTTCTTGTCTTTGCTCCAGATTCTCCTCCACCACGATGCTGTGAACACTAACTCCAAGGCCGAGGGACTGATTACCTCATCTTTTGTATATAGTTCTACTGTCTTCCTATTATGCCCTAGAATCTGTATTGATAAAGCCACTGGATGGCGAAACGTCTACTACAATAAAGATATCCAGATGTTGCACATGTGTCTTAACTTTCATATTGTCGGTATTTTATACCTTTCTTGCACAACTTGTCAGACACTGCAACATCATGGAATCTTGGTTCAGAGGACATCTACAAGACCTTCACGGCTGCTGCAACTAACCCATCTCTTTGGGAAGGACCTACTTCCACTGGGGAATCCCGCCTACCAGTGACTTTGCCCTCGTCTGCTGCCCGTCCCTATCCACTGACGCCTATATAAAACCGCCAGTCTTCTTGTCTTTGCTCCAGATTCTCCTCCACCACGATGCTGTGAACACTAACTCCAAGGCCGAGGGACTGATTACCTCATCTTTTGTATATAGTTCTACTGTCTTCCTATTATGTCCTAGAATCTGTATTGATAAAGCCACTGGATGGCGAAACTACTCCTGTGTTGTTGGGTTGGTGCTGCTTAAGTATCATGTATGCCAATGTTTTTGAAATTTTGTAGTTTCCAGTGTTGCGTTCTATAGTGTCGGTGACGGCGATTAGTGAGGCTTCTAGGCACCGTCGGCGTCTGAGGTCTGGTTCGGTGAGAACGAGTTATGTCTCGTTCCAGTTCATCAAATGCCCCGTGGAGTCTCTGTGGAGGACACAGGCGTACCTTACATCGTCTCTGTTAGAGGCATTTCGATGCTCATTCAGGCGGACTGCAAGATCTCTGCCTGTCTCGCCTACATATTTCATGGGACAGAACCCACAGGGGATAGTGTAGACGCCTGCTGTAGAAATTAGAGGTGTGGGGCTGCGTTTCGTAGTGAGGTCTTTGATAGAGGATGTGTTTATGGTAGAAACGTTGATGTTACTCATGGCAAGTGCCCGGCGAGTATTCGTGGCAACATCGCCACATGGGAGTACTATGAACTGTTTAGGGGGCTGTTCCATGGGCGGTTTGTTGAGGATAGCTTGTGCCTTGAGTCTGCAATCTCGGATGAAGAAAGATGGGAACTGAAGACGTGTAAAGGCTTGTGTTATGTAAGTGCATTCTTCTTCTAGAAAACAAGGGCTGGAGATGCGAAGAGCTCTCAAGAAGAAGCCAATGAGGACTCCTCTCTTAGTGCGGGTGTCTTGGTGTGAATAAAAGTGTATAAGATCGTCCTTGTTGGTAGGTTTTCTATACACTTTGAAGAGAAGTTTGTCACTGTCGGGAGATCTGCACAGTAGAACGTCGAGGAAAGGAAGTTTGCCATCACTTTCGAGTTCAAGTGTAAACTTTATTGATGGTTCAACTGCATTGATCTTGAAGATTGAGACACTTATGCAGCATATGGGAATCTTTATTCCTGAATAAAGATTCCCATATGCTGCATAAGTGTCTCAATTTTCAACTTGTCGGTTTTTCAAACCATTCATCACAACTGTCAGACACTGCAGCATCATGATATCTTGTTACAAAGAATTCTTCAACACTTGTTCAACCTTTGGACGAAGACCTACTTCGACTAGTGGATGGTACCACTATGACCCCGCCTCCGCCTGCTTCACCTCACCTCACTACAGTATATAAGCCACGTCTACGGCCCTATGCTGTACATTCTACAAGATTGATGGACTGAACACATCGACTCCAGGTTGAGGGACTGATTACCTCATTCTCCTCCTCTCCTTACGCCTTCCTCTTTGTATTGGACTGATGAAGCCACTGTGTGGCGAAACGTTTCTCCTGAATAAAGATTCCCATATGCTGCATAAGTGTCTCAATCTTCAACTTGTCGGTTTTTCAAACCATTCATTGCATTGATCTTGTTGAGAAGGGCCTGGATATTGAGACGTCTCGGATAGAAAACCAATATATCATCAACGTATCTTAGCCAGGTAACGGTGTTGGGAATGAGGGTGCTGAATTTCTCTGTCTCCAAGTTTTCCATGAAGAGGTTGTCAAGCACAGCACTGAGCGGGCTGCCCATTGCCATCCCAAAGCATTGTTTGTAACAGTTGTCCTGATACTTGAAGAAGTTGAAATTAACACACAGTTCCACTAGATTGATGAAATCTAGAAGAGGTAAAGGGAGGCCGTGGTTTTCAGTGAGCCTCTGTCTCAGAATGTTGATTGCAGCATCAGTAGGAACGTTGGTAAAGAGGGCTGTGACATCGAAGGAAGCCATGCTTTTGTTTTTGACATTCAGGTTGGAAATTCGGGAGAGAAGGTCACCTGAGTGCTTGAGATGGGCTTGACTGATAGTGCCAAGAAGCGCTGAAAGGTATTTGGCAAGGTGGCTGGCTAGTCTGTGTGGTGCACTCCCTATGCCCGAAGTGATAGGCCGTAGTGGGATGCCAGGTTTGTGTGTCTTAGGAAGGCCATACAGGCGTGCTGGTTTCGGTTGACCTGGTAAAAGTTTAAGTAGTTTTTTGCCTTGTTCTGATTTTCGTAAGATGCTACGAGCCTTTTGAAGGAAAGTCCGGGTACTTTGAAGTAGCACTGATTCCGATACAGGCTGGTATGTGTTGGCATCATTGAGAAGATTTAAGACTTTATTGTTGTAGTCGACAGTGTTGAGTAACACCACACCACCACCTTTGTCAGCGGTTGTAATGACGATATCATCGTTGTTGGCCAAGTTCCTGAGTGCTTGGATGTATCTTCTGGGAATGACCGGTCTTAAAAGCTCAGTAGCTGCAGCAGTGATAATTCCTGGCATCCCACTACGGCCTATCACTTCGGGAATAGGGAGTGCACCACACAGACTAGCCGGCCACCTTGCCAAATACCTTTCAGCGCTTCTGGGCACTATCAGTCAAGCCCACCTCAAACACTCAGGTGACCTTCTCTCCCGAATTTCCAACCTGAATGTCAAAAACAAAAGCATGGCTTCCTTCGATGTCACAGCCCTCTTTACCAATGTTCCTACTGACGCTGCAATCAACACTCTGAGACAGAGGCTCACTGAAAACCACGACCTCCCTTTACCTCTTCTAGATTTCATCAATCTAGTGGAACTGTGTGTTAATTTCAACTTCAAGTATCAGGACAACTGTTACAAACAATGCTTTGGGATGGCAATGGGCAGCCCGCTCAGTGCTGTGCTTGACAACCTCTTCATGGAAAACTTGGAGACAGAGAAATTCAGCACCCTCATTCCCAACACCGTTACCTGGCTAAGATACGTTGATGATATATTGGTTTTCTATCCGAGACGTCTCAATATCCAGGCCCTTCTCAACAAGATCAATGCAGTTGAACCATCAATAAAGTTTACACTTGAACTCGAAAATGATGGCAAACTTCCTTTCCTCGACCTTCTACTGTGCAGATCTCCCGACAGTGACAAACTTCTCTTCAAAACCTACCAACAAGGACGATCTTATACACTTTTATTCACACCAAGACACCCGCACTAAGAGAGGAGTCCTCATTGGCTTCTTCTTGAGAGCTCTTCGCATCTCCCGCTCTTGTTTTCTAGAAGAAGAATGCACTTACATAACACAAGCCTTTACACGTCTTCAGTTCCCATCTTTCTTCAACCGAGATTGCAGACTCAAGGCACAAGCTATCCTCAACAAACCGCCCATGGAACAGCCCCCTAAACAGTTCATAGTACTCCCATGTGGCGATGTTGCCACGAATACTCGCCGGCCACTTGCCATGAGTAACATCAACGTTTCCACCATAAACACATCCTCTATCAAAGACCTCACTACGAAACGCAGCCCCACACCTCTAACTTCTACAGCAGGCGTCTACACTATCTCCTGTGGGTTCTGTCCCAAGAAATATGTAGGCGAGACAGGCAGAGATCTTGCAGTCCGCCTGAATGAGCATCGAAATGCCTCTAACAGAGACGATGTAAGGTACGCCTGTGTCCTCCACAGAGACTCCACGGGGCATTTGATGAACTGGAACGAGGCACAACTCGTTCTCACCGAACCAGACCTCAGACGCCGACGGTGCCTAGAAGCCTCACTAATCGCCGTCACCGACACTATAGAACGCAACGCTGGAAACTACAAAATTTCAAAAACATTGGCATACATGATACTTAAGCAGCACCAACCCAACAACTCAGGAGTCACATGATTTCATCGTCTACCCGTCCTCATTATAGGCAGAGGTTGTTTTGATAAGGACCTGCCTCGCATGGGCCAGTAGGCCTTCTACAGTGTTCCTCCATTCTTATGTTCTTATGACATTCCTCAGGTCACGTGCGTCACATCTCACTCTCCGCCTATATATATAATGTCTTTCTACCTCTGTATGTTAGAAGTGATCAAGGTCCCAGGACCGAAACGTTTTCTAATAAATATGTTATAGTGTTTGCTTACGTGTCTTTCTAAACCATAATAGCTTGTAAATAATAACGCTAAATGAGCTCAGACAGAATGATAACACTTAGCCTGTAAATAAATCGAAATTAATTCGCAACTCAACCTGTAAATTCAGCGGAATAAGAACACGGATACTGAAACTGGACACATGACAATGTGCTAGGTAGTGTGTGTGTGTGTGTGTGTGTGTGTGTGTGTGTGTGTGTGTGTGTGTGTGTGTGTGTGTGTGTACGATAAACAACAGCAACGTGGTGAAAAAAGACTCGTGAACAGCTCAGAACATATATTGAGGGAAAATATTTCGCCACGAGTGGCTTTTTAAGTTCTAACCTTGCATACTTTTTTTTTCCACATCTTGTAGGTATCACAATACTACTTACAGTACTTTCAAAACAGAAGATATAAGAGGCGGAGACGGTACCCAGTTCGTAATACTGGATTACTAGAAGGGAAGTACATCTAGGTAGCCCGTCTAGCGATGCACGGACGGAGGATCGAACTTTTACTACTTGTGCCTAATGATTCGCATGGATTACCAACAAGATGAGGAAGTAGACATGAGCATCACCTGGGTATCTTTATCTGAAGATACCCAGGTATTACGCGTGTGTCAAATGCCTCAAAATCCACTGTGTTGAGTGATAGGTAACAGAGGCTTTCTATCAACCTAGCCCAGGTACGCCCATGGAGACACACTTGAAGCATAAGACATAACGAGACAAATAGAACTTTGAGAGATGTTAAACTGAACCTTGAGAGGTACTACTCACCTTAGCAGCGCCACAGGACGTTCCTTCCAGAGCGGCAGCTGAGGGCGTCTTCAGGTAGCGTCCCTTGCGACACCAGATTTCTCGACACACATTCTGTGAATGTAACCACCCACTCTTACTACATGGAGGTAACCACCCACTCTTACTACATGGAGGTAACCACACACTCTTACTACATGGAGGTAACCACACACTCTTACTACATGGAGGTAACCACCCACTCTTACTACATAGAGGTAACCACCCACTCTTACTACATGGAGGTAACCACCCACTCTTACTACATGGAGGTAACCACCCACTCTTACTACATGGAGGTAACCACCCACTCTTACTACATGAGGTAACCACCCACTTTACTACATGGAGGTAACCATCCACTCTTACTACATGGAGGTAACCACCCACTCTTACTACATGGAGGTAACCACCCACTCTTACTACATTGAGGTAACAACACACTACAAAGGAGGTAACCACACACTCTTACTACAATGGAGGTAGTCACAAAATACAATGGAGGTAACCACACACTCTTACTACATGGAAGTAACCACACACTTACTACAAAGGAGGTAACCACACACTCTTACTACAATGGAGGTAACCACACACTACAATGGTGGTAACCACACACTCTTACTACATGGAGGTAACCACACACTTACTACATGGAGGTAACCACACACTCTTACAATGGGGGTTAACCACACACTACAATGGAGGCAACCACACACTCTTACTGCATGGAGGTAACCACACACTTACTACAATGGAAGTAACCACATACTACAATGGAGGTAACCACACACTCTTACTACAATGGAGGTAACCACACACTCTTACTACAATGGAAGTAACCACACACTTACTACAATGGAGGTAACCACACACTCTTACTACAATGGAAGTAACCACACACTCTTACAACAATGGAGGTAACCACACACTCTTACTACAATGGAGGTAACCACACACTCTTACTACAATGGAAGTAACCACACACTTGCTACAATGGAGGTAACCACACACTCTTACTACAATGGAGGTAACCACACACTCTTACTACATGGAGGTAACCACACTCTTACTACAATGGAGGTAACCACACACTCTTACTACATGGAGGTAACCACACTCTTACTACAATGGAGGTAACCACACACTTACTACAATGGAGGTAACCACACACTCTTACTACAATGGAAGCAACCACACACTCACTACAATGGAGGTAACCACACTCTTACTACAATGGAGGTAACCACACACTCTTACTACATGGAGGTAACCACACTCTTACTACAATGGAGGTAACCACACACTTACTACAATGGAGGTAACCACACACTTACTACAATGGAGGTAACCACACACTCTTACTACAATGGAGGTAACCACACACTCTTACTACAATGGAGGTAACCACACACTCTTACTACAATGGGGGTAACCACACACTTACTACAATGGAAGTAACCACACACTTACTACAATGGAGGTAACAACACTCTTACTACAATGGAGGTAACCACACACTTACTACAGTGGATGTAACCACACACTCTTACTACAATGGAAGTAACCACACTCTTACTACAATGGAGGTAACCACACACTCTTACTACAATGGAGGTAACCACACACTCTTACTACAATGGAGGTAACCACACACACTTACTACAATGGAGGTAACCACACACTTACTACAATGGGGGTAACCACCCACTCTTACTACAATGGAGGTAACCATCCATTCTTACTACATTGAGGTAACCACACACTCTTACTACAATGGAGGTAACCACCCATTCTTACTACATGGAGGTAACCACACACTCTTACTACATGGAGGTAACCACACACTTACTACAATGGAGGTAACCACACACTCTTACTACAGTGGAGGTAACCACACACTCTTACTACAATGGAAGTAACCACACTCTTACTACAATTGAGGTAACCACACACTTACTACAATGGAGGTAACCACACACTCTTACTACAATGGAGGTAACCACACGCTTACTACAATGGAGGTAACCACACACTTACTACAATGGAGGTAACCACACACTTACTACAATGGAGGTAACCACACACTCTTACTACAGTGGGGGTAACCACACACTCTTACTACAATGGGGGTAACCACACACTCTTACTACATTGAGGTAACCACACACTCTTACTACAATGGGGGTAACCACACACTCTTACTACAATGGGGGTAACCACACACTCTTACTACAATGGAAGTAACCACACACTACAATGGAGGTAACCACACACTCTTACTACATTGAGGTAACCACACACTCTTACTACAATGGGGGTAACCACACACTCTTACTACAATGGAAGTAACCACACACTCTTACTACAATGGGGGTAACCACACACTCTTACTACATTGAGGTAACCACACACTCTTACTACAATGGAGGTAACCACACACTCTTACTACAATGGGGGTAACCACACACTCTTACTACACTGAGGTAACCACACACTCTTACTACATTGAGGTAACCACACACTCTTACTACAATGGGGGTAACCACACACTCTTACTACATTGAGGTAACCACACACTCTTACTACAATGGGTGTAACCACACACTCTTACTACAATGGAAGTAATCACACTCTTACTACAATGGAAGTAACCACCCACACTTACTACAATGGAAGTAACCACACTCTTACTACAATGGAAGTAACCACACACTCTTACTACAATGGAGGTAACCACACACTCTTACTACAATGGAGGTAACCACACACTTACTACAATGGAGGTAACCACACTCTTACTACAATGGAGGTAACCACACACTTACTACACTGGAGGTAACCACACACTTACTACAATGGAGGTAACCACACACTTATTACAATGGAGGTAACCACACACTCTTACTACATGGAGGTAACCACACACTTACTACAATGGAGGTAACCACACTCTTACTACAATGGAGGTAACCACACACTTACTACAATGGAGGTAACCACACACTCTTACTACAATGGAGGTAACCACACACTCTTACTACAATGGAGGTAACCACACACTCTTATACAATGGAGGGTAACCACACACTCTTACTACAATGGAGGTAACCACACACTCTTACTACAATGGAGGTAACCACACACTCTTACTACAATGGAGGTAACCACACACTTACTACAATGGAGGTAACCACACTCTTACTACAATGGAGGTAACCACACACTTACTACACTGGAGGTAACCACACACTTACTACAATGGAGGTAACCACACACTTATTACAATGGAGGTAACCACAGACTCTTACTACATGGAGGTAACCACACACTTACTACAATGGAGGTAACCACACTCTTACTACAATGGAGGTAACCACACACTTACTACAATGGAGGTAACCACACACTCTTACTACAATGGAGGTAACCACACACTCTTACTACAATGGAGGTAACCACACACTCTTACTACAATGGAGGTAACCACACACTCTTACTACAATGGAGGTAACCACACACTCTTACTACAATGGAGGTAACCACACACTCTTACTACATGGAGGTAACCACACACTCTTACTACATGGAGGTAACCACACACTACAATGGAGGTAACCACACACTCTTACTACATGGAGGTAACCCACCCCACTTACTACAATGGAGGAACCACACTCTTACTACAAGGGAAAGGTAACCACACACTACAATGGTGGCAACCACACTCTTACTACAATGGAGGTAACCACACACACTTACTACAATGGAGGTAACCACACACTTACTACAATGGAGGTAACCACACACTTACTACAATGGAGGTAACCACACACTTACTACAATGGAGGTAACCACACACTACTTACAAACATGGAGGTAACCACACACTACAATGGAGGTAACCACCAAAACTTACTACAATGAGGTAACCACACAATCTCTTACTACATTGGAGGTAACCACACACTCTTACTACAATGGAGGTAACCACACACTTACTACAATGGAGGTAACCACACACTCTTACTACATTGGAGGTAACCACACACTCTTACTACATGGAGGTAACCACACACTTACTACAATGGAGGTAACCACACACTACAATGGAGGTAACCACACACTTACTACAATGGAGGTAACCACACACTCTTACTACACTGGAGGTAACCACACACTCTTACTACAATGGAGGTAACCACACACTTACTACAATGGAGGTAACCACACTCTTACTACAATGGAGGTAACCACACACTTACTACAATGGAGGTAATCACACACTCTTATTACAATGGAGGTAACCACACACTCTTACTACATGGAGGTAACCACACACTCTTATTACAATGGAGGTAACCACACACTCTTATTACAATGGAGGTAACCACACACTCTTACTACATGGAGGTAACCACACACTTACTACAATGGAGGTAACCACACTCTTACTACAATGGAGGTAACCACACACTTACTACAATGAAGGTAACCACTCAATCTTACTACAATGGAGGTAACCACACACTCTTACTACAATGGAGGTAACCACACACTCTTACTACAATGGAGGTAACCACACACTCTTACTACAATGGAGGTAACCACACACTCTTACTACAATGGAGGTAACCACACACTCTTACTACATGGAGGTAACCACACACTCTTACTACATGGAGGTAACCACACACTACAATGGAGGTAACCACACACTCTTACTACATGGAGGTAACCACACACTTACTACAATGGAGGTAACCACACACTTACTACAATGGAGGTAACCACACGCTACAATGGTGGCAACCACACTCTTACTACAATGGAGGTAACCACACACACTTACTACAATGGAGGTAACCACACACTTACTACAATGGAGGTAACCACACACTTACTACAATGGAGGTAACCACACACTTACTACAATGGAGGTAACCACACACTCTTACTACATGGAGGTAACCACACACTTACTACAATGGAGGTAACCACACACTACAATGGAGGTAACCACACACTTACTACAATGGAGGTAACCACACACTCTTACTACATTGGAGGTAACCACACACTCTTACTACAATGGAGGCAACCACACACTCTTACTACAATGGAGGTAACCACACATTTACTACAATGGAGGTAACCACACACTCTTACTACAATGGAGGTAACAACACACTACAATGGAGGTAACCACACACTTACTACAATGGTGGTAACCACACACTACAATGGAGGTAACCACACACTTACTACAATGGAGGTAACCACACACTTACTACAATGGAGGCAACCACACACTTACTACAATGGAGGTAACCATACACTCTTACTACAATGGAGGCAACCACACACTCTTACTACAATGGAGGTAACCGCACACTACAATGGAGGTAACCACACACTTACTGCAATGGAGGTAACCACACACTCTTACTACATTGGAGGTAACCACATACTTACTACAATGGAGGTAGCCACACACTCTTACTACAGTGGAGGCAACCACATACTCTTACTACAATGGAGGTAACCACACACTTACTACAATGGAGGTAACCACACACTCTTACTACAATGGAGGTAACCACACACTCTTACTACAATGGAGGTAACCACCTTAACTAATCACAGCCAGCAAAGTCCTTCTTTCCCTTTCCCAAGTGAAAAAAATTCCTACCATTATCACGTAACTTGCAAACAAACACGAAAAGGGTGGAGTTTCATCCCATAGTAAGCAAGTCCTGAAACTCCAGGCCAGTAGTTCAAAGCCCACCCGTTCCATTTGTTTGCAATTGTGTTATTGCGATTTCGTGAGTCATTATGTGACATTATTATTATTATTATTATTATTATTATTATTATTATTATTATTATTATTATTATAATCATCATCATCATCATAACTAAGCGCTAAACAGAGAAGGGTATGTAACTTGATGAAGGTCCAAGATGGACCGAAACATCGTCTACAATTTTCTCTCCCCCCCCACCAGGTGTGGGCTATTTTTTGAGAATAAGATTTGTGGGAAATAACCTTACATTGAATGGTTCCTGTGAGCTGTAGAAGTGTCTCCAGCCGTTGCCATACATGTAGTGGCACTGCTCGTCAGCGTTGAACCTCCTGCCAGGGGCCTTACCCTCGTGGTTCTTGCCATCCACACTGACCATGTGTGTGCTGGAGGAGTCCAGGCAGTGACCACTGGAAAGCACCAGCAAACACAGTAATAATAATAATAATAATAATAATAATAATAATAATAATAATAATAATAATAATAATAATTTCTTCAAGTACATGTACAAGGAATACAGGCCTAGCTGACATCAGTGACACAATAAGATAAGATAAGATTTCGTTCGGATTTTTAACCCCGGAGGGTTAGCCACCCAGGATAACCCAAGAAAGTCAGTGCGTCATCGAGGACTGTCTAACTTATTTCCATTGGGGTCCTTAATCTTGTCCCCCAGGATGCGACCCACACCAGTCGACTAACACCCAGGTACCTATTTGCTGCTAGGTGAACAGGACAACAGGTGTAAGGAAACGTGTCGAAATGTTTCCACCCGCCGGGAATTGAACCCGGGCCCTCCGTGTGTGAAGCGGGAGCTTTAGCCACCAGGCCACCGGGCCACCAATACTGTATATAAAGCTTGTAATGCAGAGGATTTCGGGCAAATTAGATCAATTTTGTCCTCAGGATGCATCCCACACCAGATGACTTACACCCAGGTGCCTATATTACTGCTAGGTGAAAGAGGACAGTAGGTGTCTTAAGGAAACACGTCCTAATGCTTCCATCACGGATTTCAGTGTGTGAGTTGAGTGCTCTAGTTACCGGAACAATACACAAATAATACGCACATAGGACTTGTCAATAGTCCAAATCGGATCGAAATGTCGTCATAAGCTTCTGTCTCCTAAGTGCGGATTATTTGTGTAAACAGATTAAAGTACAACTCACAAATCATAGAACGGATGGGACTCGAACCCATGGCAGGTCGTGAAACTCCCTTGGCCAAATATGACTAACACTCTAGATATGCGAACCTAGCAGAGGATGGAGCTATAACACTGAGTTTCCACTCCATTGAGTTAATACACTTCCCAATTTTCTTAACTGGTTGGTTGGTTAATTGGGTTTAAAATTTATCGAATACTAAAAGAGTCATTACAGCTGTATGTCACCTGCATTCTTTCGTTGGTTAATTAAGTTAAAGAGGCACGTAATAACATGTTCATTTTTCCACTTTAATCTACCTTGTCCATAATTACTATCTCATTTACTTTTTCTGTTTAACTTAACAAATCTTTGATGACAATTGTCCACAAAGATTTGTTAAGTTATACTATGAATTAAGGAGAGATCCTATACTTCACCTTACGAAACAAAGCAAATGCGATAGTAGTTATGGACAAGGTAGATTATAGTGGAAAAAATGAACATGTTATTAGAAGGTCCACGTCATCTGTTCACTACCAGTCAAGAATACTTTAGGTTGTGTATGGTGTGGTGATACTAGTTAAGTCACGGGTGGCTTTATCAGTCGAAGCGTTTTCTTTCATAAACATCCTGAACTGTACGTAGTGTCCTTTTCCACAAATTTTTAGTCCTAAAAGAGGGATTAAAGTGTACTCTCAATGTATAGACAGACATCTCTCGGTGTGTATATCCTGTAGGAATGTATTTGTGTTTCTGTCTCACTCGGGGTCGATTCATTGCTCCTGGCCCCGCCTCTTGACTGATTGCTACTAGGTCCTCTCTCTCTCTGCCCCATGAGCTTTATCAAACTTCGTCTAAAAGCTATGTATGGTTCCTGCCTCCTCTACGTCACTTTATAGGCTATTTCACTTCCTGGCAACTTTATGACTGAAGAAATACTTCACAGCATTGTGTGTGTATGTTACCCACCGGCTGAGAAGGAAGGCTTGCAGAGAGTCCCTGGAGCAGCTAGACCAGGTGGTGGCTCCTGACGACATGACGGGGGACATGATGAACTCGTTCCTCCTGCAGTGGCTAGCTGACCCACTGCCATCGTGCCTCATATTCAGACTGCCGAGGAGGGCTCTCTCAGTAGGCGAAACAGTCACCATCAATTCTAACTCACAAGACCCTTCAAGGTGGGTTCCTTGACGCTGGGGAAGAGCTCTTGGTCCAAGGAACTGAAGCTACTCTCCCATTCGTCGGATCAAAACCCAACTATTTCCTATCCACAGACGCTTTATGACCTCTATGAATTTAGCGCTTCCCCGTTATTAAAAATATAGGCAATCGTAGACGGATGACACTAACCTATTTATTTTCATCACACAAATCATAACTACAGAGGATTGAGTAGGGTTCGAATTAATTGTGTGGGACTGTCTTAGCCACTATCTTAGCCACAACGTCTAAGACTAGTAATTTAGACTGAAGGTCTGTATGAAGACAATATGCAGAACAAACTTTTACTGTGACAACGATTACGGAAAGTCAACACAGATAACATACTTGTGACCCATCTCGTGAGCAATGATGTACGCGGCGGTGAGAGAAGTGGCTTCATTGACGGTGCATGAGTAAGAACGAGAGCACATGCCCCCGACGTAGGCCAGACCCACAGTCGTGTTCTTAGAGGGCACAGCGTTCCAGAGGTCATCACCAGACAGCAGGAGGGCGTGATCCCAGCTCCGGGGCGTGTTCTGCATAGGTAACAACCACAGTTTATCAAAGGGAAGCGTAGGTTTCAGTGACGTGTTTTGGCAGGTTGGTGAAATTCTCATATCAGCTATCTTCACGAGATGAATTCTGGGTATTTTGCATGTCTGATTTAATTGGTTATGCGAAATATCTGAGAGGAGCTAAAAGTGTATATATTGTCTATGTCTAGACAAAACAAACCTATATGGGATCAAATTACATTGAACACAGGTGTTGTATGTTGTATACGGTTTTAGTGTTAAGGAATATAATAATAATAATAATGATAATAATAATAACTGAAACTCTCAAGAATCTAATAGGTTAGACTGTTTTAAAAAAATAGAATAGATAAATATGTGAGTGGGAATTGTTGGGTGTGAATAGGCTTTGTCTAACATGGGCCAGTAGGCCTACTGCATTGCTCTGCTCTTATGGGCCAATAGGTTCATCTAATGTCAGTTTAATAATCTTACTTATTTATGAGCCAGTATGATGCTCTGTTCTTATCTTAAGAGCCAGTAGGCTCATTTATTACTAAAAGAATAGAGTGAGAAAAGTAATTGACCTGGTCATTACCGCAGCAACTGACCTGGTCATCACCGCAGTAACTGACCTGGTCATTACCTACACCTACCTGTGGGTTAATGTTGGATTGCCATTTACAGAAATTTTTGAGGTACTTGAAGATGTCTCCCTTGGCACTGTGTGGTTCCCCTTTGGCCAGCACTTCTACTCTCTTCACCAAGAGTCCTATCTTCACGTCTCCCAGCGAGGAATCAGAGTACAGCCTGTGTACCTGTAGAGGACGAAGTAGTCACTAGGTATATAACTAATTGGAAAATCACTCGGCTCACAATCTGTATTTGTTCATTTGTTAAATACAGCATTTCCTGTGATGTAAATAGTCTATAAAACTGGTAAGTTGAGGAATTAGACACTTGTGCAATATTTTGGGAATCTTGTTTTAGGAAGCGTTCCACCAGCCAGTGGCTTCTCCAGGATGAGGGGCTTGCTACCTCAAACTCCTCGTGTTCCACCGTTCTTCTCTGTATTGGACTGAAGAAGCCACTAGCTGGCGAAACGTTTCCTCAGTAAAGATTTCCAAACGCACAAGTGTCATTTTTCCGTACTTACTGTATTTGTTCATTTGCTAGAAACATGACTTGCTGTATTTGTTCACGTGTTAAAAACTTTACTAAAGTTCCTCTTGGGAACGTTTTATTTTTGAAAATACACATTCCCATGTTTCTATTGTGTTTTATCTATACAAAGACTCGCCATTTTTTCCCTCACTACATACTCTATTTTATTCTCTTTATGTGGAATCCTGGACGGTATTATATATACAGTAATTTATGGAAATAAAGACACTGCAAGCAGAGACTCCTTTTAATTAACCGTATCTCCCAAAGTGGGTGTCTGCCATTGTCTACCATGCAAAACAACCATGGGGGTGGGGAAGTTGAATAATAGTTCGAGGCCTTTCGTGTTGCAATCAACATATCAGGAGCTTGTAATGTTGCAGAAAAGAGGGGGAGGGGGTCCAAGGAAATGCGATGACAGGAATCGCCTCTGCTCATTCGAGCAAAGGCGCTTTGTGATAGAATTTGCTTGGACCACCACCTCTTTTCTGCAACGTCGCAAGCTCCTGATGTGTTGATTGCAACACGAAAGGCCAAGAGCTATTATTTAACTCCCCCCATGGTTGTTTTGTATCTTTTATAGCTCGTTCGCCATTTTTGCACAACTGTCTACCATATATAAGTGATGTCATAGTTGAGGTACAGCAGCTTCAAGGGGTCAACTTACAGCATTAATTAAGGTCATGACAATCTCAACTACTTTGTCATCCGTGTTGTGGTTAGGGTAGCGCTTCCTCACGTAGGAGTAGAGTGGACGGTCCACAAACACTGCCAACTCCACCGTGTATGATGAGTCTTTCCGTGTCCGACGACGTACACGGCCTCCTCGCCCACCAGGTGTCTCAGAGGTGTCGCTGGAAGTCGTCAGATCACCGAGGGCACTCGAAGTCCTGTCTAACTGTGTTTCAGGAGTGTTTACATCGAACTCATCATCGAAGTCTGGCGGAAATGGAGGCTGAGCTGTGGAGGAAGTTAAATCATCGGGAAAGTGAAGGAGCCAAATATGACAGAAATATCACAATTAACAAAGACAAATCAAAGTCTCGATGTCATAAGTTTTTATCGTGACTTATTAAAGCAACGTCTGTTGAGCACCTTCACTCAAGGCCTGACGAACACCTTCACTCAAGGCCTGACGAACACCTTCACTCAAGGCCTGACGAACACCTTCACTCAAGGCCTGACGAACACCTTCACTCAAGGCCTGACGAACACCTTCACTCAAGGCCTGACGAACACCTTCACTCAAGGCCTGACGAACACCTTCACTCAAGGCCTGACGAACACCTTCACTCAAGGCCTGACGAACACCTTCACTCAAGGCTGTTAGACTGAACACTTTCGCCTCACTTCTCCGTTTCATCTAGTAAACAGTAGCCCCTGCTATTAGACTGAAAAAGTCTGATGTGCGGCCGAAACGTCTCGTCAGTAAAGATACTCAAGTGCCGCACAAGTGTCATATTCATCAAACACTTTTGAAAGTGTTGTCAACATCATTATCCAGATAAACCACAGTGGTCGCTTGCCAGGAAAAAAAATCTAAATTTTTTTTTTTGGGGGGGGGGGAATTTTTATTTTACCTTTATGCTACTGGCCTTTTCACTAGTAATTTTTTTTAGTTTATTTGTTTTCAGTTGGACGTATCTTAGCGAGTAATCTCATTTAGGCATAAAAACAAATTAGCGAGACAATTTAAAAATAGCAGTTTTTTTTTATTTTGCATTTTTGTTTATATTATATGACATCCTACGGGTTTAAAGCTTCCTTGTATATATTATAATGGATTCCCTAGGCAGTGTATGACCCTCATGGGCTTTGCACATCCCATAAATATACAGATAAAAATATAAACTAGTGACTGACCTGTATCTTGAGGGAGAGGAGACCTGAGAGGATACAACACTACGAGGGTATCTCTTACACCCCGGCGGTGACGCTGTCCTGGCTGATCCACCTCTTCCACTTGATAATTCTCTCCAGCTCTCGCTACCACACCCATCTGAAAAAATCCCCACTATCACAACAATAATAATAATAATAATAAATAATAATGATCTTTATTTCTACAAGTACTTGTACAACGTATACAGGCTTAGCCGACATCAGTGACATACTACTATATAGAAAGTCCCTTGTTATGCAGAACATTTCCGGCAAATTAGGTTAATTTTGTCACTAGGATGCGACTCTTAATAGTAGGCTAACACCCAGATACCTGTTTACTGCTAGGTGAATAGGAACAGCAGGTGTCATAAGGAAACACGTCCTAATGTTTCCATCCATACCGGGGATCGAACCAATGTGAACCGAGTGCGCTAGCAACCGAGCTACGGGACACCTAGCTTAGAGCTTAACCGCAACCACTTGCAGACTGTATATCAGTGAGTATAAACATTGGTGCAGCTGATCGTTGACAAATCTACGACTAAAATTAATAGAACTATCTGTAAAATGCTATTCACTACAGCCCTGACGACTTACCAGGTGACTACAGGTGGATATTACTGCCCAGGTGGTGCTGTTGCCGCCGGCGTAGAAACAGTCAAGCTGAACACTACTAAGCTTCTTATTGGGGAGGTCATGGAAACTGTGAATGAAACAATGTCAGGTAAGGTAGTTGTGCCGAATAGCTAAAACTTGCCATTTTGGCTTAAATAGCAATCCTGTTCTTGCCGAATAAGGCAAGTGACAATTTGCGTATGAAATAATTTCGCAAAAATCATTCTGAACTTAACGAAAAAAAATATATTTCATTCTGTTTATTATTAAATTATTATAAACTTATCTAAAATATATTTACTTGGATTGGGCTAAATTAAATTGCGCTTGTTATAAGGCTAGATAACTTTTCTAAGGTTCTTGTCATACAAAATTATTAATTTTTACATTAACATATATGAAAAATAATATGATATATATATATATATATATATATATATATATATATATATATATATATATATATATATATATATATATATATATATATATATTATATTTCTGCCTATCTCTTAGAGGTCAGGACCTACCTTAACTCAAGGTCAGGTGCAGCCAGATTGACCTTATCAAGGATCAGGTCGAGGCGAGAGTCTTTGAAGGGAAGACGAAGGGTCACTGAGGAGTTGTTGAGGTTGCGAAGGGAGCGGCGCTCCCTGCTGGACCACCTCAGAACCTGATACTCCCTCGCTACTCCACACCAACACAAATAGTTCAATAAATCAGCCAGTTGTCAATAGAATGCAAAGCAAATATGATTTAATCAGCGATATGCAGTTAGTAGACATTAATAATTCAATTAGCAAGACGCCATCACAGTACAAAAGCAACTAATTCATCCAACACTAAACTAATCCACCCAACACTAAACTAATTCACCCAACACTATAAATTCAATATGGAAATTGAATTAGAACATTTGGTAAAATTTCTATATCAGTAATGAAAAAAAAACAAGACATTAAAAATTACTAAATCAATTATGAAAATGCAACCTATTGCAAGAAAATACATCAAGTCAAAAATATGCAGGCAGAATGCAGGATAAAAATATATTAGAAAATTTAATGCTGTGGAGACCGAAGGTAGAGATGGAGATACACGAGAGTACATGAGGTTACATAAGAGTACATGGGAGTACATGTCAAAATACATGCAAATACATGAAAGTACACGAGAATATATGGGAGTACACGATTGTACATAGGAGAGACAGCAGAGGATTTGGAGGTACACACGTAGGGTGTCTGCTGAGAACTTTCTGCTTCTACCATGACTATAGACTACCATGTATTATTTAGGCGAGTGAATCAAGAATATCAAAGCAGAAGGCTCTCTCCCCATCCTCCATTTCCTCTGGTTACTGCCGGCATTAAACAGGGAAAAAAAAAAAACATTCTATACCATAGTGGAAAAATCACATGGAATTTACGGGAGAGATGAAAATGGATAGACGATTTCGACCGATACTATCTGTGCTAAATTACAACTGTTTCCATCTTTCATTACTGTTGTGTGAACCAGACGTTCCACCTCTGGTTACCAGCGGTTCTTCTGTGACTATCACAACCATCTACCTCTACTAATACTGTTGCTGCCTCGCTTGCCTCGTTATCAAATGATAGTCCTGATGTAGTGCTGAACATAAGATTCTGTCGACTCAATTACCCATTATTGAGTGTCCATGGGTCTGTGTGGGTTAAATTATTATTATAATCAAGGGTACGCCACCCGAGGATTATACGTTGCCTGGGGGATGAAGCATTCAGGCTTATCGGAACTGGAGCACGATCAATTCCTAAATAAAGCCCCTCACCAACATCGAGGAACCTTCCTTGAGGGGTGTGTGGGTTAAAGTGGGTAGGAAGTGGAGGTGGGTGGAAAGAAGTTGGGTGGGAAATAAAGGTTTATGAACTAACTTCATTTTTGATAGGTTCATTAAGAAAAATCTGATACATGATGACTCTTTCAGTGATGTCGTTGATCCTACAGCGTGGGTTCCGCAAGAAGCTACCGCTGGCGTGCACTGCTATAGATGGTAGTGTGGTTGTTAGGTAAGACACATATGCAACAGTTAGGTATCTTTATTATGAAACGTTTCGCCTACACAGTAGGCTTCTTCAGTCAAGTACAGAAAAGTTGATAGAAGCAGAAGATACTTGAAGACGATGTAATCAGTCCATCACCCTTAAAGTTTTGATGGACTGATTACATCGTCTTCAAGTATCTTCTGCTTCTATCAACTTTTCTGTACTTGACTGAAGAAGCCTACTGTGTAGGCGAAACGTTTCATAATAAAGATACCTAACTGTTGCATATATGTCTTACCTAACAACCTGTCGGTATTTTATACCATTTTAATGTTCATAGATGGTAGTGTTTACTAACACTCACGTGAATATGAAAAGTCACTGGCTGTATGATGGTCGGCCACTACAAAACGACTCATGACGTTCCGGTCAACCTGTATGAAGGCATTCCCGTCTCTACTTCAAGTTTATTGTCACCTCACATCTGCTTCGGTGTCCCACCGTCACCTCCGCCTCACAGTTACCTTCTGAATCTGACTTGCCCGTAACAAGGCACTAAAAGGGTCTTAACAAGCTAAAAGGGCCGTAACACGCTTGTAACAGAAGAAAATATTGTCTACAGTACCGCACAGCAAATGTTTCTTGCAGCTTCCTCACTACAGAATCAATAGCAACACTGAGCGGGTCATCGTGTTATACAAAGTGTCAGGAGATTTTTCCTGACGCATGCCACAACAGTAACATCGGGAAGGTGACAGAAATACTCACGTTTATGGATGGGAAAAGCCACAGCTTCGAGATGTGGGTCTAGAGGCTGGCCAGTGTCCGCAA
>NC_069468.1:18698013-18725513 GCF_026875155.1 Cherax quadricarinatus
GTGAGGTACCATTTCGATGTTCACTAGTGGTAGAAGTAGTAGTAGTAGTAGTAGTAGTAGTAGTAGTAGTAGTAGTAGTAGTAGTAGTAGTAGTAGTAGTTGTAGTGACAAAAGTAATACAATATGGTAGAGCAATTAATTAACCTTTCTTTTCCTCTCCATATACTCTACTCTTCTTATAACACTTCTGCTTTGTAAAAACCTCTCATAAGCTAACTTTTTCTTATTTATCACACCCTTTACTTCATCATTCCACCAATCACTCCTCTTTCCTCCTGCACCCACCATCCTATAACCACAAACTTCTGCCCCACATTCTAATATTGCATTTTTAAAACTATTCCAACCCTCTTAAACCCCCCCCCCCAACTACTCATACTTGTACCAGTCCACCTTTCTGCCAGTAGTTGCTTATATCTTACCCGAACTTCCTCCTCCCTTAGTTTATACACTTGCACCTCCCTCTTACTTGTTGTTGCCATTTTCCTCTTTTCCCATCTACCTCTTACTCTAACTGTAGCTACAACTAAGTAATGATCCGATATGTCAGGTGCCCCTCTATAAACGTGTACATCCTGGAGCCTACCCATCAACCTTTTATCCACCAATACATAATCTAACAAACTACTTTCATTACGTGCTATATCATACCTTGTATATTTATTTATCCTCTTCTTCATAAAATATGTATTACCAAACCTCTTTCTACACATAGCTCAATTAAAGGCTCCCCATTTTCATTTACCCCTGGCACCCCAAATTTACCTACTACTCCCTCCACAACATTTTTGCCCACTTTAGCATTGAAATCCCCAACCACCATTACTCTCACACTTGGTTCAAAACTCCCCACGTATTCACTCAACATTTCTCAAAATCTCTCTCTCTCCTCATACACTTCTCTCTTCTCCAGGTGCATATACTCTTACTATAACCCACTTTTCACATCCAACATAATCCTTGAATTAATACATTTATAGTCCCTCTTTTCCTGCCATAACTTATCCTTCAACATTATTGTTACTCCTTCTTTAGCTCTAACTCTATTTGAAACCCCTGACCTAATCCCATTTATTCCTCTCCACTGAAACTCACCCACCCCCTTCAGCTTTGTTTCACTTAAAGCTAAGATGGTATAAACCTTGGCAATAAATACCGACAAGTTGGTTTAGAAAGACACGTAAACAAACACTATAACATATTTATTAGAAAACGTTTCGGTCCTGGGACCTTGATCACTTCTAACATACACTTCTAACCCGTCCTCATCATAGGTAGAGGTTGTTTTGATAAGGACCTGCCTCGCATGGGCCAGTAGGCCTTCTACAGTGTTCCTCCATTCTTATGTTCTTATGACATTCCTCAGGTCACGTGCGTCACATCTCACTCTCCGCCTATGTATATAATGTCTTTCTACCTCTGTATGTTAGAAGTGATCAAGGTCCCAGGACCGAAACGTTTTCTAATAAATATGTTATAGTGTTTGCTTACGTGTGTGTGTGTGTATGTGTGTGTGTGTGTGTGTGTGTGTGTGTGTGTGTGTGTGTGTGTGTGTGTACACGGTAGGAGTAGAGAAGATCCAGATGTGTGTGGAAAATGAATTAGGCAGAGGCTACTATGAAAGGGGATAAAGCAGCTGGAACAGATGGGATTAAGGCTGAAATGTTAAAAGCATGTGGGGATATGACTTTGAATAAACTGGTGTTTTTGTGGTGTTTCCAGTGTTTTATACATCATAGATGTATAGACTCTCGATCAGATGATGACCCGTTGGCCTACCGGAACTGGGTTTTCACATCCCATTTTTTTAGGGCATATTTAAATTTAATGAGGATATTGATCTCTCTGAGATAACAAGAGAGAATGCCACTTTAGTTTAGCTTCAAAACTGGTGTTTCTTAGTGGACGATTAGAAATAAATGTGAGTATGTCCTAAAATGACATTCTTATTGAAGGAATTGTAATAATAATTTCCATATCAAGACTTGTGAATTTCTCCTCTGATTTGCTTCAGATCATCAGTGCTAATATTTAACTGTATAACAAACTTATGCCGCACTGTATACTATTCCAATCGCGTGATGAAAGGGGCTGGGGTTATGAAATACAAGGATACCTTTCTCAGATCGCGCAGCGACCGAAATCCATCTAGCTATTATCATCATTATATTATACATAGGACAATAATTGGTTATAAGTTGTCCTGAGGAAGAAATCTGAGTGAACTAGAGATATATATATACTATACACACCTGCATTCCTGTGACCAATGACGCGAAGATACTAAATAATAATATCCAGGTTGAAACACTCATTATATTAAGCTGATGTGTCAGCATCTGAGTATTGGAAAAAGAAAAATGTTAACAAGTAGTGTGATGTTTGTCTGTCCGATGATAGTTACAAACTAGGTAATTCTACGACACCTTCAATGTGAAAGTCCATCGGCAGGTGAAACATGTGAGTTACCGACACACTGGGCTAGTTATCTGCTTCTGTTTCGCATTCTAGTAGCTTTCCACCCTTCAGAGTCCCTACTGAAAAGCGGAAATGCTAATTTTCTTTACCTTAAAAAGAGCGCTGGGGGATGCAGCTTCCCAGAATGCAAGCATCTTGTAAGAACAGGAGGTGGTTGATAATCATGCGAACTGGCACTTGTGTTGGCCCCATGGCTGGCTGAATGAAGCTGTGTCCGGAACTATTGTTCCTGTGTGGCACCTCATTCACCTTGTCCAGGGAGGAAGCGCCGGTCACCAGCTGATGACGCTACCTGACGCAAGAGACCTCACTTCCTGAGCGCCAACACCGTGGCCTATTGACACTCATATCATTATCATTATTATTATTAATTATTATTATTACTATTATTATTAAAAATACGTTTCTGAGTGATGCTTTTGAGGAAATAATTAAAAGAAATGTGCTTTTTTTTCTGCAAACTGAATTGTTTGCCATCTTAATGGTACTGAAGTTAACTTAATGATACTGAGATTGACTCTCTGATTATTTCTGACTCTGCGTCATCACTGAAGACTTTTGGCTCACATAATGACTAACAACAAGCTTATTGGAGAAGCCAAGTATAGATACTCGAAAATCCGGGAAAAAATAATTACTGTAATAAAGTTGGTAGAATTACCGACAATATGTAAAGTAAAAGGACACAAGTGCAACTAATGTGACATTTATTGGGCAACGTTCGCTCTCAGGAGCTGTTTCAAGCCATTGCTTGATAAACTCTGAGAGCGAAACGTCCACAATAAGTCATAGTGACTTGTGTTTTACTTAAATAACTGAAATGTTATGAATTCATACATATGATGCTGATAAGTTGTAGTACAAAAAAAAAAATACATGAAGGAATATAATATAAGTGTCTGAGCTAGATAATGGAAAAAGAACGATTATGTCATGACGTGAATATGTGGAGCAACTTGCGATGTGAACAGACTGATGGTGTAGTGGCCAGGCTTAGGCTTGGTTACAGGTACTTTTGGCAATTTGTCAGATATACAAATGAGAAGCATGTGACCAGCACCATGGTCGCTATCTTGAATACTATGAGCTTAATTGTCCACTTACTGAGGAATATATAGTATAATAACCTATGCGATATCTTATTAATGAAAATAAGATACTAGATATATTAAGAAAATTTCCAATATTTGCTTGCAACAGACAAGCCAACTGTAAATATAAATCCAGATGTTCTCCTGGAAACCATTTTTGGGGACCAGTTCCAAGGCCTTTTGTGTATCCATATGCTCTTGTACTACCAGCCACAGGATAGATATGGGGTCCACAATAAACTAACCACTTCGGTGGTTAAATCTAAAAATCCATAATTTTTTTCAGTAGTCACCCATGTTTTTCTTGAAGAAACATATCGCTCTTGAAGACATATTCGTTCATCAAGAAGTTTCTCGCCCCTAAAAGAAACATGTCATGGTCCTGGAGAGATGTCCTCCCCATAAAAGATCCTCCAGAGTGGGAGCCATAATGCTGATGAAAAGTTCTTGATCCAAGGAAGCAAAGATACTCTTTCTTTCCTCGGATTAAACCTGATTATCTTCCATTCCACAGAAGTTTCTCCGTGACAACAACGAACAAGAACAAGAACAAGAACAACAACAACAACAACAACCAACAACAACAACAACAACAACAACAATAATAATAATAATAATAATAATAATAATAATAATAATAATAATAATAATAATAATAGTAATAATAATAATAACTTCCATTCCACAGAAGCTTCATGACTATAATGATTATGATAATAATTATAATTATTATTGTAATGATGAATACAAGCATGCTGGAGGGTATCAGAAATTCCCGTCCTTCCGCGCGGTCTTCCGTATAGCGGAATGAGGGCATTGTTCAGCGTAGCTGCCGGAACTCAACACCCGGATGCTGTAACGCAACACCCAGCTGCCGGTACGCAACACCCAGCTGCCAGGACGGATCGCCCAGCTGCCGGAACGCAACACCCAGCTGCCGGAACGCAACATCCAGCTGCCGGAACGCAATACCCGGATGCTGGAACGCAACACCCAGCTGCCGGAACGCAACACCCAGCTGCCGGAACGCAACACCCGGATGCTGGAACGCAACACCCAGCTGCCGGAACGCAACACCCAGCTGCCGGAACGCAACACCCAGCTGTCGGAACGCAACACCCAGCTGCCGGAACGCAACACCCAGCTGCCGGAACGCAGCACCCAGCTGCCGGAACGCAACACCCGACCTCCGAGACGCAACACCCAGCTACCGGAACGCAACACCCAGCTGCCGGAACGCAACACCCAGCTGCCGGAACGCAACACCCGGCTGCCGGAACGCAACACCCGGCTGCCGGAACGCAACACCCGACCTCCGGGACGCAACACCCGGCTGCCGGAACGCAACACCCGGCTGCCGGAACGCAACACCCGTCCTCCGAGACGCAACACCCAGCTACCGGAACGCAACACCCAGCTGCCGGAACGCAACACCCGGCTGCCGGAACGCAACACCCGGCTGCCGGAACGCAACACCCGGCTGCCGGAACGCAACACCCGGCTGCCGGAACGCAACACCCGACCTCCGGACGCAACACCCGGCTGCCGGAACGCAACACCCGGCTGCCGGAACGCAACACCCGACCTCCGAGACGCAACACCCAGCTACCGGAACGCAACACCCAGCTGCCAGAACGCAACACCCGGCTGCCGGAACGCAACACCCGGCTGCCGGAACGCAACACCCAGCTGCCGGAACGCAACACCAGGCTGCCGGAACGCAACACCCGGCTGCCGGAACGCAACACCCGCTGCCGGAACGCAACACCCGACCCGACTCCGAACGCAACACCCAGCTACCGGAACGCAACACCCAGCTGCCGGAACGCAACACCCGGCTGCCGGAACGCAACACCCGGCTGCCGGAATGCAACACCCAGCTGCCGGAACGCAACACCAGGCTGCCGGAACGCAACACCCGGCTGCCGGAACGCAACACCTGGCTGCCGGAACGCAACACCCAGCTGCCAGAACGCAACACCCGGCTGCCGGAACGCAAAAACCCCGGCTGCCGGAACGCAACACCCGGCTGCCGGAATGCAACACCCGACCTCCGAGACGCAACACCCAGCTACTGGAACGCAACACCCGGCTGCCGGAACGCAACACCCGGCTGCCGGAACGCAACACCCGGCTGCCGGAACGCAACACCCAGCTGCCGGAACGCAACACCCGACCTCCGGGACGCAACACCCGGCTGCCGGAACGCAACACCCGACCTCCGGGACGCAACACCCGGCTGCCGGAACGCAACACCCGACCTCCGAGATGCAACACCCAGCTACCGGAACGCAACACCCAGCTGCCGGAACGCAACACCTGGCTGCCGGAACGCAACACCCGGCTGCCGGAACGCAACACCCAGCTGCCGGAACGCAACACCCGACCTCCGAGACGCAACACCCAGCTACCGGAAACGCAACACCCCAGCTGTCGGAACGCAACACCCAGCTGCCGGAACGCAACACCCAGCTTCCGGAACGCAACACCCAGCTGCCGGAACGCAACACCCGACCTCCGAGACGCAACACCCAGCTACCGGAACGCAACACCCAGCTGTCGGAACGCAACACCCAGCTGCCGGAACGCAACACCCAGCTGCCGGAACGCAACACCCAGCTGCCGGAACGCAACACCCGGCTGCCGGAACGCAACACCCGGCTGCCGGAACGCAACACCCGGCTGCCGGAACGCAACACCTCGACCTCCGGGACGCAACACCTGGCTAGACCAAATACCAGGCGCATAAAAATAAACAATCTGCAGCACCAAGACAAGTGTACAACACTTCGGGTGTTTAATAAACAGATGTTTCGCACATTAGTAACTAATGCATTAAGAAAACGCCCCTTGTGGGCGAAACGTCTCCTGATATGATTGCGAATGCGTCATTATTGGAAGATACGATGATACAGAGGCATATGCAGACATGAAACAAACAAACAAAAGCACAAACAAGTAATATGATAAATATCGACACTGAGCGAAACGTTCTTTTAATAAGGGTAATACAGGGGAGTGGGTAATCATATTTGTTCCAAGGAAGGGGAAGGTATTATTATTATTATTATTATTATTATTATTATTATTATTATTATTATTATTATTATTATATTATTATTATATTATTATTATTCTTATTATTATTATTATTATTATTATTATTATTATTATTATTATTATTATTATTATTATTATTATTATATTATTATTATTATATTATATTATTCTTATTCTTATTATTATTATTATTATTATTATTATTATTATTATTATTATTATTATTATTATTATTATCATCGTTATTATTTAGGGATTAGGCAAAAAATTACATTTTATTTATATGCTAATTGAAGTGTTAAAACCGTATGGGTGCTTCAGAGTCTTCAGTCGTGGAAGGTCAGTCCTCTGAGTTGTTTATTTCAGATCAACACCATGCTCAGCCCTTCTAGGGCAGGGTAGGTGCCTGAGCCAGAGCTTGCAGTTCACAAGACTGTCATTCCCATTAACCCCCTTGGGGCGGGGATGGCAGACCAGAGAGGCCTAGCTTGTGGCTAGGCCTGGGGACAGTTGGTCCCACCGATGAGGGGGTAATTGCACCTCCTCCCATAGGAGACTTAGGTCTCACACATTCCCTCGACAGGGAGCCAAGGCCGGGCCACCACTTGGAAAAGGCCCGGGCCGGGAGAATACCGGCGAATCAAGAAAAAAAAAGTTGCATGTCATATTTGTAGGTGTGTATGATGTTTGTAGGTGTGTATGATGTTGAGTAGCGGTGTATGATGTTTGTAGCGGTATACGATGTTTATATGTAGAGGTGTATGATGTTTGTATGATGGCGTTTAGTGGTGTATGATGTAAACACGAGGTAGCACGCGTGATGCCTGTGTGTCCGGCTGCTGATGTTACATCCTCTTGTCGTACTTTCATCTGCTCCCGTTCACGCATTTCCTCTTTCACCACCACCACCACCACCACCATCACCATTACCACCACTCACCACCACCATCACCACAACTACCACCACTCTGACTTTTTTGGGTTATCCTAGGTAATTTTCACTATGAATGATAATTGTATTTATGTGTACATGTGCCTAAATAAACTAACTTACACCACCACCATCACTACCACCACCATCGACAGTACTAACACCACAGCTAGCCAAATGGTGGTAGCGATGGTGGTAGCACTGTGATGGCTGATTAAACGGTAATAATATCTGGCTAGTCTGGTTGTGTGTGGCGTTGACAGTTGTGTTGGTGAAAGTGGTAGTAGTGGAATTAGTTGCAATGGTTGGTAGTTGTAGTAGAGTTGGTGGCTGTGATAGTGTCAGTGTTGCACAGGTGAACTGAGTGAAGGTTGATACATCATTGTGAGGGATGGTGACGGAAGCTCATGCGGGTGGCTGCAGCCTTGTATGTTATTGTGACGTTAGTGTCTGACCTACACACACACACACACCACACACACACACACACACACACACACACACACATACCTCATACACACACACACACACGGAGGTTATTCAATAATTCAGTCTCATGGTATTCAGAATGTTGAATAACATCCGAAGAAACTAAGGGGGATGACTCCGTACGCAGCTTTAAGAGCAGTTATGGTCGACAGTTACCTACAACAGAGGGATGCAGAGCTGTAGGTTTCAGAAAATTCTATAAGACATTCTTATGTTAGGTAAAAGGACACAGATGCATATAATGTGACATTTTATTGTGGCAACGTTTCGCTCTCCAATAGCTTTGTCAAGCCGGCTTGACAAAGCTCCTGGAGAGCGAAACGTTGCCACAATAAAATGACACATTAGTTGCACATGTGTCCTTTTACGTAACATTTTGTCTGTAATCCTATCATTATTATCACTCTTGAGTCAACCTTATCTTAAACTTCCTCTACAGCTCTTCCCGCCCACACCAGTTTGTTCACACTATATAATTCCCTCATCTTGTTCCATATTTTGTACGTAAACAAAGTATCCCAACAACTTTTTCTTCACTCATTTAATTATACGGTTCATAGCATCGCACTCTCTTCTAATTTCTTCGCTACTACTCCACTCAATGTTCACAACACTCTTTAATCTCAGACACGACACTGCTTCCAGCCTCCAGCCTCCAGCCTCCAGCCTCCAGCTTCCAGCTTCCAACTTCCAGCCTCCAGCCTCCAGCCTCCAGCCTCCAGCTTCCAGCCTCCAGCCTCCAGCCTCCAGCCTCCAGTTTCCAGCTTCCAGCCTCCAGCCTCCAGTTTCCAGCTTCCAGCCTCCAGCTTCCAGCCTCCAGCTTCCAGCTTCCAGCTTCCAGCCTCTAGCCTCCAGTCTCCAGTTTCCATCCTCCAGCTTCCAGCCTCCTCTTCAAAATTCACAGACACACACACACACACACACACACTTGAATTTCACTCTCCGCCGTCGTCAAATTAAGAGAAAAGTTTTTTTTTCTGAACACCTGAAGCTCTACCACTGTGGGTTTTGGAATTATCCAAAATGTTCCAGGATGCTGAGAATAGGTTAAACAACTTTGGTCATGGGGCACCTGCAAATTCCAGTAGTTCCTAGAATCTGCTCCTCGTTACCGTACACAAGCAATGAAAATTTTAATCCTATCAGTTAAGCAAAAAAAAAAAAAAATAATAAGGCCACTTAAAGGTCCTCCTTCGGAGAGAAGTAATTCTTGACGTCCAGGGATGAGCTTTATGTAGTCCCACAGTTCGTATTTTAAGAAGATTGTTCCACCAAAGATAAAGCATATTATAGCTAAAACGCAGAACACTACCTTCAGAAAATGCAGGTGGAAGGACAGTCTGACTGATCACTGAAGTTGGTTTACGTTCTCATGTGTTGTGTGTGTAAAAAGGAAGTTTGATTAGCGTGAGTGTTAACATGGCTGTAAACATAGATGACTCATCAATGATATCTTCAGTGTGGACGTAAATATGAATGATTCGTTTAACAGTATGATAAAAATTTGTCCGTCATAGAAATTTGGGCCAAGATTTTTTTTATAAAATATTCCTAAAACCTAAACTTTTTGACAAAATTCTACTTATGATATGGGAATTTTGAAAACTATATATATTATTGAATAGGAATATATTAAGATAGTAAAAGTTTCACTATAGCTTTTGTCTATAGAAAAAAAAATAGGAATAACGTATTGCAAGGTATATACATCGAGATGTGTATGTCTCTCAGAGTATATACACCGACAGTTAATTTCTATCCTAATTTTAAGGATTAAAGTAATCTTGACTGATGGTGATCAGTTAATGAAAAGCCTTGATGGACATTGCATAGCCGATAGGCTTCGGATCTTTTATATCCAAGCTACAAATTAAAGATCAAATTTACGATGTTTCGGTCCGTCATGGACGTTTTTTAAGTCGCGTCTTGTTAATGACCCAAAATGAATCAAATACCGTTCCTACTTCATGTCCACTATGTGGCTTAGTTGTGAATTGCTGCTGTCACAGTACTGTAGTTGTGATCCTTAGAGTGACTATGTATCTCGGGGTGGTGAGAAAACTTAGAGAAAACGGGCACTTTGTTGCGTGTGCGCGAGTGTGGGCGTCAGTAGCAGCCTGTTGCTCTGATCAATACAACGAAGTCCGATATGTCACCCCCGAACAGTCCACCACTTTAGGAGCTCCTTGCATCATGAATCACAACCTCGTGCATCCGTAGCATAGTTCGTAGGCTATACTGAGCCTCCGTTAGTTTTTACCTCCAGGAATTCTAGGGAAAATAGCTGCTAGCCACGCTCTGGGGTTCGGGAACGAAGCTGACTCTTTCGCTCTCGGTTTCGGATCCGGACGAGGGAAAGTCCTGTGGGAGTGGGAGATGTTGATGTTCGAATGCTGGAGACACGTCGATCCGTCATAACCGTCTGGAATTCTTGGAAACTCCTCTATTAGTTGCTGAGAGTGTCGATGGATAAGTTAAGGTGGATTCTAGTGGTGAGTTGTTGTGGTCGAGTAGCTGAGAAAAGGCAACAATGTGGAGAACTCTGCGACAGCTGGATCATCTGCTGACTCCCTGAGAGTATGTGTCACCAGCATCTGGTTTTTAACGTGCGATAACTGGAAATTGCTAAATTGTGTAAATTGATGGAGATAAGTGTTGGGTGGAAGGAAAGATGGCTTGTGTGGCTGTAGTCATCGGCGTCTCTGTGGAACATGACGCCAGTAAAGCAAGGCGTCTTTATGAAACACGACGCCAGTAAAGCAAGGCGTCCTTGTGGAACACGACGCCAGTAAAACAAGGCTTCCCTGTGGAACACGACGCTAGTAAAACTAGGCGTCCCTGTGGAGCACGACGCCTGTAAAACAAGGCGTCTCTGTGGAGCAAGACGCCAATAATACAAGGTGTCTCTGTAGAACACAACGCCAGTAAGTTGGGGCGTCAATGTAAAACACGACGCCAATAAGATAAGGTGCAGGAATCCCACAAGCCAAGACTTCAAAGCCAAGGGGATTCAAGGGCGTGTAGTCCCCTCCACACGCCCTCTTGTCAGGCTCAGACACCCTCCTGGCCATCCCACACGCCCTCCTAAGAGATTCAAACGCCCTCCTGGCACGCCCTTCTATCACGCCCACATCATGTTTGACGGCACAACGCCCAACGTGGTCACCCCCGACGCCATGACGGAGGGACGCAGGTGAGTTCCTCTCACCTCAGTCAAAACAAACAGGTAGAGGAGTAACGGGGAGGGAAAAAATGGGGTAGGTAGAGGAAGGTAGGGAAAGATAAGGAAGGATAGGGAATAATAAAGGAAGAGAGATAAGGAAGGGTAGAGAATACCAGAGGAGGAGAGATAAGGTCAGGAATAGTAAGGGAGGATTGGGGAGGATAGAGGAGTATAGGTAAGGGTAAGGAGAAATAGGAGAGATTAGGTGAGGGAAGGAAAAGATAGGGAAGGGAGGTATAGGGTTAATGGATGAAGACATTGCGAAAGATAATGCTAAAAGGAAAATAGAAAGATGAAAGAACAGCAAATATGACTGCGGTAAAAATATTAACACACTGCGGTTAATAAATAATATATATATATATATATATATATATATATATATATATATATATATATATATATATATATATATATATTATATATATATATATTATATATATTATATATGTATGTTGTTGTGTGTGTGTGTGTGTGTGTGTGTGTGTGTGTGTGTGTGTGTGGTGTGTGTGTGTGTAGTGTGTATGTGTATGTGTGTGGTGTGTTGTGTGTGTGTGTGATGAACTGTGTTGTGTTTGTCGTGTTGCGTGTGTGTGTGTGTATTGTAAGATAATTACAGAAAGGGATGGTATCAGTTATGCAGGATAACTGCACTGAAAATTCGTTCTATAGTCTTGTAAGTACTCTAGACCAAATTATCACCATCAGCGACGAAAGATGTCGTATCGTCACACAGTGCCGTGTAGCTTCATTATGTTGATAATATTGTGTTGTGCCCTTCGCTAATTTCCGAATGCCCTGACGACTTTTTGCCCAGGTTAAATCAGCACGTCCCATCAATTAACTTGGCAGTGGAAACTCAGCAGGATGGCTCGTTGTCGTATCTGGAAGCTTATACCTGGAGGGTATATCTGGAATATACCTGGAGGGTGTTGGGGGTTAACGCCCCCGCGGCCCTGTCCATGGTACAAAGTTGAAGTCTGATATTTAAGGAAAGCCAAAATACGTGCACTCTCGTGTCCATTGTATTCAGATTATTCATAGAGGGCGGAACCATGTTTTACTAGTCCCCAATCCTGAATGTTTTAATGAGGAAAGAAAAAAATTGAGAATGGTTGTTCTTGATTCGCTGGTATTCTCCCGGTCCGGATCTTTTCCAGATGGTGAGCCAACCTTGGCTCCCTGTCTTGGGAGTGTCTGAGACCTATGTCTGCCATGGGAGGAGGTACAAGTACCTTCTTATCTTCTGGGACTAACTGTCCCCAGGCCTAGCCCTATTCCCTGCCCTCACGGGGCTCGTAGAGAGAATCTAAGCCTCTGGTCTGCCATCTTCCCCGCCCCAGGGGGGCTCGTGGGAATGGTGTCTTATGGTACTAAATCTGTTATTGATTACATAACAAAATGGCATAATACCGTGACTGAAACAACACACAACTAACCCGCACATAGGAGGAAGAAGCTTATGACGATATATCGGTCTGACTTGAACCATTTACTAGGTCACACTGTGTTAGTATGTCACATTAACTGTGTTAGTGTGACTTCTAAATGGTCCAAGTCAGACCGAAACGTCGTCATAAGTTTGGTTCTGTATGCGGGTTATTTGTGTACTGTTATTAATTACCCAGATGCAGTTAGTTTTGCAATACGTACCTGTTATAGTTGTTATATACCAAGTTATTAAAGCATTAGATATTAAGTTGGAGTTTAAGAATGTGAGAACTTTGAAATCATTGGAAATTATACGATCCCTCACAACACATTAATTTGGGAAGAGCAGACAAATTTTTCGCGAATTTTACTTCACTGTAAACAGAGTCCGAATTTAAAAATAAAATTTTTCCTAAAACAATTAACATAATTATATGTATTTCATAAATACCAAATACGACAAGCTATATATACTCACCGTGTATATATTCTGACGAGTATAACGCTTGATGTATGTGTATGCACTAGAAACAACAATGTGCCACACAAGATGCATACACTGAGAGGTATATTTAGTTCAGTGTATATATGCTGGGAAGTTACTTAAATTCCTGTTTCAGGGATTAAAATATTATTGTTTGGTGGTGAAGAGGTTACGTGCAGCCTTAATGACCTTAGTGCAGTCGATAGGTATTAAATCCCATTAACCAACTAATAATATATGTATACATGGAAGGGTGTTCATCTCGGTATATATATATATATATATATATATATATATATATATATATATATATATATATATATATATATATATATATATATATATATATATATATATATATATATATATATATATGTCGTGCCGAATGGCAGAACTTGCGATCTTGGCTTAAATAGCAACGTTCATCTTGCCATATAGGACAAGTGAAAATTTGTGTATGCAATAATTTCGCCAAAATCATTTTGAACCTAACGATAAAAATATATTTCACTGTGTTTGTTTAGTATTAAATTACTGTAAACAAATCTAAAATATATTTAGTTGGGTTAGGCTAAAATAAACTGTTCTTGTTATAATAAGGTTACGTAAGTTTTCTAAGATTCTTTTGTTGCAAAATTAAAAAAAATTTACATTAACATTAATGAAAAAAATGTATCTTTAATCGTATAAGAGAAAATTTTCGAAAGGACTTAATTTTACATGAGTTCTTGCTAAATTGACCAGTTTTACATATTCGGCACGAAATAATATATATATATATATATATATATATATAATATATATATATATATATATATATATATATATATATATATATATATATATATATATATATATATATATTATATATATATATATATATATGGGATAAAAGTGTTATTGATTAGATCAGATTACTGGCAGCCTCAAATGATCCTTGTATGTCGTTTGGCTTTAAACCCAATTAACTAACCACCAAATATATTCATCGTGAGGTGTATGTGTACTCAGAGTTTACTTCTCTCACTGTTTTAGGCTTTATGATTTTCTTGAATGGTGATGAACATGTTTTATGTAGCCTTAATGACCCTTTGAGTAAACCATAGGCTTTAAACCCAATTAACAAAAAAACAAAAACAAAAAAACAATTAAGATTTAATGAACACTGCAGTAAACATGGTTTATTGTAGAGTGTCACTGAAACATCACCGTACCTCACCGTATTGAAAAAATATATATAAACCACCAAAGTTTATTTGAACTTGCAACTGATTCTGTCGGGGAAAGATTTGACGGTTACACTGTTATACTGTTACACTGACTGTTATATTGACTGTTACAATGAATATTACACTGACCGTTATACTGTTACACTGACTGTTACACTGACTGTTATATTGACTGTTACAATGACTGTTACACTCATCGTTATACTGTTACACTGACTGTTACACTGTTATATAGACTTATATTGACTGTTACAATGACTGTTACACTGACCGTTATACTGTTACACTGACTGTTATACTGATTGTTACACTGACTGTTATGCTAATTGTTACACTGTCCGTTATACTCTTATACTGTCCGTTATACTGAGCATATGCACCACAACCCGGCTGATCAGGAATTAACTTGAGGCACTTATCATGGTTCCTCTGGAAGATAGCATATGCCAAATATTAAACCAATACCGAACATGTATCAAAAGAATACAACTTACCCTCCTCACCCATATTGCCCACATTGTGGCTCATTTTGTCTTGAGTCACCCAAGACGCTGACGATTCGAATTACACCGCATCGATGCTTCTAGTAACATATACATTTACGATCAATCTCTCATAATAATAATAATAACAATATTAATAATAATAATAATAATAATAATAATAAAAATAATAATAATAATAATAATAATAATAATCACACACACATATCATCGGAGGTTAATAATATAAAAGGTTAATTATTGATGCAGGTACAGCATGCTGGAGCAAGCCATCGCCATGGCCGGAGCGCTCAGCGATGAACCAGACTTCTCCACCTTTGAGAACAAGACGGGCCTGGCCGAGGACATGAAGTTCCTGGCGTCCATGCCGGAGCTGTGTGATGTGACCTTCTTGGTTGGAGACACCCGTGAACCCGTGTGTGCAGTGAAGGCTGTTCTAGCTGCACGCAGCAGGTATGTACAGTGGTAAAAGTAATGGAGGGATCAATGGTGTAATGGGTATAATCATAACCATGAGTCTAATGATCTAGTGGGTCGTGAGTCAGTGATCTAATGGGTATAATCATATAACCATGTAAACTAGTGTAAGGCCTCGGTGAGATGACCAAAAGCTCCAGCTCCGGGTCATGATATGACTAAGACCCGCGTCAGGAAACACTTGTTTTGTTTTGTGGAAAATAAAACAATATATATTCATATATACACCGTGACTGTATGTTTCTCGGTTTACTCGAACAATGTTTCTCAACCAGTGAGTCGTAACTCACTGGTAGCCCTCAAGATGCACTTAAGTGGACTACATACACCAGGAGTTCCAACATGCTAGCTAAATAACACTTAAGTGTTTAACAGCTAAATAACACAAGTGTTTAGCAGCTAAATAACACATAAATGTCTAGCAGCTAAATAACACATGAATATTTAGCAGCTAAATAACACAGGTGTTTAGCAGATAAATAACACAGGTGTTAAGCAGCTAAATAACACAGGTGTTTAGCAGATAAATAACACAGGTCTTTAGCAGCTAAATAACACAGGTATTTAGAAGCTAAATAACACAGGTGTTTAGCAGCTAAATAACACAGGTATTTAGAAGCTAAATAACACAGGTGTTTAGCAGCTAAATAACACAGGTATTTAGAAGCTAAATAACACAGGTGTTTAGCAGCTAAATAACACAGGTGTTTAGCAGCTAAATAACACAGGTGTTTAGAAGCTAAATAACACAGGTGTTTAGCAGCTAAATAACACAGGTGTTTAGCAGCTAAATAACACAGGTGTTTAGAAGCTAAATAACACAGGTATTTAGAAGCTAAGTAACACAGGTATTTAGAAGCTAAATAACACAGGTGTTTAGCAGCTAAATGCTGCAGAAGTGAAAAATAAGCAACTTGGGCTACAAAATTTTGGTTATTCTGGGTAATTTAAACATATACCACTAAAAATGAATGACCCAGGAGCTGTAGGTTTATTTATATTTGTTAAACTAAGCAGCCTAAGAGATATACCTCGTAAGGGAACCGAGTACTGTAAGAAACCCTTATGTGTGTACCAGTTAAAGGCTAATTTTGCTCACTCAACTCCGAAACTAAGGATGGTAAACTTCATTTATTCGACTCTGAAAAATAAGAATTCATGGAAAACTTGATACGAGGAAATGAAGCTCGCCCGAGTTATACCATAACACGAAAAAAGCGAACAAAAATTCAAAAAGAAATTAAAAAAAAATTTAATTTTTTTTGAGGGGAGACCCCTCCCCCCCCAAAAAAAAGCGAGTCGCTCCGGGATAGTCTTTAATTCACATACGTATTTTATATTAAATTATTTTTGACTTTTGGTGAACAGATGACAATTAAGAGAAGCAATAAAAATACACAATATTACATAAAATACACAATATTACATAAATACACAATATTACATAAATACACAATATTACATAAATACACAATATTACATAAATACACAATATTACATAAAATACTAGGTGGTCACGCATATAAAAAATGTATAAAAAATAATGTCATACACAGGACATACTTTAAACTCTACATAATTAAAATTCTCCCCATAAATAAAACTCTGCGCTTTTAAAACTCTACGTAAATTAAAATCTACACTCATAACTTGATATAAGTGAAAATCTACGCTTAAAATTTCACACAATTGATTTTATTCTTAGAACTCTACATAATTAAACCTGTATTCTTAAAACTTTACATAATTAAACCACTGCTCTTAAAACTCTACATAATCAAACCTCTACTCTGAAAACTCTACATAATTAAACCTCTACTCTTAAAACTCTACTTATTTAAACCTTTACTCTTAAAGCTCTACACAATCAAAATTGCTCTTTAAAACTCTACATAATTAAACCTCTATTCTTAAAGCTCTACACAATTAAAACTGCTCTTTAAAACTCTACATAATTAAAACTACTCTTCGAAACTCTACGTAATTAACGCTTCACTCATAAACACTACAAAATTACCAGTAAACCACACAGAGTTTGTTAAACCACTAACAATACATTCTGATTAGATCAAAACAAATGACGTCATTCTATAACCAACAGTTTGCATAATTAACTATAATCGATGTTTCGGTCCTTTCGGAACCTTTCTCGAATAAAATTTTTTTTTGTAGACGGCATAATGGTCTAGGAGTGAGCGAAACGTCATTTGAGTTTCCTCACCAGACATACCCATCAAGTATTATTCTCGGTGTATATACCCTGATAGATATAATGTATATACACCTATCTTGGTATATATACATTGATACATATAAACCTCTCGTTCTATATACAGTGATAGATATAAATCTTAGGGTGCATATATATATTGATAAATGAAAACCTCACAGCGGGTTTACACTGATACATATACACATTTTGGTATACATACCCTTGTATATATAAACCTTTCGGTGTATACATACTGATTGATATACTCCTATCAATGTGTATGCACTGATATACACATCTTTGTTTATACACATATATATTCACTTTCCGGTGTGTGCACTAAGGTATCCTTATAGAAGGGATATCTGCTGTGAGTATACCATAGTTTTGACTTCTACGTTTTGCTCTATGCTGTATGTTGTACATGCATTGAGTAGCAGCTCTGTGTGTGTGTGTGTGTGTGTGTGTGTGTGTGTGTGTGTGTGTGTGTGTGTGTAACGTAATGGAACTCTGTACATAGAGTGCTCCATAGGTTCCTGTGCAATTAATTACTTGCTGTTCCATCTCCCTCATATAGGGTGTTCCACAAGTGCTCACTGTTCCATCTCCCTCATACAGGATGTTCCACAAGTGCTCACTGTTCCATCTCCCTCATATAGGGTGTTCCACAAGTACTCACTGTTCCATCTCCCTCATACAGGATGTTCCACAAGTGCTCACTGTTCCATCTCCCTCATATAGGGTGTTCCACAAGTGCTCACTGTTCCATCTCCATCATACAGGGTGTTCCACAAGTGCTCACTGTTCCATCTCCCTCATACAGGGTGTTCCACAAGTGCTCATTGTTCCATCTCCCTCATACAGGGTGTTTCACAAGTGCTCACTGTTCCATCTCCCTCATACAGGGTGTTCCACAAGTGCTCACTGTTCCATCTCCATCATACAGGGTGTTTCACAAGTGCTCACTGTTCCATCTCCCTCATACAGGGTGTTCCACAAGTGCTCACTGTTCCATCTCCCTCATACGGGTGTTCCACAAGTGCTCACTGTTCCATCTCCCTCATACAGGGTGTTCCACAAGTGCTCACTGTTCCATCTCCATCATACAGGGTGTTCCACAAGTGCTCACTGTTCCATCTCCATCATACAGGGTGTTCCACAAGTGCTCACTGTTCCATCTCCCTCATGCAGGGTGTTCCACAAGTGCTCACTGTTCCATCTCCATCATACATGGTGTTCCACAAGTGCTCACTGTTCCATCTCCCTCATACAGGGTGTTCCACAAGTGTTCACTGTTCCATCTCCATCATACAGGGTGTTCCACAAGTGCTCACTGTTCCATCTCCCTCATACAGGGTGTTCCACAAGTGCTCACTGTTCCATCTCCATCATACAGGGTGCTCCACAAGTGCTCACTGTTCCATCTCCATCATACAGGGTGCTCCACAAGTGCTCACTGTTCCATCTCCATTATACAGGGTGTTCCACAAGTGCTCACTGTTCCATCTCCCTCATACAGGGTGCTCCACAAGTGCTCACTGTTCCATCTCCATCATACAGGGTGTTCCACAAGTGCTCACTGTTCCATCTCCGTCATACAGGGTGTTCCACAAGCTGCTGTACAACTCTTACTCACCCCAGAAGAAGAAAGAACCAATGAGTCGAGAGAAGAAGATCAAACTCTTCCTGAAGAGATCGTCAGAGCCTCTCATGAACCTCCAGGGTCAACAACAAGGCAGACAAGGAGTTAGTAGGGAAGGAGAGAGAGAGAGAGAGAGAGAGAGAGAGAGAGAGAGAGAGAGAGAGAGAGAGAGAGAGAGAGAGAGAGAGAGAGAGAGAGAGAGAGAGAGAGAGAGAGAGAGAAGAGCGAGACTGATATTTGAACATCAATATACGAATACATTTATACTTTTTACTCAATTTTTGCCCATTAAACATATTTTCTTTCAGGTATTACGCCAAAATGTTGAGACGTGTATACGAGTCGCGCACTTTAATAATACAGAGAAAATATCGTAAATAAACTCTCCAAAATAAATATTTTTTCATGTGTAATTGGAGACGAATTAATATCTATTACCTTGTAGGTGATCAATTAAAAAAAAATATATAGTACACCAATTAATATCAGAACAGGAAAATTTGATTAAGTAAAAGAACTGATGTTATAAGTCATCATCATTTAACGTAACATAGCCACTCCCCCTCGTTCCCCAAGCTTGTATATGTTGTATATGTTCACATGGATAATGTATATTCATACAGGTAATCCCCCACATGGACGGGGAATCAAACACGGAGTAGAGAGGATCTATACGTTTGGACTTCAGTCAGAAGCCAAAATGAATAGATTCTACTGATCCATTCTGGGCAGGTCACCAGATGTTTGATTCCTGAAGATACAATTCACGTTGCACTCCGTAGTTGATTTTCTCTTCATGTGCAAATTGCCCGTCCATTGTTTATGCCACTTGTATCATATGTTCATACAGTTTATCCGTCCATATATCGTATCTGTTGATACATATTGTATGTTGTATGTCTGTTACGGAAAACGTTTAATAACGTGTGTGTGATGTGCCCACCTGTATGTGTAAAGTGGATGGAGTCTGTTGATCTGCTGTTGAGGCCTGACAAGACTTGTTAAGTCTGTATCGAATGTTCAACACTATTGAGAGACTGATGTTGATTGTCCATTGATGTACCGTGTTTATCAGTGGTTGATGTCAAGCCCATGTTGACCACTGCTTGATGTCAAACCCATGATGATTACTGGTTGATGTCAAAACCATGTTGATAACTGGTTAAGGATGTTCATAACCCGTTGGAAAGATGCGCTAGATTAGGGTCATTGTGGTTGCATCTGGCTGTAAGTATTCATTTGAATGACAGAGAATGTGGAGGCACTTGTGGTAGTTTCACATGATGAAGACCTCCAGGTTTTGTCTTGAAAATAGCAGTACTTGTGACTGACTACTTGGTTTTGAAGGAGGGGATAATTGTGGTTGCTTCTGGTTGTAAGGATCTCGTCAGTTGGTTGTGGCTTCTTGGTTGTTGATGTAAGGAGAAGTGTTGCTGGTTCTGGCTACTTGACGAACCTATGTATGACAAACGTGTGCTCACAGAGGCGGTTGCCTCTTTGCTACGTCAGTAGATACATATCACTTTGTAGGTCTACATTTATCGCTAAACTGTGGATCCTCTACATATGCTGCTAATGTGTAGGTGGTTACATCTTTGTGAGTCCACAAACGTCGTCACAAAAAAGCAAAGATCATTCTTCTTTTGTAAAAACGAGAGATGGCAAACTTATCGAGTTGGTGGGCTCTTTAGGACACACTTGAAAAGTCTTGTTAGGTAAGACACATATACAACAGTTAGGAATCTTTATTTTGAAACATTTTGCCTACACAGTAGGCTTCTTCAGTCGAGTACAGAAAAGTTGGTAGAAGCAGAAGAGATGTGAAGACGATGTAATCAGTCCATCACCCTTGAAGACCTAGTTCTGAGGTGGTTAGTCCCTCAGCCTGGAGAAGAGTATTGTTCCATAATCTGAAACAATGTGAAGATGAAGTAACAGAATGGAGCCATACTGTCAGGAGGTGAGATGTAGACCACTAGTAGAAGTTAGAATGTAAGCATTGAGAGGTCACGTCCTTCTCAAATTTAACCACTCTCTTCAAGGGTGATAGACTTATTACATCGTCTTCACATCTTTTCTCCTTCTATCAACTTTTCTGTACTCGACTGAAGAAGCCTAATGTGTAGGCGAAATGTTTCGAAATAAAGATAACTAACTGTTCAATGTATGTCTTATCTAACAACCTGTCGGTATTTTATACCATTGTAATGCTGAATAGTCTTGAAAACCTTTATATCTGATTGTGAACGAAAGGGCAGACTTCATTGATTTCTTCAACTATGGAATGGCTGAGGTGAGATTAAAGGCGATGCATCTCTCTGAAACGTGTGTGGTAGCTAGCGTGGATGATGCTTCTCTCTGAAGTGTGTGTGTGTGTGTGTGTGTGTGTGTGTACTCACCTATTTGTACTCACCTATTTGTGGTTGCAGGGGTCGAGTCACAGCTCCTGGCCCCGCCTCTTCGCTGATTGCTACTAGGTCCTCTCTCTCCCTGCCCCATGAGCTCTATCATACCTCGCCTTAAAACTATGTATGGTTCCTGCCTCCACCACATCACTTTCTAGGCTATTCCATGGCCTGACTACTCTATGACTGAAGAAATACTTCCTAACGTCCCTTTGATTCATCTGAGTCTTCAACTTCCAATTGTGACCTCTTGTGTCTGTGTCCCATCTCTGGAACATCCCGTCTTTGTCCACCTCGTCTATTCCGCGCAGTATTTTATATGTCGTTATCATGTCTCCCTGACCTCCTGGCCTCCAGTGTCGTCAGGCCGATTTCCCTCACCTTTCTTCATAGGACAATCCCCGTAGCTCTGGGACTAGTCTTGTTGCAAACCTTTGCACTTTCTCTAATTTCTTGACGTGCTTGACTAGGTGTGGATTCCAAACTGGTGCTGCATACTCCAGTATGGGCCTGACGTAGATGGTGTACAGAGTCTTAAACGAATCCTTACTGAGGTATCGGAACGCTATCCGTAGGTTTGCCAGGCGTCCGTATGCTGCAGCAGTTATCTGATTGATGTGCGCCTCAGGAGATATGCTCGGTGTTATACTCACCCCCAGATCTTTTTCCTTTAGTGAGGTTTGCAGTCTTTGGCCATCTAAACTATATTGTGTCTGCGGTCTTCTTTGCCCTTCCCCAATCTTCATGACTTTGCATTTGGCAGGGTTAAATTCAAGGAGCCAGTTGCTGGACCAGGCTTGTAGCCTGTCCAGATCTCTTTGTAGTCCTGCCTGATCCTCGTCCGATTCGATTCTTCTCATTAACTTCACATCGTCTGCAACAAGGACACTTCTGAGTCTATCCCTTCCGTTATGTCGTTCACGTATACCAAGAACAGCACAGGTCCTAGGACTGACCCCTGTGGAACCCCGCTTGTCACAGGCGCCCACTCTGACACCTCGTCGGTACCATGACTCGTTGTTTCCTCCCTGTCAGATATTCTCTGATCCATTGCAGTGCCTTTCCTGTTATGTGTGCCTGGTCCTCTAGCTTTTGCAGTAACCTCTTGTGAGGAACTGTGTCGGAAAGCCTTCTTGCAGTCCAAAAATACGCAGTCGATCCACCCCTCTCTCTCTTGTCTTACTTCTGTCACCTTGTCATAAAACTCTAGTAGGTTTGTGACACAGGATTTTCCGTCCCTGAAACCGTGCTGGTTGTGTGTGTGTGTGTGTGTGTGTGTGTGTGTGTGTGTGTGTGTGTGTGTGTGTGTGTGTAGGCTAGCATGAATGATGCTTTTCTTTGAATTGTATGTGCTGGCTGGTTAGCTTGGGCATTCCTGCTGCATGATCTCCAGTTAGTAAGAAGAGTAGCGCAAACTCAGATATAGAAGGAACTTACCTCTATTAAGAATAAAGTATATATATATATATATATATATATATATATATATATATATATATATATATATATATATATATATATATATATATATATATATATATATATTATATATATATATATATATTGCTCTCCCCATTTGTATTTTATTTACATATGCTTGTGTGTATATATGCATTTGTTCTTTGTGTGTGTGTGTGTGTGTGTGTGTGTGTGTGTGTTGTGTGTGTGTGTGTGTACTTACCTACTTGTGTTTGAAGTGGTTGAGTCATAGGTCTTGGCCCTGTGTATGTATTTGCGTGTGCGTGTATGCGTGTGTATCATGTGTGCAGTAAGGCATGAGAGCAGCTGGGTGTAGCTAACGAGGTGGTTGTGTTGTTTGCTTACAGCGCTCCGGCTACACACACAAGCTGGATACCATCCCTGAGGTAGGCTGCCGACCCCAATCTCCAATCTCTTGTAGTAGTTCCCTCTTACCTGAGTAGACACTCATCTAGTCACTGTCTCGTTTCCTGACGGACGAAACACCACCACCACTTCCCCATACAGTATGCATGAGACCTGTAGTGCTGCCTGCAGTAGGCTCTTATGCTACGCTCACTGACCTGTAGTAGGCTTGTTATGGTTCACTACCCAGTTTTGCCCGCATGTTATATGATCAATTAATCTTATGTTGACAATTACCTTGGAAATTGCAGATGAACCTAGACGACGTTTCGTTCAATCTTGCACCATCATCATACCTAGCATATCACTAGCATGTCTTAGTCTAACACTAGTCATGTCCTAGCATACCACTAGGACGTCCTAGTAAAGAGGTTATTATAATGCCTAGCGGCCCTAGCCTGAAGTCTGCTAAAGCTTCCTAACATAACACTAGTTTTACTGCCTGGCATGACGTTAGTTCTTTTATATAAACTAGAAAATAAATAGTTAATAACCTGATAATTTCCTCTTCATCCCGACCTAAAATATGAAAGCAAAATTAAGAAATGCATTTTATAAAGAAAAATGTTTTATTTTAAGCTAATATATATATATATATATATATATATATATATATATATATATATATATATATATATATATATATATATATATATATATATATATTATATATATATATATATATATATAATGTATATTCGTTTATGACCATCTATACGTTTGTTATTAAATAAAAAATGTGTATTAATATTTTAATCTTTCAGTTCACTATATATCAGAGGTGACACGACTACAATACTTAAGATGGATGACACACAGTACCTGTGCTGTACGACACACAGTACCTGTGCTGTACGACACACAGTACCTGTGCTGTACGACACACAGTACCTGTGCTGTACGACACACAGTACCTGTGCTGTACGACACACAGTACCTGTGCTGTACGACACACAATACCTGTGCTGTACGACACACAGTACCTGTGCTGCATGGCACACAGTACTTGTGCTGTACGACACAGTACCTGTGCTGTACGACACACAGTACCTGTGCTGTACGACACAGTACCTGTGCTGTACGACACAGTACCTGTGCTGTACGACACGCAGTACCTGTGCTGCACGATACACAGTACCTGTGCTGTACGACACAGTACCTGTGCTGTACGACACAGTACCTGTGCTGTACGACACGCAGTACCTGTGCTGCACGGCACACAGTACATGTGCTGCACGACACACAGTACCTGTGCTGTACGACACAGTACCTGTGCTGTACGACACACAGTACCTGTGCTGTACGACACACAGTACCTGTGCTGTACGGACACACAGTACCTGTTCTGCACGATACACAGTACTGTGCTGTACGACACACAGTACCTGTGCTGCACGGCACACAGTACCTGTGCTGTACGACACACAGTACCTGTTCTGCACGATACACAGTACCTGTGCTGTACGACACACAGTACCTGTGCTGTACGACACACAGTACCTGTGCTGTACGACACACAGTACCTGTTCTGCACGATACACAGTACCTGTGCTGTACGACACACAGTACCTGTGCTGCACGGCACACAGTACCTGTGCTGTACGACACACAGTACCTGTTCTGCACGACACACAGTACCTGTGCTGTACGACACACAGTACCTGTGCTGCACGGCACACAGTACCTGTGCTGTACGACACAGAGTACCTGTGCTGTACGACACGCAGTACCTGTGCTGCACGGCACACAGTACATGTGCTGCACGACACACAGTACCTGTGCTGTACGACACAGAGTACCTGTGCTGCACGGCACACAGTACCTGTGCTGTACGACACAGAGTACCTGTGCTGTACGACACACAGTACCTGTGCTGTACGACACACAGTACCTGTGCTGTACGACACAGAGTACCTGTGCTGTACGACACACAGTACCTGTGCTGCATGGCACACAGTACCTGTGCTGTACGACACAGAGTACCTGTGCTGTACGACACACAGTACCTGTGCTGCACGGCACACAGTACCTGTGCTGTACGACACAGAGTACCTGTGCGACACACAGTACCTGTGCTGCACGGCACACAGTACCTGTGCTGTACGACACACAGTACCTGTGCTGCACGACACACAGTACCTGTGCTGTACGACACACAGTACCTGTGCTGTACGACACACGGTACCTGTGCTGCATGGCACACAGTACCTGTGCTGTACGACAAGCAGTACCTGTGCTGCACGACACACAGTACTTGTGCTGTACGACACACAATACCTGTGCTGCACGGCACACAGTACCTGTGCTGTACAACACAGAGTACCTGTGCTGTACGACACACAGTACCTGTGCTGCATGGCACACAGTACCTGTGCTGTACGACACGCAGTACCTGTGCTGCACGGCACACAGTACATGTGCTGCACGACACACAGTACCTGTGCTGCACGACACACAGTACCTGTGCTGCACGACACACAGTCCCTGTGCTGCACGACACACAGTACCTGTGCTGCACGACACACAGTACCTGTGCTGCACGACACACAGTACCTGTGCTGCACGACACACAGTACCTGTGCTGCACGAGACAAAACTTGTGGTGAACGACTTGCAATATTCACACTACTTATGGTAGACGACACACAATACTTGTGTTAGACGACACAGTTCTCCTAACTACAAGACACGACACTCAATACTAGTTAATAACAAACGACATAGAGTCACTGCGTTGGATTTGTATTGGAATGTCTTAAACAATTTTGAATAGGTTGATTCTAACCAAATTCAACCAATTATGGCATAAAACAGCACAGGTGAATGAGAAAATAAGTTACAAGAAGAGTTGAGATAGAGTTAGTTCACACTCCACAAAATCAACGTTCTGTTTTACTATCAACTTAACATTTTACACACTGTCTTGTAGTGAACAAGAACTCTTATTTAGGAGGATTCTTTGAGAACTGAGGCTGCCACTGGTAAGAGAAACTGAGGCTGCCACTGGTAAGAGAAACTGAGGCTGCCACTGGTAAGAGAAACTGAGGCTGCCACTGGTAAGAGAAACTGAGGCTGCCACTGGTAAGAGAAACTGAGGCTGCCACTGGTAAGAGCAACTGAGGCTGCCACTGGTAAGAGAAACTGAGGCTGCCACTGGTAAGAGAAACTGAGGCTGCCACTGGTAAGAGAAACTGAGGCTGCCACTGGTAAGAGAAACTGAGGCTGCCACTGGTAAGAGAAACTGAGGCTGCCACTGGTAAGAGAAACTGAGGCTGCCACTGGTAAGAGAAACTGAGGCTGCCAATGGTAAGAGAAACTGAGGCTGCCACTGGTAAGAGAAACTGAGGCTGCCACTGGTAAGAGAAACTGAGGCTGCCACTGGTAAGAGAAACTGAGGCTGCCACTGGTAAGAGAAACTTACACTCATTTCTATATGATTTTTTTCGTATTTACTGCAAAATTTTATTGCTAAGCTAATTGTATATTTCAACGAATGATATATATACGCCAGGAGGTATATATGTATGAGAGTTTCCTTTAATCTCTACTTTAGGGTTTAAATTATTTTGTCTCTGGTGGTGAAAAGGTTACATGCAGCCTTAATGAGTCTTGTGTAGCCGATAGGCTTTCAACCTCATTAACCTGCGCATTGTGAACAACTGGTTTGCAAAACCGGCGAGTTGATAAATGAAACACTTTTGCAAGATATGAGTATCTTTATCCTGAAAACGTTTCGCCACATAGTGGCTTCTTCAGTCCAGTGGAGAAACACGTGGAAGAAGACAAGGAGGAGTTTGTCAAGACTGATGGACTGAACACATCGACTCCAGGCTGAGGGACTAATTACCTCGAACTCCTCCTTATCTTCCACGTTTTTCTGCTTTTGACTGAAATGGTCACTGTGTGGCGAAACGTTTCCGGAATAAACATACTCAAATGTTGCGCAAGTGTCTCGTTTATC
>NC_069468.1:18730513-18770513 GCF_026875155.1 Cherax quadricarinatus
TTATTATTCATAAAACACTCCTTTTTTTTAATAAGGGTTTTGGAAAAATTATGTTTTCTTAAGCAATTTATATGCATAATTATTTCGATTTTAAAATCTGTGTTGATTTTATATGTGCATAACACTGTGGCAGTGTCTACTCTTTATTAACATTGAATTTTAGGGAAATTTTTTTGGCTGCGGTATGGCCCAAACTTCTGTCCATATTGTATAATGAGTCCCGTTGAGTTTAATGAGTAGTTGGTAACGCACGTTTTACGTATTTAAGGATATAATTTCTACATGTTTTTGAATCAAGGCTATCTTGCTAACCCCAAAATGTTGTCACTCATAGAAGCTAGCACTCGCCCACCATCATTTCCACTGCCAAGTCGCTACCAAGTAGACTTGCACTCAATATGCTTAAATTATATTATATAAAATTTAAAATTATATAATATATATAATATATAATTTATATAAATATAAAATATAATATATAAAATTAAAAATATATATATATTATTTAAAAATTTTATAATATATAAAAATTATATAATATATATAATATATAAAAATATATATTTATATATATATATTATATAAAAATATATAAATATATATATATATATAATAAAATTTTAAAAATTTATATATATTATATATATATAATTTAATTATATATAATATATATATATATATATTATAATATATATATTATAAAAATATATAATTATATATATATATAATTATTTATAATATATATATTATATTATATATATATATAATAATATTTTTTAAAACGCACTGGCCGATTCCACCAATGCAGGGTCCCCCAAAAAAGAAAAATTTGACCACTTTCACTCCATACTGTTTTGCCAGAAGGGTTTTTTACCTACAGTTTTTAAACTGCAACTTAACACCCCCCCTTCAGAAGTGCGGGGCACTGTACTTCCATCTCCAGGGACTCAAGTCCGGCCTGTGGGTTTCCCTAACCCCTTCATAAATGTTACTTTGCTCACACTAACAACGTCAAGTATAAAAAAACCCATTTGTCCCATTCACCCCCTATCAAACACAAAACGCATGCCTGCTGGAAGTCAAGCCCCTCGCACACAAAACCTCCTTAACCCCCTCCTCCAAACTTTCCTGGGCCGACCCCTACCCCGTCTTCCCTTCCCTACGGGCTGATTACACTTGAAGTCTTCTTTTTTCGCCATTCTCTTACATGTCGAACCCCTCAACAACCCTTCCTCAGCCGGGGACAACAGTTTTGGTAATCCCGCCCCTCTCCAACTTCCAACTTACAATTCTCTGCATTATATTCACACACACTTTGGGTCCTCAGACTGACATCTCACATTGTCAAGGACTACTCTTTCAGAGGGGTTTTCTTTGCATATTTTAAAATCACCTGTTTACTGTGACTTATTGCATATATATATTATATAATATATATATATATTATATATTATATATAATAATATATATATAATATATATATAAAATATATATATTAACCAAGGGACCAAGAACAAGGTTCACTGCCTCAATACGGGGAAAGTTTCTTACCCTCTAGATAACACAGTTGCAACGGCAACAAACTGAACACAGGTTTTTACCTGTACAGATTCATATAACCGCTAGCTTCCACGCTCAGTGTTATAAAGTTGAGATGATTTCCATCTGAAAACTGTATTTTTTGGACTAAATGCATGCCTCTCTTGCCTGGATCACGTTTCAGATATTCTGTATTAAAATACGTATATATTTTTGTTAGAAACACTATCTGAAGCTTCCATTCTTTTTTTTTTTTTACACGTAGACCTTCTTAGAAGCATGTAAAACGTATAAGTAACGCTCTTTATTTATAGCATTGTCAATATTGATGATTTCTTTTCATCTTTCCTTCCTGCACATCCTCCTACTTGACGATGTTGAACTGTGATCTGCTCTTCCATCTTCCCCTTGCAACTCCTAGACGGACCCCCCTTGAAACAATGTATGTCATTGTTCAGAGGGATACATGGCTATGAACCGGCCCCTCGCCGCCTGCATTGCGATCTCTTACTGGCTACCCGTCTCCACGACCAGAAATTTAGTACTCATCTTTACTGCACACAGAATCAAGTTACAACATTTTGTATAATTATAAATAATCTGAATATTCGCTTCCTCTAAGGAAAACAGTTAACTAAGGTTATGCAAACTCTTGGATAGATTAGATAAATTAAGATGTTTTATATTACCTAAATTCGTGGTTCCCAAACTAACGTATACGTACCCCAAGGGGATACATGAAGGTAGTTTCAGGGGATACGCGAATTACTATAATGTACTGTGTTTTTATTAGGTGATTTTTTTTAAACTTATTTATTTATATTCGCTATTTTATAGATACACTTAAAGTTGCCAAGTTTTTGAAGTACACGATGTTCCGTCTAGATGTTTGTATCTCAGATAATGTTAGTACCCAGCGTCTAGGGGAATACTATCGACACAAGTTTGGAGCCCACTGACCTCAATACACAAATAACCTGCACATGGGAGAGAGAGGAGCTTACGACGACGTTTCGGTCCGACTTGGACCATTTACAGTCACAATGTGACTTTGTAAATACTCCAAATCGGACCGAAAAGTCATGATAAGCTCCTCTCTCCTCTGTAGGTGTTGTGTGTTGTTCCAGTCACTGTATTGTGTCTTTTTCTACTTTACTGTCCTCAGTGTTAGCAAGGTCAGGTTGGCTTCCTAAGTCACTTTTGCTACACTGATACAATGCGTAAATTTGCGTAATTTGAGTTGACTGTTTTCCCCCTCTGATGGAGAAGGAATCTTCAGGTGATCCAAATTGTCCTCTATTATATTGTAAGTCATATTTCTCTGATCTGATATTATTCAGGAACATGTTGGAAGGAAGGAATTTTTAAAGAATATTTTTCCATTTTGCTTAAAATGAAAAACAAAATAGCAAAGAATATGATAATGTGGATTTTTAAACTTTTTCAATTTTCATAATCTGAATAGCAAAAAAAAAAAAAAAAAAAAAAAAATCGTGTTTTGTAGGCAGACAAAACTATCAGTATAATTTATGCTCATATCAGTTCATCTCTTTTTACCTCTGTTCATATCTGTTCACCTCTGTTCAACTCTGTTCATCTCTTTTTACCTCTGTTCATATCTGTTTGTTTCTGTTCACCTCTGTCCACCTGTTTACCTCTTTTTCATCCCTGTTCATCTCTGTTCAACTCGGTTCATCTCTGTTCATCCCTGCTCATCTCTGTTCAACTCTGTTCACCTGTGTTCATCTGTGTTCATTAGTGTTCACCTCTGTTCATCTGTGTTCACATAGTTGATGTTCCTAACATTGTGTATAAGCCTCTCAAGTCTTCATTAATTTATAAAATGCACGCATACATTTTTTTTTTCTTCACTGGAACGGTTATCATTGCATTCACAGCGAAGAGCTAAACCCGTACGGGTCGACAAGCACCTGGGGGAATATGCGAGTCAGACAGGGTTTTATCTAATGAAAGGGGAGGATGACTACATTCCCTTGGATGAAGAGCCCTTGCCAGCATCTATGCATACACAAACACGCACACGGGCATAGACACTCGTAAGAACGTGTATACACGCGCATACATGCACAAACATGTAAACACACATACACACATACAACCCAGTAGTGGCCAACGGGGAGGGCCAGGAGCTGAGACTCGGCCCCTGTAACCACAAACAGATGAGTACAAATGGGTGAACACACACACACACCAACACACACACACACACACAAAACACACCACACACACAACACACACACACACACAACCACACACACACCCCACACACACAACACACACACAACACACACACACACACACACACACAATACACACACCAACACAAACACAACAAACACACAAAACACACATTCCACACACATATATCAACCATTTGAAAACACAATTACTACACACACACACACACTTGCGGATTACCGCACATGCTTCTGACACACCCCCGCACCCCACCAACACTTTTTAAACCATCAGCCACACTCATCTCACATGCAACCGACACCACCCAAAAACACACTTAAAAAATTCTGACAATTCACATTTACAACACCATGTCAAATTACATTTCAAAATTTAACTATTTGATTATATTTACGTATGATTAAAAATTGCGGAATTACCTGTAATGTTCTGGCTATCACGCCCTGGGCCCGGTCCCAGACCAGGCTCTTTTTTCATAATTCAAGGTTATTGGTTGCTTGCTACATGCAGTCACGAACGCATGTCATATACACTCTTAAAATATTCTGAGAATTTATTTTTATATCACCTATGTCAAATTGTACATTTGCTCAAGATTTAATGTGTATTCTGTTTTGCGAATGCTGGCAGCTATTGGTTTTACGAATATGCGAATTCGTTAATTTTGCGAATGCAGGCATTCGTTGGGTCTGTCCAGTCGACATATGTAAGCCGTCAATTTTTTAATTAATTTGCAGTAAGCAACATTTCCCTTGAAAGACAGACACCATACCGACATTTACACCAGAGTTACAGTCGGAGTCTATTTTCAAAACAACTTGATCATGTTGCGAAGATTTCCACTTAACGAAGCCACTATCCTTCAAGAGGGCAGTCAAGGGATACCTCACAGGCATACTGAAAAATATGTCTACAGTGTTACCGGAAGAGGAGAAATACAACGTAACGAAGAACTGGATGTGGATGACGAAATCCTGAGGTGAAGGTGGCTTTGATTGTTGAGGTGAAGGTGGCGTTGACTGTTGAGGTGAAGGTGGCGTTGACTGTTGAGGTGAAGGTGGCGTTGATTGTTGAGGTGAAGGTGGCGCTGACTGAGGTAACTTTATCAACATTGTTCTCAGCGAAACGTCATTTTAATAACGACTTTGAGTTGTGTGTTGTTGAGATATAACTTTCCTAAGACGGTGCATAATGTTGAAGACGGCCCTGTAAGCTGGGTCCGTAGCAAGAGCTGGTCTTCCAGACCACAACAGATTTAGCCGAGACCTAGTCATCGAGGCCACAATAGACCTGATGGCCACAAGAAAACAGTATCATAATATGCAGTACAACAGTGAATAATAATTCGACTGCAAGCGATTTCGTGATTCTTTAATCACATCCTCAATGAATGTGGCATCTCAGTCGCTATAGATAATGCAGTTCAGAACGAATCAGCTGAGATCTCTTACTCATTTCAGCACTGCAAGCTCTTGATGTGTTGATTGCAACACGAAAGGCCTAGAGCTGTTATTTAACTCTCCCTGTGGTAGTTTAGCACCTTGTATAGCTTGTTCATGATTCTTCCATAATATATATATATTTATATATATATATATATATATATATATATATAAAATATTATATATATAATATATATATATATATTAAAATAAAATATATATATATAAAATATGTCGTACCGAATAGGCAGAACTTGCGATCTTGGCTTAAATAGCAACGTTCATCTTGCCATAAGGACAAGTGGAAAATTTGTGTATGCAATAATTTCGCCAAAAATTCATTCTGAAGCTAACGAAAAATATATATTTCCACTGTGTTTGTTTAGTATTAAATTATTAAAAAAAATCTAAAATACATTTAGTTGGGTTAGACTAAAAATAAATTGCCTTGTTTAAAAAGGGTTTAGGTAAGTTTTCTAATTTCCCTTTTTGGGGTGCAAAATTTTAAATTTTTTACCATAACATTAATGAAAAAAATTATCTTTAAACGAATAAGAAAAAATTTTAGAAAGGACTTAATTTTAAATGAGTTCTTGCTAATTGACCAGTTTTAAAATATTCGGCACGACATATAATATATATATATATATAATATATATATATATATTTATATATAATATATATAATAATAATAATATAATATATATATATATTATATATATATATATAATTTATAAATAAGATTATTAAAAATTTTAAATTTATATATATTTTTAAATTATTTGGGTTGGGAGGACGTAAAATGATAAATCTGGTTAAAATTTGTAAATTATTAAAAATTTGGGTTTAAAATTTTCTATTTTATGATTAAACCAAATTGACTAAAAAATATACATATGCCTGTGTGATCATTTTGTTTTTTTTGAAATATAAAAATTTTTATAAATAGAAATTTTGTACTAAAATAAATATAATAAATATATTAATTTATATTAAAAATTAATAATATATAATTATTTTGAAAATTGTTGGGGAATGTTTAAGGTCAAAAAACCATATAATTTTTGAAGTTACCCTCATAAATATAATTTAACCCATAATATATTAATATATATATATAATTATATAATATATATATATATATATATATATAATATATATTATATATAAAGATTTAAAAATAATATTAAATAAAAAAATATATATTTTTAATTTTATATTTTATATTAATTTAAAAATAATCATATTATATATATATATTATATATATAATATAATATATATATAAAATTTTATATAAATTATATATATAATATATATATATATATATATATATATATATATTTACGATTTCTAGAATACAAATTTTTTTGGCATTTTGACTTACATAAATTTAATGTGGATGGGATTGGCTGTAAGTTGTTATTTTCAATGCCCAGTTGTATTCTCTACTCATTATCTTATACTGGAAATTTTTCGTTGTTTTAGGGTAATGCCATTTATATTACATGTTAAATTAAGTATAAACCGTTTAACAGTGTTTATATTTACATTTGTTTCTTGTAATATATGTATATCTGTGTTTCTAACACCAATCTATAAAAAATGGGAATTGCGTTGGATGAACTTTTCGGACTTCTAAGAACCATCATCTGTGCCAAAACAATGGATAATAGACCGAAAAAATCTGCCACTCATTTTCAATTTTTTTCGGATTGGTATTTGAAAAATTAGTAGTTACGAAAAACCATTGATTTCTTTTCATATGTGTATATATGTATGTATCATAGTTAATAGTAACTCGATTCTGTGTCTGACTGTATTTGATGTTCACAAATAAATTAGATGAAATTAAAAATGGAACTAGTTTCTGGTCGATTTCCTCCTCAGAAATAATTATCAACTTTTCTTCTCCCCACGGAAGATGTATGAAGACAAACACACGTGTTTCAGACCAGGAATTTACTGGAACAACGTTCACTAGTTTAGTACATACAGAGTGCAATGTGGCCGGATTCAGTACTGCACGAATCGGCAAGAGAGATCAAGCTTTACGTAGAACGCAAAATGACTTGATCAGGCTCTACACAGACCGAAATAAGACTTGACAAGGTTTTAAACAGACTGAAAGAAGACTTGATGCTCTAAAGAGACCAAATGAAGAATTGATAAAGCTCCACACAGACCGATGCAAGACTTAACAGAGCACCACATAAACTGAAAGATAATTTAATAAAGCTCCACACAGTGAAACATAACATGATAAACTCTACACTGAGCGAAACGTTGTCCCAATAAAAGCCTGCTCTGCTACTTCCCTTTTTGTCTTCGTACTCACAACAACACACAACAGTTCATCCACCATAACTCAACCTTTCTTCCTGTCTTCAGTAACTCTCCTTGCTGCTCCACTCTCAAGCAATTGTTTAATATCTAAATAAAAGTAAATAAACTTTTTTTTTTTTTTTAGGAAAAAATACCCATTACTTCTCTCTCGTTGCTGTATAACCCGTATGGGTTTAGCGTTTGTTTTTGAACATATATGACTGATTAATAAAAATATTAAATAATAATAATAATTAATAATAACATTTTGCATTGTACATTAATGATTTTGACCTGTGATGATTTATGGTCTGTTTATCATGTTTAATCATATAATTCCTCAATGCATTTTTCCCTCTTCATAATACTTCTACACCTGATTCTCTTTCCATTCAATATTACTTCTAGTCCTGGCATTCTTCCCACTCCATATTACTTCTAGACCTGGCACTCTTCCCACTTCATCTTCTAGACCTGGCACTCTCCTTAATGCATCTTGCTTCTAGACCTGGCACTCTTCCCAGGGTATCCTACTTGTAGTCCCCGGCACTCTTCCTGGCTTCTCACCTGGAAGCAGTTACACTAATCCTTGTCCTGACACTCGCAGCCCCAGGACCTGTGCACTTCACATTATGTATCCCCGTCCTTCTTCATCCCCTTCCACAGGCCGACCCCAGCAGCATCGATCTGGTGAAGCTGTCTCCCAACAGAACCCGGAGGTCGCACGACCGAGGTATGTCCGTGCAGAGCGATCACCTAGGCTCCAACACTACGCTCTCCTCTTCGGCTTCCTCAGAGATGGAGTCTGGAAGACACTCTTCCGAGGGTGCCATAGGTGGAGGGGGAGGTTCCTCTCCTCTCAGTCACGGACGGGAGATGTAAAATGCACCGACCAATGTACGCATGGAACACTCAAGTACTCTGGGAACGTACATCATGAGTATTGTTACCTGTGTCCAACTACAAGAGTATTTTTATGCCCATGATGAAAAAAAAAATTCTCAGCTAGTAACCGTGCAGGTGTGTGTGCTGTGTATAGAAAAATATTTCCTTTTGTAAACTCAAATGTGAGAGGATCGAGCACAGATGGTATGTAAGACTATATATAATTTACGAAGTAGACTAGGAACCAAACATTTGAGGATAATTTTTATATAGGAAGTGGGCATTCAGACCTTTTGGTCGTTTACAAATATCTATACTCACGAAATCGTAATAATACGGTGGGGTTTTCAACCCACGGTACGAGTGGGTTCAAAACCCCGCCCGTACCGTGGGCATATATGTTTGTTTTACTGCAAATAAGTTGTATTTTTGCTGAGGGAGATTTTAAATGTATAATGTATGCGTAATGTGTGTTATTTGTGCAGATATGGATGCCTACTTGCTGATCTAATGTTTAAGTAAACATTTTAGAAAAAAACATATTTTTACTGCAGCAGAGAGATTAATGTATTCACAGCATTCTTTTTTTTTGTGAATTTGTGCATAAATATAAGAATAAGTCGGCTTTTCAATTGTGTGATTAATATGGATTGATTCTCTGAACTGTTACATCCCCAACATCCGTTCAGAGTGCAGACACTGTGCTTCCCACCTCCAGAACTCTAACGTGCCTATATATATATATACATATATATATATATATATATATATATATATTATATATATATATATATATATTTATATATATATATATATACATGTGTGTTTTCTGGCTGGTGGTGTGCAGGTAACATGCAGCCTTAATGACCCTCGTGTAGTCGAAAGGCTTTAAACCTATAGTAATAAACAGTCATCTTTTTTCCTCACTTGGGCACACGATGTATTTCAAATAAGATGATGTGGTATTTTTTAAATTCACTTTTCAGTGGTATTTGAGACTTTATCGTGTAGATAAAATAGATTAGGTCCCATGAAATTATAGGCCTATCTGTTAAAAATTTATTAAATTGATAATATGTAATACGTTATCAGGAGTCTAACTGTGCAGTTCGGATTTATTATATCAATGAATCCAGAAAAAGACATTAATTTGGACAAAATTCGTTCTAGGTAGAACTTTTACAAGCCATAAAATTTTTTTACTTAAGGATTAGTTAATTGTGCTTAAATCTTATTAACATAAAGCTGTTTAAGGATGCATGTGTTTACAACTAATCAAGAATATTATAACCCCAAATAAGAGTCTATCTGGGACTGAAGTAAAGTCTAAGTGTATAACACTGAGATAAAGTCCTTCAGGGAGGAGCTGCTCCACGCTGAGCACACGCATCAAGACAGATGCACTCATCAGAATATATACCGTATACAATGTGAAAGAATACCAGAGTGTAAATAGGAAATAAAACCAGGGCGATTTCATGTGCTTACACATATATTTTTTGTTATTATTATTAACACATCGGCGTTTCTCACCAAGGTAGGGTGGCCAGAAAAAGAAAAACTTTCATTATTCACTCCATCACTGTCTTGCCAGAGGCATGCTTACACTACAGTTATAAAACTGCAACATTAACACCCCCATTCAGAGTGCAGACACTGTACTTCCCATCTCCAGGAATCAAGTCCGGCCTGCCGGTTTCCCTGAATCCCTTCATAAATGTTACCTTGCTCACACTCCAACAGCACGTCAAGTCCTAAAAAACATTTGACTCCTTTTACTCCTATCTAACACGCTCACGCATGCTTACTGGTAGTCCAAGCCCCTCACACACAAAACCTCCTTAACCCCTTCCCTCCAACCTTTTCTAGGCCGACTGCTACCCCGCCTTCCCTCCACTACAGATTTATGCACTCTCGAAGTCATTCTATTTTGTTCCACCCTCTCTACATGTCCAAACCACCTCAACAACCCCTCCTCAACCCTCTGCATAATAGTTTTGGTAATCCCACACCTCCTTCTAATCTCCAAACTACGGATTGTCTGCATTATATTCACACCACACATTGCCCTCAGACATGACATCACTGCCTCCAGCCTTCTCCTTGTTGCAACATTCACAACCCATACCTTATACATTCACAACCCATGCCTTACACATATATCTTCAGAGTAATAGCTGTTCCTATTCCTTTGAAGATGTGTGTAATCACATGAAACCGGTCAGGTTTTATTTTCTATTTTCACTGTGGCATTTTTAAATATTTACAATCACGCATTTTATTGTGATTTCTTCCGCAGTATACAATACTAGCTTAAGCATAGGTTGTTCCAGTGAAGCTGCTTGTCCACTTGTGTCGTTGTCTACAGAGCTGTGGTGCTCACTGCTCCAGCCATGATGGTTCAGAGAACGACAGTTGATAAATTAGCACATGTGCAACACTTGGTATCTTTAATGGGAACGTTCCGCACACAGTGCTTCATCAGTCCATAAAGGTAATCAGTCCTCGTTCATCAATCTTTTCAGACTGGTGATTGATTACACGACTCAAGTGAGGGATGATTACCTCAAACTCCTCCGTCTCACTCAATCTTTAAGAACTGATGAAGCCACTGTGTGGCGAAACTGTCCCTCATTAAAGAACCAAGTGTGCACATGGTCTAATTTTCATCAGAATCTTGTAGATAACGCAACAGTGTTAACGAGCACAAAGAGTTACATACACGTATCTCGCGACTTCAAATCTTCTGAAGAGCAAACTTTCACTTTTGGATTTAATAAGCAGCTGAATGTTTCGTGGTGTTCAAGCGACTTCTAATAACCTATGTTACAGATCAATTTCTTTGTAAGCTGTATTATGACAAGCAAAAGATATTGTTTGTGGAAAGATTGGCGTCATACATTTGGATACCTTCATGTTGTCATGCACATGCGTGTCCTAATTTAACTTTATGATGTAACTTGTCAGCGATAACGCTGTTATGACAGTGACTATCATGAAGTACTTTATAAGCATAACGTTCTCCTGCTGTAATTAGCAGAATCGTTTCTAAAAGTGATGCATAAAGTACGTTTTCAATGACGTTTCATAAAAGTGACGTTGTCATAAAGTGACGTTGTCATAAAAGTACGTTGTCATAAAAGTGACGTTGTCATAAAAGTGACGTTGTCATAAAGTGACGTTTGTCATAAGTGACGTTGTCATAAAATGATGTATAAAAGTGACGTTGTCAAAAAATGAGTTGTTAAAAGTGCGTTGTCATAAAAGTGACGTTGTCATAAAGTACGTTGTCATAAAATGACGTTGTCATAAAAGTGACGTTGTCCTTAAAATGTACGTTGTCTAAAATGTACGTTGTCATAAGTGACGTTGTCATAAAGTACGTTGCATAAAGTGACTTAGTCATAAAAGTGACGTTGTCATAAATGACGTAGTAAAAAGTTGACGTTGTCATAAAGTGCGTTGTCATAAAAGTGACGTTGTCATAAAAGTGACGTTCATAAAAGTGACGTTGTCATAAAAGTGACGTTGTCATAAAAGTGACGTTGTCATAAAAGTGACGTTGTCATAAAAGTGACGTTGTCATAAAAGTGACGTTGTCATAAAAGTGACGTTGTCATAAAAGTGACGTTGTCATAAAGTGACGTTGTCATAAAAGTGACGTTGTCATAAAAGTGACGTTGTCATAAAAGTGACGTTTGTCATAAAAGTGACGTTGTCATAAAAGTGACGTTGTCATAAAAGTGACGTTGTCATAAAAGTGACGTTGTCATAAAAGTGACGTTGTCATAAAAGTGACGTTGTCATAAAAGTGACGTTGTCATAAAAGTGACGTTGTCATAAAAGTGACGTTGTCATAAAAGTGACGTTGTCATAAAAGTGACGTTGTCATAAAAGTGACGTTGTCATGCATGTAACATTGTCATCATGTAACGTTGTCATTCATACACCATTGAATGTACGCGAAGACTACAATATTTTTGGCAATGCTCTGGTGGATTTTTTGTTTTGTTTGACGGAGTGAATAAAGTGGACTTTGTAACAACTCAGTTTTTTATTACAAGTGCGTTAGAATAAAAGAAATGAAGGAATTCTGTAAATTTGTTGATGTTAACTGTAAACAACTAGTAAATGAACTAGATAGTTAGAACTCTTTCATCTAAGTAGCGAGAACTCTAAAATAGATTCCCAAACTGAAATCACGTTTTTGGAGTCAAACTAAATACCCTGCTGTATTGAGTGCTTTAAAACCCATGTGAAGAACTCTGGCTGATCTTCGGGCACACTCGAGCAGCAACTTCCAGTTAAATTGTTGTAATGATGAAAAGCGAAAGTTCGCAGCTGTTGAAGCTGTAACTACACAGGATTTAATACAGACATTACTAGGAAGGAACAAACCGTCTTAATTTTAGTGTAAAAACTGGAAATTCCTTATGAAGGCTTGACAAAATTATTAAAAAAGTGAAACTATTGCACAGAATTTCAAGGTGTCTTTTATCTCTTATAAAATAATACAGTTTTACTAAATTTTTCTCTTTAAAATGCAGCTAGAGACCAAGTTTGATTTAAAAATTTAATGTTCTTGCTTGCATCGACACCATGCCTAACCCTTCTAGGGTAGGGTAGGTGCCTGAGCCCGAGCCTTTAGCTCATAAGACTGTCATTCCCATTAGCCCCCTTGGGGCGGGGATGGCAGACCAGAGAGGCCTAGCTTGTGGCTAGGCCTGGGGACAGTTGGTCCCAAAGATGAGGAGGTACTTGTGCCTCCTCCCATGGGAGACTTAGGTCTCAGACACTCCCTAAAGAGGGAGCCAAGGCCGGGCCACCACTTGGAAAAGGCCCGGGCCGGGAGAATACCGGCTAATCTTTAATAATAATAATAAATAATGTTCTTGCCGCATGTTAGTGATAAAATTGACCAACATGGACTGATTCATCACTAGTGATGAACATAAAATATAGTACTCAGGTCGGAGGTTTCGGGAACTGTCAACATCTTAAAAATATCCAGTGGGTTCCACACAAGAATTTATCCAAAGTGGTCAAATGCGGACAAAACAATGGCTTCCGTTTTTATTTTTTTTATATATATAAATTTGATAATGAACTATATGATAAGCTTTTATGTTTTGAAAAGGAACATTAGCAATGAAAAAGTTGCAGAGTGGAATGCAATAAAAGTACTTTACACTGGCTGAAATCACCGTCACTAGACAACCATCACCACACAGACACATGCACATGTTTTCCAGCTCTAATTCTTCTGAATGTGTTTTCTCATATATTGAAAAAATTATATCTCGAAGTCTCAGCCTTCAATTCCTACCTTGTTAAAAAAGTATATATATATATATTTTAAATTCCATAAAACACCGAAATCCATCGCTGAGATACCAAGGGTTATTTAATCCAGTGAAAATCACGATAATTAAAATTAGGTTAAAATGTTGTATCGAGTTAATGATAATTCTATATTAAAACCGAGTATTATTTAACCGCATGTTAAATGTACCGCAGGTCATATATTTTTCACTATTTAAAAGATAAACCAGTTTTAACGTCAGAAAATCTGCTCACTTATAAACCAATAACAAAGTATGATTGTAAAATATTTCCTATGAACGTTAAATAAACTGATGAATAAATTGAGAATTGCTGACAAGTTTGAAGTTTCAAATATAATTTGTTTTAGAATGAATTTTTATATTCAGTTCCGGACAAAAGATCTTTACAGGGCGAAACGTTGTCCCAATAAAAGTTTATTCTGCTTCTTGTGTCCTTGCCTTGACAAAAAGAACTGATCTTACCTGTGACAGAAAACCTGTGTTACAGATGTTACTGTACAACAACACAGACTGCTAAACATGTGTTACAGATGTTACTGTACAACAACACAGACTGCTAAACACGTGTTACAGATGTTACTGTACAACAACACAGACTGCTAAACATGTGTTACAGATGTTACTGTACAACAACACAGACTGCTAAACATGTGCTACAGATGTTACTGTACAACAACACAGACTGCTAAACATGTGTTACAGATGTTACTGTAGAACAACACAGACTGCTAAACATGTGTTACAGATGTTACTGTACAACAACACAGACTGCTAAACATGTGTTACAGATGTTACTGTACAACAACACAGACTGAGAAATCCTGACAAGTGTTAAGAAAAAATACCAGTCAGACATCAGTCTTAACATTCAAGTGTTCGTGTATGACACACGTTAGGTTAAGTAATGTTAGGACAGGTGTTTCCTGACGCTGGTCTGAGATGACGACCCGCCGTTGGAGCTTCTAATCATGTGACTGAAGCCTTCCGCTGGCTTACTCGTCCACCCCCCTCAAAAACTAGGGTCATAGTTATAACCATTTCGTGTATAACACAGTTTCACTAATCAGGAAAACGGCGAATAACGCTGTAAAAAAAATTGTGGGGAGTTACAAGTCTATATAATAATAATAATAATAATAATAATAATAATAATAATAATAATAATAAAATAATAATAATAATAATTATAATAATAATAATAATAATAATAATAATAATAATAATAATAATAATAATAATAATAATAATAATAATAATAATAATAATTATAATAATAATAATAATAATAATAATAATAATAATTAACTATTAATCCCACAACTCTCCTCATCAACCTATAATGCATTTCTTTTACAAAACCTATAACTATAAACAACCATGGTGGCACCACACGTCCCATGTCTGTAGTCTGTTTTTACTGGTAAATAGTTTCCCCTCTCTCGTATGTACCCGAACCTGACCCTCACTATCCACATAAATTCTCTTTACTGTTTTTACTAACTTACAAGCTATGGTACAGGTGTAGCATTGTGAATACTGTTGTAACATCTGCGTCACTGCTGCATTGTTAAGCTTATCATATGTCTGAAGATGTGTGTAAACATATGAAAGCACTTAGGTGTTTTTCTCTATTTTCACTGTGGTATTTTTTTTAAATCTTCTATTTTTATTATTGCTGTTATTGTTATTATTTTTTATTATTACTGTTATTATACTTTATTATTATTGTTATAATTTATTATTACTGCTACTGTTGTATTATTATTATTTATAATTATTTTTTTATTATTATATTGATGTTATGATATTATTTTTATTATTTATGGAGAAGCACTAAACCCTCAGGGGTCATAAAACTTCTGGGAAATGTAGAAAATGAGATTCGATCCGAGGAAAGGAAGGGCACCTCCAGCTCCTCGGATCAAGAGGCTTTATCATCATCAAGGCAACCCCTTTCCTCTCCCTCTCTTGAAAGGTTTGAAATCTACCGTCAAATTCAATTTGTGATTACCATCTACAAAGCAGCTGTGATCTCATTTGGTTCGACCGAAACGAAGCTTTAAAAAACGTTTTAACGAAACACCCAAAGTCATCATTATTAAAAACTTTGCTAATGGAGGAGAAATGAAGCACAAAACTTCATAATAAAATCATTCAACGTTTCGGCACTGGACTTTTCGACATTCTCTTTTAAATCAGAACGGGTGAATTACGAAGAAGATTTTAGAACGACATTTTATGTTATATGGAAGGTAATCAGCTTTGATACGAGGAATGGGAGGGCAGCTCCAATTCCTTGGATTAAAGCCCCTTTTCAGGGGTCCTGTTTTCAAGAAAGACCTCGAAAAAAAACTTCAATTAATTCCTCTATTGGCCAGGCTATTGTGCTTTGGCTTCTTTGCATGTAGGGAGCAGCAACAGTCTGTTTGGCAAGCCAGGCTTTCAGCAGGTTTAATATGGTGTTGATAAAAGAGACCATCAGCCTTTTATATACACATAGTGATATGTATTTCTTAATGTTTATACACGATGATGTGTATCTCTCAGTATGTGTACACGGAGAGATGTGTCTCTCTCAGTGTGTGTACACAAAGTGATGTGTATCTCTCAGTGCGTGTACACAGTGATGTGTATCTCTCAGTGTGTGTACACAGAGTGATGTGTATCTCTCAGTGTGTGTACACAGAGTGATGTGTATCTCTCAGTGTGTACACAGAGTGATGTGTATCTCTCAGTGTGTGTACACAGAATGATGTGTATCTCTCAGTGTGTGTACACGGAGAGATGTGTATCTCTCAGTGTGTGTACACAGAGTGATGTGTATCTCTCAGTGTATGTACACGGAGAGATGTGTATCTCTCAGCGTGTGTACACGAAGAGATGTGTATCTCTCAGTGTGTGTACACGGAGAGATGTGTATCTCTCAGTGTGTATACACGGAGAGATATGTATCTCTCAGTGTGTATACACGGAGAGATGTGTATCTCTCAGTGTGTGTACATGGAGAGATGTGTATCTCTCAGTGTGTGTACACAGAGATGTAGATCTGTGTATATATACCAAGAGGTATGCATTTTTAAGTGCATATATACTGAGAGGTGAGTATCTGTCAGTGTATATACTCTGAGAGGTGTATGTATATGTATATCTCTCACTATACATACATAGAGTTTACTTTAATCCATAACTTACGGGAAGCGCTAAACCCGGAGGCATCAGGTAACTCCTGGGAAACGGGAGGCAATCAGGTTTGATCCTAGGAGCTCGAGGCTCCACGTACATTATATCTTTACCACGAACCATTACCCATGGTATATGTCTAACTCGAGGCTCCACGAACCATGAAGAACTAAGGTGTATCTCTACCATGAAGCTCTACGGTGTATCTCTACCATGAAGCTCTACGGTGTATCTCTACCATGAAGCTCTACAGCGTATCTCTACCATGAAGCACTGCGGTGTATCTCTACCATGAAGCTCTACGGTGTATCTCTACCATGAAGCTCTACGGTGTATCTCTACCATGAAGCTCTACGGTGTATCTCTACCATGAAGCTCTACGGTGTATCTCTACCATGAAGCACTGCGGTGTATCTCTACCATGAAGCTCTACGGCGTATCTCTACCATGAAGCTCTACGGTGTATTCTACATGAAGCTCTACGGTGTATCTCTACCATGAAGCTCTACGGTGTATCTCTACCATGAAGCACTGCGGTGTATCTCTACCATGAAGCTCTACGGCGTATCTCTACCATGAACCTCTACGGTGTATCTCTACCATGAAGCTCTACGGTGTATCTCTACCATGAAGCTCTACGGTGTATCTCTACCATGAAGCTCTACGGTGTATCTCTACCATGAAGCTCTACGGTGTATCTCTACCATGAAGCTCTACGGTGTATCTCTACCATGAAGCTCTACGGTGTATCTCTACCATGAAGCTCTACGGCGTATCTCTACCATGAACCTCTACGGTGTATCTCTACCATGAAGCTCTACGGTGTATCTCTACCATGAAGCTCTACGGTGTATCTCTACCATGAACCTCTACGGTGTATCTCTACCATGAAGCTCTACGGCGTATCTCTACTATGAAGCTCTACGATGTATCTCCACCACGATTAGAAACCACGGAACGGGTAAGGTTTGAACACAGCTTTTGTTTCCTCTGTGTAACTCGTATAAAAAAAAGGCAGCAGCATACTGATGTATCAGATTTTGTTTAAAAGAAAAAACACACGAGGCAGAGCAGGTGATGCGCAGGTGACTACATTTTTCCACTCTCACTCGCACGTACTGAGTCACGACGTGAATAGTCCATACTTAAATCGCAAAGTTCAATTTTTTTTCTCTTTTTCCATCGATGCTCAGTACTGATCTGTGAGGCAATGAAATGTTCATCCACGTCTCGCTCACCACCTGCTGGATGACACATGTGCAACACCTGCGGGTTATCAAGAATGATTTAGGTGTTGCACATGTGCCTCAGCCTTTCGGTAATACACCCTATCGTCTGATGATCGATGAGCAAAGGAAAGAATCTCGCTTTGTGAGTTGAAACAAAAGTTGCCCAGGTGTTGCTTATAAGTGGAGGTGGGAAGGTGTACTGACTGACATTATTCCAGCTGTCATTGGTGAGTATGGACGTGACTTAGATTCCACCGATTATCTGGAAGAAACGATGCGGAATAAGACTTTTCAGTACAGTGTTTTGCACTGTGTAGACCTTTATAATAGACTAATTCAGCTCTACACAGAGTGAAGTTTTAAATAAACGCTTCTTTAATGTCTGACGGGATATATACCCTGAGGGAGGTATTTCCCTCAGTATATACATACTAAGAATATTTTAGTAGCTATCTGACGAATTAAAGTATATTCTTGTCTGGTGGTGAAATGTTTTCGTGCAGCCTTAAGCGTAGTGGAGTCGACAGGCTTGAAACCCATTAACCAACCAACCTAACCAATGTGTGACTATACGTCAATACAGATGAGTGTTTGCTTGGCTCATGTGGGTTGCTCACTAGCTTATTTCTCTTTATATTATTGAGGCCCAGTATGTGTAATTACATGTTTTAAAGATTTTATTAGTAATTTCCGAGCCAAACTGAATATAGCAAGTTATTAACAGTGAAGAGGTGAATTGATTTTCATGTTTATTAAGGTCAGGTTTCAAATTCTCTATATGTATAAAGACTCCAACAATCTTAGGTCAAGTGAATTAGAGCATTTATTAAATTATTAAAGTTACTAGAATTTAATGGGTGATTTAAGGTAACTGCATGATCCTTAATTTCAGAGTGTGATAGGTGAGTCAAAACTCTGTAAAACGCACCTTCATACTCTCATATTCTAATCTGGAAATTTCTGAAGAACTGCCAATATACAGCAACGAACAATTGGGACTTTTACAGCTATATACAAAATTTGAGCCTAAAGGGGTAGGGAATCTGTTTTTGAATTTGAAGAATAAACCAATAGTTAAGGAATTAGCAAAAGCAATTCTAAAAGAAATTGGAAGATAAGGATCAAAAAATAATGTTGAAAGTTGCGTTACTCAGCTCAAGTTGTAGAAAATTTTGAATGTAATATATTTTAGATTCTGATGATGTAAGAAGAAACATACGAAACATCAGTAAAGAAACTGAATATCCATTGAATTATATCCCTTAATTTATATCTGTGGCCTCTTGTTGTCCTTAGTGCAAATGCTAAGAAAACGTATGTCCTTTTATTAGGTTGGGTTAACAATACTTTGTCTATAAGGCTGGCATCATAATGCTGGGTTCATAAGGTTGGGTTCATATGCCTGGGTTCATATGCCTGGGTTCATGTGCCTGGGTTCATATGCCTGGGCTCATATGCCTGGGTTCATATGCCTGGGTTCGTATGGCTAGGTTCATATGCCTGGGTTCATGTGCCTGGGTTCATATGCCTGGGCTCATATGCCTGGGTTCATATGCCTGGTTCGTATGGCTAGGTTCATATGCCTGGGTTCATGTGCCTGGGTTCATATGCCTGGGCTCATATGCCTGGGTTCATATGCCTGGGTTCGTATGGCTAGGTTCATAGGCTTACTGCCGAAAGAACAAATCTTTCCGTGCCGTTCTCAGTTACTTTACACACTATGTCACAGGTTCGTGATGTGTCTTCTGGTATGTAACCTTTACTGAGGATGTAGAGAATAATTCACAAATAGATAATAATCTCACAAACAGGTATTTATTGTGGTTCAAAACAACGACATGCATATATTTACAAACTAAAACATCGTACCAGAAACTGGGAAAAATGCTTAGCACTGCGCCCGATGTTTTTACAATGTTTCTGTTATTTTCTACAGTCACTGATGATGAGTTCATAGAGACCTCGAAAAGATTTTATGAACATCGTTTTCACAGTTTCTGGAACGGTACTTGGATATCTAATTACCAAGGAAACTTGCGATTATTTGTCATGTAATCAAACATCTGTTACAGTGAATCGTAATGGCCATGATGCCGCAGGTATCAGTCACGCTGTGGGTGTTGATGGATGCAGTGACATCTGTGGTAGCAGGCAAGTTTCACACAGGTGTTTTGTAAACACGACTCACCATGTGTTTGACGCTGACTGAACTTATTGCCTTCGTACTTGTGTTAAATTGTGGACAATATAAAAACAAAATACTGATAAAATGAAGAGAAAAACCTAAGCGTTTTCATGTATGCACATCAGAAGATATGTGTAAGCACATGAAAACACTCAAGTTTTCCAAATTGTAAAGGTAGGAGGGAGGGGGTAAAGGAGGTTTTGTGGGCTAGGGGCTTGACTTGCAGCAAGCGTGCGTGAGCGTGTTAGATAGGAGTGAATGGAGACGAATGGTTTTTGGGACCTGACGAGCTGTTGGAGTGTGAGCGGGGTAATATTTTGTGAAGGGATTCGGGGGAAACAGGTTAGCCGGACTTGAGTCCTGGAATTGGGAAGTACAATGCCTGCACTTTAAAGGAGGGGTTTGGGATATTGGCAGTTTGGAGGGACATCTAAACCTTCTTATTTGAGCGCCCCTGGAAAGACAATGATTATGTATGAGTGATGGTGAAAGTGTTGAGTGATGATGAAAGCTTTTTCTTTCTTTTTGGGTTTTTCTTTCTGTTTTGGTCACTCCTGCCTCGGGTGACCCAAATATATACATACATATATATATATGTATATATATATATATATATATATATATATATATATATATATATATAATATATATATATATATATATATATATATATATATATATATATATATATATATATATATATATATATATATATATATATATATATTATATATATATATATATATATATATATATATATATATATATATATGCTTACTTCTTCCATATTATTTCTCTTTTTAAATTATTAAAGAGGTGAGCAGAGGTGGAGGCTGGGAGAGACTGGCTCGGGTCGGCGCCAACTATAAAAATCCTCTTAGTTTCAGGTATTTCCTCGACCTCATGCACTTACCTGTATGTAAAACCATTGTGTTGTTGGGCAGTGTCTTGTTTAAATATTAAATTACCTCGTGCGTTTCGTGGGGTAATAAACGTTTTGTGTTGCAGTACTGTGTTGCATAATTTAGTGTTGTGTGGACGATTTTTCTTCGTACTTGAAGTGTTGTGTGTAAAAAGAAGAAGGTGTGCGTCGTAAGACGTCTAAAAGTGGTCGTGTCGGCAGGTTTCCGCGAGCCCCACACTTCCTGGTAGCAGCAGAGGACTGGCCACCTCACGTCTACCTCCACACTGACCCTAGCGGGTCAATCCAGGTCACGGGACCTATGGGTCAACTCCTCGACGCTCTGGCTGCCTCGCTTAACTTTACGTCAGTATTTTTTTGATAACCTGCTAATTCTTGCTGTTGCATGGAATTTTTTTTTGCTTTGCAACTGGAGAAAGAGAAATCTCTCCGGCTATTATTTTTAGTTTATATTCAGGTTCATATACTTGTCTTTGTTAGCTCAATAATAACCACTATGTAAATTTTCTCAAATAGAAGAATGTATATTTATACAAATAAGAGTATGAATAACTAAAGTGCAATAAACACCTTTAATAAACATTAATAATGCACATGAGGTGTAATAAATATTAATAAACACTAATAACCCACATGGAGACAGAAACTCAGGAGATTAAATAATCTGTATATTTCGATCCCCTTTTGGGTTCGAAATATATAGATCAATTAACGAAATATACAGATCAAATTACGAAATATACAGATCAAATAACGAAATATACAGATCAAATAACGAAATATACAGATCAAATAATGAAATATACAGATCAAATAACGAAATATACAGATCAAATAACGAAATATACAGTTCAAATCACGAAATATACAGTTCAAATAACGAAATATACAGTTCAAACAGCGAAATATACAGATCACATAACGAAATATACAGATCAAATAACGAAATATAGAGTTCAAATAACGAAATATACAGATCAGATAACGAAATATACAGTTCAAATAACGAAATATACAGTTCAAATAACGAAATATACAGATCAGATAACGAAATATACAGATCAATTAACAAATATACAGGTCAAATACAAATATACAGTAACAGCGAAATATACAGATCAATAACGAATATACACTCTCAAATAACGAAATGTACAGATCAATAACGAAATATACAGACAAATAACGAAATATACAGATCAAATAACGAAATAAACACATCAAATAACTAATATCAGATCAAATAACGAAATATACAGATCAAATAACGAAATATACAGATCAAATAACGAAATATACAGATCAAATAACGAAATATACAGATCAAATAACGAAATATACTGATCAAATAACGAAATATACGATCAAATAACTAAATATTACATGATCAAATAACGAAATATACAGATCAATAACGAAATATACGATCAAATAACGAAATATACAGATCACATAACGATATTACAGTTCAAATAACGAAATACAGATCAAATAACGAATATACAGATCAAATAACTAAATATACAGATCAAATAACGAAATATACAGTTCAAATAACGAAATATACTGATCAAATAACGAAATATACAGATCAAATAACGAAATATACAGATCAAATAACGAAATATACAGATCAAATAACGAAATATACAGATCAAATAACGAAATATACAGATCAAATAACGAAATATACTGATCAAATAACGAAATATACAGATCAAATAACTAAATATACAGATCAAATAACGAAATATACAGATCAAATAACGAAATATACAGATCAAATAACGAAATATACAGATCACATAACGATATATACAGTTCAAATAACGAAATATACAGATCAAATAACGAAATATACAGATCAAATAACTAAATATACAGATCAAATAACGAAATATACAGTTCAAATAACGAAATATACAGATCACATAACGAAATATACAGATCAATTAATCTTCTGAGTCTGTGTCTCCATGAGCATTGACAAGTGTTCATTACACTTTAGTTATTCACAATATTGTTTGTATAAATATACATTCTCTTGTTTGGGAAAATTGATATCGTTTTGCTTGCGTAAATATAATTTCTTGGTTGGGTAAACAAATATTAACTTATTTGGGTAAATTTACATTATTTTGTTATGGTAAATATATATTATTATAAACTCAAGAAAACTCAGAATATAAAATTTGAGTTGAATGTTTTAAGTGAGGTCCTTTTCAGATTGGAGGTTCACAGTTCCTCATATTTTGTGTTTCTTCCTCCTCATAAATTAATAGGTTAGATTAGGTAATATTCGTCAGGAAACAGGACAAGTGTTTTCTGACTCTGGTTTTAGTCATTTGGAGACCCGCCACTGGAGCTTTTGGTCATGTGATCGAGGCCTTCGGCTGGCTTACCAGTCCATCTCTTAAATTTTTAAGATGAATATTGTTACCGAATACGGTTTGTTAACCAAAAGTTGTTAATTAGCCTACTATACGTCTATGAACAAGCTTACCTATTGCTAAGACGGATTTGTGTATTAATCAGTTATTGGCACACATTCTGGTAAGAATAATTTTAACTTTGTATAGCTTTAAGAAAGACACAGAGATTACTGATAATCCGTTTTCTACTAAATTTCGTGAACACAGATTCTAATTTCATTTTCCAAGAAACTTGTGCTGCAGGTACAGTGTTGTACCAGGTGATGGATACTGGGGAGCTCCACAGGAGAATGGATCTTGGAACGGCATGATAGGCACAGTACTGAGGAAGGTCAGTTCTAATTTACAGGCGCTAATGAACAGCATGATAGAATAGTACAAAAGGTAAGTGTCGATCGACACCATGCCCAGCCCTTCTAGGGCAGGGTAGGTACCTGAGCCAGAGCTTGCAGCTCACAAGACTGCTATTCCCATTAGCCCCCTTGGGGTGGGGATGGCAGACCAGAGAGGCCTAGCTTCTCCCTACGAGCCCCGTGAGGGCGGGGAATGTGGCTAGGCCTGGGGACAGTTGGTCCCAACGATGAGGAGGTACTTGTACCTCCTCCCATGGCAGACATTAGTCTGAGATACTCCCGAGACGGAGCCAAGGCCGGGCCACCACTTGGAAAAGGCCCGGGCCGGGAGAATACAGGCAAATCAAGAAGAAGAGGATAAGTGTCATTAGGTGTCCTAGTCAAAGGCTCAGTTAACCTTGTCTAAAAGGTACATAACTCTGGTGAGTGTGCGTCTGCCTGTTACATGTGTATGCGAGTTTGTGTGTGTGTGTGTGTGTGTGTGTGTGTGTGTGTGTGTGTGTGTGTGTGTTTGTTACGTATTGCATATTGTCTGTGAATTTTGTATATATGTATCTTTCATATATGTATTTATGTGTATGCTGGTCTATTATGTATTTATGTGTCTGTTGCCTGAGTCTTTTATAAATATGTATATATCGAAGAAATCACAATAAAACACGTGATTGAAAATATGTAAAAACACCACAGTAAAAACAGTAAATAAAACTTGAGCGCTTTCATGTGCTTGCACACACACATCTTCCTCTGAAGATCGTGTAAGCACATAAAAGCGCTCAGGCTCTATTATCTATTTTCATTGTGGTATTTTTACGTATATATGTACGTGTGTGTGTGTGTGTGTGTGTGTGTGTGTGTGTGTGTGTGTGTGTGTGTGTGTGTGTGTGTGTGTGTGTGTGTGTGTGTGTGTGTGTGTGCGTGTGCCTGTTACGTATGTGTACATGCTGTGCTCCTGTTCTTCCACATGTATGAGCACACCTCATACATGTGCCTGCCTGTCTTATACATGTGCCTGCTCTCTTGCTTGATATTTTTTCTTTATTTTGTAGCAAGCAGATCTAGGTCTAGGACCGTTTGGTATGTCTTACACCAGGAGCGAAGTAGTGGATTTCACCATCCCTGTCTTCTTGGAGATGTTGCATGTTTTAGTCTCTCGACCTCTACCCATGCCTGATCCTTGGGGCTTCCTGGCACCCTTCACGTGAGTACTGACACCTGTCTAGCCTGCCCTACAAATCTTACCTGACATAACTTGTTGAGTTACACAAGTGTTCGGTATCTAGGTGTTATTTTGTAGAGTTTCTCACACCATTGGCTTTATAAATACAATACAGAAGACTGGAAAGGTAAATACAAAATTTTAAACGTGTGCGGGTCATAAAGGTGAATGATTGTAGAAGCTACGTCTTTTGTTAACTATGCACCAGACACTGCCTGTATATCAATAGTATTATATACCGACATGTATCTTAAAAAGGTGCAATATGCGATTTATAGCGTTTGAAAACACGAATCGTCCCTTACAGACTTCATAAGTTCTCGCCATTTGATACACTGGGGAGAACTGATAACTTTGTTAATTGAGAATTGACAAAGACTTCCCAATAAAATATTAAAAGCATACTGTGTTTTATTAATAGACTATCTACCTGTACTTATGGCAGGTGGTACGTATGGGTGGCTCTGCTGGTGGCACTGCTGGCTATTATAACAACCAGTGTGTTCATCGTAAGAGCTCTGGGCTTCGGTGGGCCGCTGTCTGCTGCTCAACATGCCTGGGCGTTTTACAGTATCTCTTTTACGCAGCGTGAGTACTCACCTATTTGTGGTTGCATGGGTCGAGACATAGGTCCTGGACCCTCTGCTAGTCACTACTAGGTCCACTCTCTTTCTGCTCCAAGAGCCATATCGTACCTCATCTTAAAGCTGTGTGGATGCTCATCTACTACTGTACTCTCCAGATTGTTCCACTTCCTGACAACTCTAAGGCTGAAGAAATGCTTCTTAACATTCCCATGACTCATTTAAGTTTGTGTGTGTGTGTGTGTGTGTGTGTGTGTGTGTGTGTGTGTGTGTGTGTGTGTGTGTGTGTGTGTGTGTGTGTGTGTGTGCGTGTGTGTGTGTGTGTGTGGTGTGGGGGTGCGTGTGTGTGTGTGTGTGTGTGTGTGCGCGCCTTCAGTTATATTCACCTCCTATACTCACCTGGGGTCGAGACACACAGCATCAGAGTCCGCCTCTGTATCACTGTCAACTAATTTACAGATCCATATCATCCTGGGCTAGTCATACCTGTACTTTACACGTAGGTCTTCCCGTCCTTCCCTGTTTTTCTTCTCTTCCGCAATCTTCCCCTGTTCTCCGTCTCTGTGTTTTCGAGCATCTTATACGTCATGATAACGATGTCCTTGGTTCTGTCTTACAAATTAATCAAGATCTTTCTTCCTATTTTCTCCTCGTTGAATATTTATCACCATGGGAAAATGGAGAAGAACCCTTCCTCGTAAACCAAGCGTGTCTAAAGTGGCAACTAAAATGCCGGGAACAAGGAGCTAGTAACCGCTTCTGTATGAATTACTACGTGTAAAAATTAGGAAAGCTTCCTAAGAGCATTTCTTCTTCTTCTTCTTCTTCTTCTTCTTCTTCTTCTTCTTCTTCTTCTTCTTCTTCTTCTTCTTCTTCTTCTTCTTCTTCTTCTTCTTCTTCTTCGGGTCACTCTGCCTCGGTGGGAGACGGCCGGTGTGTTAAAAGAAATACATATTTAAAGTTTTTTTTTTTTTTGTGTGTGTGTTTCAGCTGTGCCCTGGCTGCCTGTGACTGAGGCTCTGCGCTTCACCTTCATCTTGTGGTTGTTCATCTGTCTGGTGGTCAGTCGCAGCTACAGGTGAATGACTCGCTGAATGAACCACGGACGGAGAATCGAGCCTTTACTGTTCTTCGTGCAGAATGATGCACATGCGGCTTTAGCCCTTCATCAAAATCTGCAAAATACTGTATGTAAACGAGTAAATGTCATTGAGTACAAAAAATGGGGAAGGCTCGATCCTCCGTCCACGAGAAGAGACAAGCTATCTAGTTGACTCACGAAATCATAATAACACGATTGTAACCAATTCACAGAACGGGTGGGGCTTGGACCCATGGCGAGCAAGTCTTAAAATCACAGGCTAGTGCGCTAACCTCCCTCTGGTTCATAGAAATACACCTAGCTGGATCAATCTTAGAGGCAGCTGGCAGAGTGGTTAACGCACTGGCCTTCGAGTTTTAGGACTCACTTGACAAGGGTTCTAACCCCACCCATTCTGGGATATACTGGCTGAAGTTATGGTGTTCACAATGAGCGTAGTAGTAAGTTAGTAGTAGTAGTAGTAGAGGTTTGCCGGTACTTCCGGCCCGGGTCTTCTCCATATGGTGACCCGGCTGTTGCCCCCGGTTGGGGGTGTTGTTCATCTTCTTTCTTCTGTTTTCTTTCTTGGGCCAGCTAGTAAGAGGTGATGTGGTGACAATGAATATTGTCTTATGGTGGTGATGATTGTGGTGTGAAATATATTAGAAATATACCTGAGAAATACATTCTCAGGATACATGCTGAAGTCTGCTCTGAAACATTCCTTATGTCTGCCCCGAAATATTCCTGATATCTGCCCGAAACATTCCTGATGTCCGTCCTGAAACATTCTTGATGTCTTCCCTGAAACATTTCTGATGTCTTCCCTGAAACATTTCTGATGTCTGCCCTGAAATATTCCTGATGTCTGCCCTGAAACATTCCTAATGTCTGCCCTGAAACATCATAATGTCTCACTGAAACATTCTAATGTCTGCCCTGAAACATTCCGATAATGTCTGCACTGAAACATTCCTAATGTCTGCCCTGAAACATCGATAATGTCTGCACTGAAACATTCCTAATGTCTGCCCTGAAACATTCGATAGTCTGCACTGAAACATTCCTAATGTCTGCCCTGAAACATTCCTAATGTCTGCCCTGAAACATCGATAATGTCTGCACTGAAACATTCCTAATGTCTGCCCTGAAACATTCCTAATGTCTGCCTGAAACATTCCTAATGTCTGCCCTGAAACAAATCTGATGTCTGCCCTGATGAATTCTTTATATTTACCCTTACACACCCCTGATATTTGCGCTGACACCCTCCTGATCTCTCTCTTGACACGGCTGATACGGTGGCTGACACGCTGTGATGGATAGTGGAGCGCTGACGTCCCAACTAGCAGTGAAGACGCTGACAGTGAAGTATGACTCGCTGAGAGACGTTCTTGATGACCATAGCCTAACTCTGCTCATGGAAGGCTCTACGGCTCTCACTGCTCACCTTCAGGTATTTACTCTTCTCATGGAGGGTTCTACGGCTCTCACTGCTCACCTCCAGATATTTACTCTTCTCATGGAGGGCTCTACGGCTCTCACTGCTCACCTCAGGTATTTACTCTTCTCATGGAGGGTTCTACGGCTCTCACTGCTCACCTTCAGGTATTTACTCTTCTCATGGAGGGCTCTACGACTCTCACTGCTCACCTCCAGGTATTTACTCCTCTCATAGAGGGCTCTACGGCTCTCACTGCTCACCTCCAGGTATTTACTTCCTCTCATAGAGGGCTCTACGGCTCTCACTGCCCCCCTCTAGCTATTCGCTCGTCCTCGTCCAGTGTAATATCCTTCTGTTTTCATTCTGCAATAATTTTCATAACTAATACATCAACTTGCCCGTCTTGCAGAGAGGTTGAATGCCCTAAATATTTAACTAAACACTGGTTGCATCCGTTGCATAATTACCGTTTGAGTTACTGAAACCTTTTGACCATAATGTTTTTTATGCATCTTAAAACTTTCAACACTCTCTTAAAACTTTCTACTTATCATCGCAAACCTTTTGAACGTAAGGAAAATTCATTCGTCACAGAAATGGTGGGGTTCGAAGCACTGGCTGGCGAGTCCTGATACTCGTTTAGCCATGGATTCAAGCTCCACCCATTCTGTGATTTATCTGCAATCGTGTCATTACGATTTCGTGAGTCAGAATCAACTGGAATCATCTAAATCATTTCTACTTCTTGTATTTTTGTGGAAAAATTTTGTGACAGAATTTCAAATCCACATTTAAAAGGAGTAAAACTTGAAGTGGCATTAACATTTGTTAAGATTCTAGCTGAAGTTTTCAGCCTCTAGCAATAAATGCTGAGACACAGAAGACCTAAGGTTTCACCAATGAGAATTCTGGAAAGTCTGTGAAAGGCCACTAACCAGAACTGTATTCATGGGGAAATGCAACATGAATTCATTCACTTAGGACACTTAAGGACACCTTCAGTGAAGGTGTTATATATGTATATATTTATGTTCGTATACCTCAAGTTGTCGACAGTCATTTGTCTTCTGAATACTCTGTCATAGTGTCTTCCAGGAGAAATTCGATCACCAGACAAGTCAAATTAACTTGTCCCTGTAGTCACTTGTTAATGTGCTGATATTTCTTAATAGTCTTAAGTAAAAATTCAGTAGGGTGGTGGATTCTTGCTCTGTTTCACAATACCAGAGGCGTTATCTACTAGATCATCTGCTAAAACGACTGGTTAAATCCGCTGAACGATACACGAGAGTTTGCATTTCATAATTTTTCCTTCCTTTGGCCTGCTCCTTATCGCAGACGGCTACTGAAGGGGTGTATGGAGAGTTGGCTCAAGCCAGTCGTGTTAGAGCTAAGTTCGTGCGAGCCACCGAGATGTACGAGGCAGCTTACACCCTCATCCCTGACGGTCACCATGCTATGCTCGTCGAGAATGTTGTTTGTAGGAAGATCTACTCTGACTTCTTCAGTGCTAAAGGTCAGTCCCTGGGCAGGTCTGGCTGGGGAGGGAGGGACGGCGAAAGAAGAACATAGGTGGGGGGGGGGGGTGGATAAGTAGGCAGAGAAGGGAAAGAGTTTGGACAGAGGTGAAACAAGGGAAGATGAAGTTAAAACGAGGAGTGAGAGATACTATACATACAATCGTCTCAATATACATTTCCAAACATATTCGTTACACCATAAACTCTCCCCTTGAACACTAAGACACATGTCTAACCCCTGGTGGTGTCAACAGGTCGCTGTAACTTCTACATGTCCACCGACAACTTTTGGAAATTGATCTACGCTATGGTGGTGCAGCGAGGTAGCCCCTTACGTCAGCTCCTCAACTCGAGGTCAGTGTCTCTGCATGCAAATACATGTACTTTCCTTCAAAGGCACATTTGTAAATAATGAAACTGAATTTATACCAGCTGCACGAACTGACCCTCTATGATATATATATAATATATATATATATATATATATATATATATATATAATATATATATATATATATATATATATGTATATATTATATATATATATATATATATATATATATATATATATATATATATATATATATATATATATATATATAATATATATATATATATATATATATATATATATATATATATATATATATATATATATATATATATATATATATATGCAATAAGATCACAGTAAACAGGTGATTTCAAAATATGCAAAACAACCACTCTGAAAGAATAGAGAAATTCCAAGCGCTTTCGTGACTACTCACATTATCAAGGAACTATCTATCATAGTTCCTTGATAATGTGAGTAGTCACGAAAGCGCTTGGAATTTCTCTATTCTTTCAGAGTGGTTGTTTTGCATATATAAATATATATATATATATATATTATATATATATATATATATATATATATATATATATATATATATATAATATATATATAATATATATATATATATATATATATATATATATTGCGTGTATGTACTGTATGTATATACAAATAACCCGATCCAGGTCGGACCAAAACATCGTCATAAGTTTCTCCTACATGCGGGTCATCTGCGAGCTGTTCCAGTCACGGTATTGTGCCTTCTTATTCTGCATGTATACATGCGTGCGTATATTTACCAAGTGTAATAGCGGGAGGTTTCGCTGCTTCTCCCTCAATATTGATTAGTATTAGCTGTTCCTAGCACCTACTAGGTCTCTATCATGCCCGTACATGTACCTGACCTGCTGGGCCGTGGTTCGTACGTCGATTTGCGTGGGGCCAGCAATAACAACCTGGTGGATTAGGTTGATCCACCGCGAGGCCTGGTCATAAACCTGGCAGCGGGGGCGTTGACCCCCTGAACACCCTCCAGGAACCTATTTACTGAGTGAGGCTCCGACTTATCCTCCTCCAGATCATTCCACATCCTAAGCACCTTAATGAAAGATATCTCTGAGCTCTTGACGTTTTGACCTTTTTGACCTTCCAATCATGTACCCTTATCTGGCTCTGACGAGCATGCCCTTTCAGGATCCGGGCACTGGGAGAGTTTGGCATCTACGACCTCTGGGTATTGAGTCAGATGCCCAATATGACCCATTGCCTGAAAACGCCGAGAAAGGTCAAGTTTCAGGAACCTTACTCCATGGCTGACCTCTGGGTGAGTGTTTTTTCCACGAAGGGCTCTTGAAGATAGGATCTTGAGCAGCCCTGAATTTCCTTGGCTCAAACGCGATTGCCACCCTTTCTCCGTAGGCACTGCATGAGCCCTACGGATTTAGGGCTTCCTCGTGAATATAATAATATTCTCCTGGTTAGGAAGGTAAGTAGGTAGGTAGTTTTTAATGTCTCCTGGGTAGGTAGGTAGAAAGTTCCTGATGTCTCCTGGGTTAAGCAGGTATTTAGGTACTTCTTCATATCTCCTGAGTAGACAGGCAACTCCTGATGTCTCCTAGGTAGATAGGTAGTTCCTGTGTCTTTTGGGAAGAAAGGTAGCTCCTGTGTCTCCTGGGTAGATAGGTAGCTCTTGATGTCTCCTGGGTAGATAGGTAGCTCCTGTGTCTCCTGGGTAGATAGGTAGCTCCTGATGTCTCCTGGGTAGATAGGTAGCTCCTGTGTCTCCTGGGTAGAAAGGTAGCTCCTGTGTCTCCTGAGTAAGCAGGTACTGTAGGTAGGAGGCTCCTGATGTCTCCTGGGTAGATAGACAGGTAGGTAGGTAGGTAGGAGGCTCCTGATGTCTCCTGCGTAGGTAGATAGATAGGTAGGCAGGAGGCTCCTGATGTCTCCTGGGTAGGTAGGTAGGTAGGAGGCTCCTGATGTCTCCTGGGTAGGTAGGTAGGAGGCTCCTGATGCCTCCTGGGTAGGTAGGTAGGAGGCTCCTCGTGTCTCCTGCGTAGGTAGTAGATAGGTAGGTAGGAGGCTCCTGATGTCTCCTGGGTAGGTAGGTAGGAGGCTCCTGATGTCTCCTGGGTAGGTAGGTAGGAGGCTCCTCATGTCTCCTGCGTAGGTAGTACATAGGTAGGTAGGAGGCTCCTGATGTCTCCTGGGTAGGTAGGTAGGAGGCTCCTGATGTCTCCTGGGTAGGTAGGTAGGAGGCTCCTGATGTCTCCTGGGTAGGTAGGTAGGAGGCTCATGATGTCTCCTGGGTAGGCAGGTAGATAGGTAGGCAGGTAGGAAGCTCCTGATGTTCCCAGGGTAGGTAGGTATCTGTTAACTGTGAGATTAATGGGTAAGTCTCTCCCACAGGCTCTGTTTCTGCTGTTGATCTCCGGTGCTGTTGCTGCTGCTGCTGCCTTCTGCTGTGAGCTCCTGCTGCCCCCCTCCACTCTTCACTAGCGCTGTTTCACTCACTAGTGCTGCGTTCCCTGCTTCTCACTGGTGCTGTTTCTCTCACCCTTCATCAGTGGTATTTCTTCACACCACGCCAGTAGCCCAGGTATCCCACACCTTGTCACGTTTCCAAGGTATCCCAGACCTTGTCAGTTATCCTAGGTATACTATATCAATTATCCCAGACATCGTAAGGTATCTCAGATCTCGTCAGGTATCCCAGGTCTCGTCACGTTTTTCAGACCTCATCAGATATCCCAGGTATCCCACGAATAACATTCACAGCCTCCACAGGGGGCTTTGGCAGGGTATACCTCGGCGAAACAGGAAGAAGCTTCGAAACAAGTCTTAACGAACAGTGCATGCAGGAACGATAACTTGAATACCGCATGAGTACGACAACGGAATTCCGCCAACCATCTGAAGAAATTTAACGATACCCACGCAGCGATTAAAGAATCCAGTTTCCACAGACGTAAATGCCTTGAATCATCCTTAATCGCTACTTCAATCACTATTGAACAGAATAAAGACAGCTTCGTCATCTCTGTAGTATTACCAAGAATTCTCCTCAAAACAATAATCCCTGCCATCACATAGCTGCAATGAGTTACCTTCCAATGCTGCTACTACTACTGTTACTACTACTACTACTACTACTACTGTTACTACTACTACTACTACTACTACTACTACTACTACTACTACTACTACTACTACTACTACTTCTACTACTACTACTACTACCAACATCATGGACCAGTCAGCCTTTTGAAGTGATCATGTTTTTGTATCTCACTCTCTTACCTACGTATACCCTCTGTGTCCATGTATTGTTTGTAACGGCTTGACAAGGCTCCTGATGAGCGAAACGTTGCTACAATAAAATGTCGCATTAGTTGCATATGTGTCCTTTTGCCTAACATATTGTCGGTAATTCTACAAACCTAATTACGGCATGGTAATGGTCCCGATCGTAGCGAAACGTCGTTATAGGCCATTTTATTGTGACATTTATTTTCCAAGTAAAATACTTTTATTCAAATGTTGGGAAGAAATAAATTCCTGTACTCGTTGTATCATACAATGTTGACATTGGATATTCGTAAGAAGTTCTTACAGCTGGTGTATTGTGGCATCCAGAGAATACGGATTTCCGGACTGTATTGCCAAGTAATGGGCCAAAGCGTATATAAAAGTCGTGAAAGATCTGGTCTTTCACGACTGGCTAAGTTTTGTAAGAGGGTCGTCGTGTCCCCGTCACGAAGCTGGGTGGTCAGAAATTAAGTTTTATAATAACTATGAGTACATGACGGGGAAAATCTTAGAGCTTAGGCAACGGGTGCTTCTATCGTTTGACGTCAGTACTTCAGCTATTGTTATCTGACTAATGTCATGTCCTGTGTGTCTTCATGTAGCTCTAGTTAGTGCTAGAGCAGCCCTCACTCTTCTGTGTTGTGGTATGTAGCTCTAGTTAATGGTAGAGCATTCCCTCGCGCCCGTGTGTTTTGGTGTGTAGCTCTAGTCATTGATAGAGCATTACTCATTCCCGTATGTTGTGCGTGGCTCTAGTCAGTGCTAGAGCACTCCTCACTCCTGCCTAATTCCCGTGTGTGTGTTGGCGTACAGCAGTAGTCAGTGCTAGAAAGTCCCTTATGTAGTAGGCTCGCCATTGTGTGTTATTGCGGCCGATGAACTTACTGTACATAATACCAACAAGTAGCTGTGTAAGACGGATGGTAAACAGTTAGGCATCTTTATTGTCGAAACATTTCGTCAGAAGAGGCCTGCTGAGCAGGCGAAACGTTTCATCTGTAAATGTACCCAACCGTTGCGCGTGTGTTCATAATAAGACATGATTTAGGATTGATCTCCAGTATTTCTCATGCGCATGCACGATTCTTGTTCCTCACGAAGGAATATCGTCATATTTAATACTCTGTTATTTTGCATTTAAGAGAAACAGAACCAGGAGGTTGTGGATCAATTGTAAGTTGTCTCGTCATGCATCAATGTCTAATGGAATATCACAGCTCAAGAAGACATAGAACCAGAGATGTGGAGAAACAGTTTACTTGACACGCTTCCAGCTGGCTACTGCTACGCTCCGTGTAGAGCTTCACGACTTAGTAAAGCTCTACAAGGAGCGAAACGTGGCCTCGTCTATACTGCCAGCAGCACGCTGCTCGAGCGCCAACATAGCATGTTGTACATGAATGGTTTACAGTACCGACATGATAAAGAATTAAACATGTGCAACATCTGAGTATCCTTATTTATAGACGTATTGATAAAGTCACTGGATAGCGAAACGTACACAAATATAGATACTCAGATGATACATATGTGTCCGATTCTTCACCAACAGAGCACCAAGTACGTGTGTCAAGTGTACTTCAGTGTAAAAATAATTACAAATGTAAGTACAGTAATTATTAACACTTGGGATAATATAATCACAGTAATACATTAAAAGGTAATCCCCACTACACAGGTGGGGGAGGTAGGTTAACAAGGCCGGGAGCCCAAAGGTACTTGAAGAAGTATGAAACGTCGTGAGCCTTTATGATTACTTTTCGCTCATGGAGATTTCTTTCCTCGAGAGAAACGTTGTTAGAGTGAAGACTTACGTTGTTTATGGACGTCGTGTCCATAAGATACGGAATACAACACAGACTAGATCGTCAAGACAACCCTGATGGACTAGACGATTCATCCTTCATATCAGTGCAGATGCATACATCAAGACAATACTAGGGAACCAGCATAAACCACCAGCATAAGCCACCAGCATAAGCCACCAGCATAAACCACAAGCATACACCACCAGCAAAAACCACCAGCATACACCACCAGCATAAGCCACCAGCATAAACCACCAGCATAAGCCACCAGCATAAAACCACCAGCAAAAACCACCAGCATAAACCACCAGCATAAACCACCAGCGTAAACCATCAGCATAAACCACCAGCATAAGCCACCAGCATAAGCCACCAGCATAAACCACTAGCATAAACCACCAGCATAAACCACCAGCATAAACCACCAGCATAAACCACCAACATAAACCACCAGTATAAACCACCAACATAAACTACCAGCACAAACCACCAGCAAAAACCACCAGCATAAACCACCAGCATAAACCACCAGCATAAACCACCAGCATAAGCCACCAGCATAAACCACCAACATAAACTACCAGCACAAACCACCAGCAAAAACCACCAGCATAAACCACCAGCACAAACCACCAGCAAAAACCACCAGCATAAACCACCAACATAAGCCACCAGCATAAACCACCAGCATAAACCACCAGCATAAACCACCAGCATAAACCACCAGCATAAACCACCAGCATAAACCACCAACATAAACCACCAGTATAAAACCACCAACATAAACTACCAGCACAAACCACCAGCAAAAACCACCAGCATACACCACCAGCATAAACCACCAGCATAAACCACCAGCATAAGCCACCAGCATAAACCACCAGCATAAACCACCAGCATAAACCACCAGCATAAACCACCAACATAAACCACCAGTATAAACCACCAACATAAACTACCAGCACAAACCACCAGCAAAAACCACCAGCATAAACCACCAACATAAACCACCAATATAAATCACCAGAATAAACCAACAAAAGCAAGATGAATAATCCTTTAGACAGCTCCCGCTGGAACCTTGTAAAATATCAACTAAATCAAGGTATACCTGGAGAGGGTTTCGGGGGTCAACGCCCCCGAGGCGTCCTGATAACAAAACTCGATATGGTATAAAACTTGGAATCTGATATTCACAAGTGGTTTGAAAAACAACAAACACTCGGAGAATGGTCCAGGTGACTAGTTAATGGTCCAGGTGACTAGTTAATGGTCCAGGTGACTAGTTAATGGTCCAGGTGACTAGTTAATGGTCCAGGTGACTAGTTAATGGTCTAGGTGGCTAGTTAATGGTCCAGGTGGCTAGGTAATGGTCTAGGTGGCTAGTTAGTGGTCCAGGTGACTAGTTAATGGTTCAGGCGACTAACTAGTTAATGGTCCAAGTGACTAGTTAATGGTCCAGGTGACTAGTTAATGGTCTAGGTGGCTAGTTGATGGTCCAGGTGACTAGTTAATGGTCCAGGTGACTAACTAGTTAATGGTCCAGGTGACTAGTTAATGGTTCAGGCGACTAACTAGTTAATGGTCCAGGTGACTAATTAATGATTCAGGTGACTAGTTAATGGTCCAGGCGACTAACTAGTTAATGGTCCAGGTGACTAATGGTTTCAGGTAACTAGTTAATGGTCCAGGTGACTAGTTAATGGTTCAGGTGACTAGTTAATGGTCTAGGTGGCTAGTTAATGGTCCAGGTGACTAGTTAATGGTTCAGGTGACTAACTAGTTAATGGTCAAGGTGACTAGTTAATGGTTCAGGTGACTAACTAGTTAATGGTTCAGGTGACTAACTAGTTAATGGTCAAGGTGACTAGTTAATGGTTCAGGTAACTAGTTAATGGTTCAGGTTACTAGTTAATGGTCCAAGTGACTAGATATTGTTTCCAAGTCGGATCGAAACGTCGTCATAGGTTTCAGTCGTCTATATGGAGGGTTATTTGTGTATTCCAAAAAATATGTTCGAGTGTTTATCCTTCCGTCGTTTAAAAAAACAAAATTAAAGTGAGGAAGGCAACACCTTTTATTTCGACCTAAATTTTTAATCAGTTAATTGATTTTTGCTTCCTGTTTTTGTGTTTTCTCAGATTTCCTTCAAAAAGTTATCTTCAGGATGTTTTCAATGTTTTACTTGGCCCATTCTTTTCATTTTGTTTTTTATTATTTGTTATAATTATTAGATTTATTAGCTATTTTCCCAAAACTGTTTTCGTTTAGTTTAGAACTTAGTTTTGTGTTTTACTTGTATGAATATTTTATATATATATATATATATATATATATTATAATATAATATATATATATATATATATATATATATTATATATATATATATATATATATATTTTTTTTCAGAAAGTTTTGATAAAGTGAAGTCGTAGAGTTAGTGGTGTCTTCATCTGGTAGGATTTGTCCTGATGTGGGAGTTAATCCTAGGATGACATAAATTTATCGTCAGGCCGTACTTAGTCACAGAATGACACGGATGTATTCTGATGCGGGAGTTAGTCACGGGAAGACTCTAATTGATCCTGAAGCGGGAGTTAGTCAGAGGATGACACGGCCAGTGGTTAAGCAATAGCTGGTGCACCGGTGTTGAGTGTCAGTGATTAAGAAACATGAAATATGAGTAGATGAGTGAAAGTATAAACAACTCATTCTCTTTCTACAGGTTGCTGCAAGAAGACACGAAGGCAGCCTCACACACACAGCAGATATCTTTGCCATATCAACCTGCTTCCAGTGGCAAGATAGGGACAAGTGTCTAGCAGTCTCTAGACCGTCTAGAGTGTATTGTGCCTTCTGGTTACTGCTTAACACCACAGCTAATCACAGCCACCAAGAACTCTCAGTGCTTCATTAGTGAATAGCGATAGGTTATACGAATACATAGTTCAATAATACCAGAGTGATAAAAGATACAAAAATTTTCCAAGAATATATTTTTTTCAAATATCACAAGCTAGAAATATGATTTCTGTTATATTCACGGCCTCGTAAACAGGGAGGATACTACGCAGTTGCCACTTGGTGACTTTCGTCAGATAATGCACGCAAAGCCAAGCTGACAACTTTCGACATCATTCGTGTCTTCAACCTCAACTCCCACATAAGGAGTTCCTTGTGCTCGCCATGGATACTTATGGAAACAAAGTCAAAGACGGCACTCTGCTCTTCCGGACTAAGGGTCCCTTCGGCAAGGTAAACTAACCCTTCAAAAAGTAATTGTTAAGATGTTATATTAATTTCAAGACGGGGAAGGTGGGAACTTGAAGCTAGGGAGGCCAGTGGGATTGAAATTTACGTGTCTGCTATTTTCCATACGCTATGTGATCCCTAAAAGTTTAGTGCTTTCTCATTAATGTAATAGCAAGAATGCTAATGACTTTTTTTTTTTTTGCTAGTTAAGTATTTATTTTTCCGCCTCATTGGTTTCTATCTTCATACTATTGTCAGTAAAATGTATTACTACTGCTACCACTAACACTACTATTTCTACTGCTACTACTAATATTATACCGCTACTATTATTTCTATATTACTAGTATACTACTACTATACTACTATTATACTACTACTTTACTGCTACTACTACTATACTACTAGTAGGATAATGCTACTACTGCATTTATTATTACTACTACTTCTACTGCCACTACTTCTATTGCTACTACTACTAACTATTACAACTATTACAACTATCACACCATCAATAAACTCTAACAAAATATAAATGTATAAAGGATTTATTTTGCAATAGAAACCACAACAAATAAAGATAATTCATGTTGTATTATAAAAATAATTCAAAAGTAATCTGCAGCTACCAGCATCAGTTATTACTAAAAAAATAATTGATTTGTGTACATCAGTAATGAGAATTATCTCATTTATTATTAATAAAAATACTCTTACCTGCATTAGCAATAAAAACAAACACTGAATCTGTTTATGTCAACATTGGGAATTATCAAATATTTATGTCAAATTGTAGGAGTTATCTGATGTTTACACATGCAATAACAGTTATTTAATCTGGTTATGTTAGTAGTCTAACACATTTATGTCAGCAGTAAGAGTTATCTAACGCATTTACGTCAGTAGTAAGAGTTATCTAACAAATTTACGTCAGCCATAAGAGTAATCTAATGTATTTACGAGTAATCAAACACATTTACGTAAGTAGTGGGAGTTATCTAGCGCATTTACGTCAGCAGTAAGAGTTATCTAACACATTTCCGTCATCCCTCACGTTAGTGACTACATCAGAGGGAAGGGGAGGGTAGAGGAAGGGAGAGGGGAGAGGAGGGGAGAGGGTTGTCATGAGGATGGGAGAGGAGTTTCATGGAGGGGGGGAAGAGGGGTGTTAGGCAGAGGGGAGATGGGTGTCAGGGAGAGGGGAGAGGGTGTTATGAGTAGGGGAGAAGGGTGTCATGTGGAGGGGAAGAGAGGTGTCAGGATGACAACAGACAGGAAACAGTAGAAGATACAGCAACATCCGTTAACGGTGGAAGATACAACAGCATGCGTTAACAGTGTCTTGCAGCTCTCTCCCTATGTAAAGTAACCACATATGTAACTCAGTTAC
>NC_069468.1:18775513-18813013 GCF_026875155.1 Cherax quadricarinatus
CTAGGTAAGAAAGAATACTGTGTGTCTGGTTTCAAAACATTTCTTTTATCCCAAAAACGAAAAAAGTGAGCAGAGTCAAAGTCTTAGTATAACCTAACTGTTTCCACATTAGTGAAATCTACTGTTCTTGGAATTGAGACTCGCGTACTCGGTACGCCCTAAAAAATTAGACTGGAATAACATCTTGTTTGGGGAGAGGAAGAAGAAAAAGCGTGTGGATGACAATCAGAATGTGTTTGTTTTACGTACATCTTAAAAAATAGCTGCAGTTCTGATACATCTGCATACTGGTGTCCAAAAATGGAAATTAGCTATTTTCTTTATAATCATCTTTAAATTTCTTTTGTTTATACGCGATGAATTAAGACCACAAATATAACCTAACTATAACCCATTCTGGGACCTTCCCTTCGTCTCCTTTCAGCTACACAACACACACACACACACACACACACACACACACACACACAGGTGATGGTGCTTTTGTTAATTTTTTTGCAATGGAGGTACATGAGTGAAAGATAATACGTTGATGTGAATATGTTGTGTGTTTCAGTATGTCGCTTGTATAACGTGACGGTGAGTGCAGACACCCGTCAGAGGCTTGGAGTGGACGGCAAGGTGCAGCTGGTGGTGGAGAACGGCCACATTACCATCGTTTCCCTCGACGGCAATAGAATCGTCCGCTGGGGTATTGAAAACCTCCGCCGCTTCGGCTACACCGACGACAACTTCCATCTGGAGGCCGGCAGGAAGACTCAGTTTGGCGAGGGAGAGTTCGTTTTCTTAACTAATTCGGTAAGAGCTAGTTAAGTCACACACAATACTGATCGCTCTTTGGTAGATTCTCACGCAACACTAGTCGCTCTTAGGTAGACTAGCACACAACACTGGTCACTCTCTGGTTATTTTACATACGCATCACTGGTCACTAGCAGGTCAGTATACACAACAATGGTCACTTGCAATTTGAGATACACAACTTAGGATACTATCTGATTAATATACATAACACTTGTCACCTGGCAAGCTAATATACATAGAACGGGAGATTTTCAGAGCTAGATAATTACTCTGGTCAGTAATAGACGAAGAAGCAGATCTGGTCACCGTCAGATACAGAAACACAGATCTGGTCACCTTTAGACACTGAAGCACAGTTCTGGTCACCTTGTGGCTTAGCGCTTCTTTTTGATTATAATAATAATCTGGTCACCTTCAGACACTGAAACACAGTTCTGGTCACCTTCAGACACTGAAACACAGTTCTGGTCACCTTCAGACACTGAAACACAGTTCTGATAATTCGATATAATAATGGATGAGTAAGACACAAGCGTAACAGATATCTTTATTTCCGAAACGTGTCGCCTACACAGTAGGTTTCTTCATGTGTAATACAGCGGTAACTGAATATGAAGACAGCCGAAACAGTGGAGAGGTAAAGATGGTGTGATCAGTCCATCAGCCTTGAAGACGTTGTTTTGAGGTGGTTAGTCCCCTAGTCTTGTGAAGTGCTCAGTTCCATAACTGAAGAAACCTATTGCGTAGGCGAAACGTTTAACTGTTACACATATGACTTACTCATCTACCTGTCGCTATTTGTCTATATTGTATACCATTATTTTAATGATATAGTAATACTAATAACAATAATTGTGCTTAGTTTTGATTATAATGATAATAATAATAACAATAATTATAGTAATCCGAATAAACTCGAGAAGATGCAATAACACACTGACCAGTGAGTTTTTGGACTCATCTGCCAAGGGCTCGAACTCCACCCTTTTCTGTGATTTAATTAATCCTATCAAACTGATATTGTTGACAGGGTAAACAGATCCACACACTGGTGTCGAAGGAGAAAGAGATAGCACGTCACAACGTAACAAACAAGTCTCAGTCGGTGCCCCCTGGCCAGGTGTTGCTACCTAATACTCCCAACGCTGACCAAGACATGCTCACCCTGGGTAGACACATCTATGAAGAGCTACCCATTGTGAAGCCCGCAGTATCCAGCACTGTGGTCAAGGTAATTGTTGTACATATGTTGGTAGAATTACCGACAATATGTGCAACTAATTGTGACATTTTATTGTGGAAACGTTTCGCTCTCCAGGAGCTTTATCAAGCCGTTACAAACAATACATGGACACAGAGGGTATATATAGGCTTAGAGTGAGGTATAATACTAGTGGTAGTAGTAGTAGTAGTAGTATTAGTATTAGTAGTAGTAGTAGTAGTAGTAGTAGTAGTAGTAGTAGTAGTATAGTAATGATATAAGTTGTAGTAGTAGTAAAACAATATGGTGAACAATTAACTTGCACATAAGTAAAAGGATATAAAAGCTATTACTTTGGTAACATAAAAATAGGTTAGACAAATATTTCTGTTGGAAGTTGGATTAGAGGCAGCCTGTTTCAGTGTTCATCCTCTGTAATGTGCTTTGTGTAGTATTAACAGGAGAGACTATGTGATGGCAGGGTTTACTGTTTTCAGGAGGATTCTTGCTAAGACTTCAGAGATGGTGAAGCTGCCGTTGTTTTGTTTAATTGTATTAGAAACAGCGATTAGTGCTGATTCAAGGCACTTGAGTCTGCGGAAATTAGTTTCTCTGATCACTAATCTGGCGTCCTTGAATTTCATGAGACGATTGGTGGAATTTCGGTGTTGCACGCAGGCGTTGTTCAAGTTGTCGTTCCTACATGCATAAATGTGTTCATTGAGGCGGGTGTCGAGGTTTCTTGCTGTTTCACCTACATAAATCCTGTCACAGCCTCCACAGGGTATAGTGTAAACCCCTGCGTTGACTGGTTCGTGGCGCTTGGATTTTCTCCTGGTTAGATCCTTTATTGAAATGCTGGAAGTGTTAGCTTGTGTAAGTGCATTAAAAACGTTCAAAGCAACCTGGCTGTTGGGAAGAATTATAACTCTTTTAGGAGTGGTGTTGATGCGTGGAGAATTAATGATATGAAGAGCTCTTTTCTTGCAATCTTTGATGAAAAAGAAAGTAATATGTAAATCAGTGAAGGTTTGGTGAATGTATGTACATTCCTCATCAAAAAACTCAGGACTACAAATTCGGTATGCTTTTAGGAAAACTCCGATGATGATGATGCCTCTTTTGGTGTTAGAATCTTGACTGGAATAGAAGTGTGAGATCATTTTTATTTGTAAGTTTCCTGTAAACTTGAAATCTTAGGTTATCTACTTTGTAAATGAGGACGTCTAGAAAAGGTAGCTTGTTCACTGGACTCTTCTTCTAGTGTAAACTGGATCGCCGGTTCAACTGCGTTGACCTTACCTGAAGACTCCGACATCAAAACTTTTGGGAGTTATTACGAGGACGTCGTCCACGTAACGTAACCATTGTTTATCCTCGAGGTGAGGCGGTAGTCCTACGTGTGTGTGTGTGTGTGTGTGTGTGTGTGTGTGTGTGTGTGTGTGTGTGTGTGTGTGTGTGTGTGTGTGTGTGTGTGTGTGTGTGTGTGTGTGTGTTTGTGTTGGAGACTTGATCCTTCATTCGTGTGATGGAGATTTGAGCCTCTGTCCGTGTGGGTCCATTAATATCAAGTGTAGCAATTCTCCTCTTTCTCTCTGCCTCTTTAAATTTTATATGAGTAATAGATAAACAGTATTTGCAGCACAAGTTAATGACAGACATTTCTTAACACGCAGGACACTCGTGCATCCAGCACTGGACAGAAACCAGACAAGCCTCCTAGAGCTGTGAATACCAGGAGCTTCGAAACTGTTGTACCAGGGCCTCAATTGCCCAACCTCAGCCCTCAGAAGATAATGAATTTCTCATACAACAACGGTCACAATTCGCAAGCCAATGTCCCTGTACAAGGAAAACAATCGAAGACTCATACGACTTGCCCTGCACCAGGGTGCGCCCCGGACATGCTGCCTGCAGTCAAAGTCCTGCCTAAGATTACTGGCAAATATCAACCATCCACTGTGTCCGAGAATGCTGTTTACTCCGAGCCTATGGTTTACACAGAAGCCTGGAAGGAATACAGTCGAAATGATGACGAGGTTGTGGACGGTAAGTTGCTTGGGAAAAAGTCCACATGTATACACAACTTTCACTGACCGAAGTATTTCGTTGAAAACTACAGTCATATTTTTATTAATATTAATATTATTTATGTCAAACGCTAAACTTCTGCAGGTAATTCAGCGCAAAGAGCAATGGAAACCCGATTAGTTATATATTTTTTAAAGTTTTTAATTACTGTTGTACCAGGATGACTTCCTTCCGGAGAGCACTCTGGTTATTATTATTATATTTATGAGGACACACTGAACCACTTACGGTCATGCTGCACGTCGGGCATTAATGGGAGGGGATCAGAACTGATCCAAGAAAGAGGAGAGTAGCTCCAGTTCTATAGATCAAGAACCCTGCACCAGCATCAAGGTACCCACTTGGTGGGGGTGTGTGGTGAAGCCTCTGGAGAAGCTTGGTGTTATAAATGTCAACCATGACGAGTTTACGATACGTGAAATCTGTCAACCCAAGAGGAGCTTCAGGAGTGATCAACACCTCTGGGAAGAGAGGCCTTTGTAACCGGTGAATTGCTCTTCATCCTAGGAATTGTTGCTACCCTCCCCATCCTTGTATGGTGCCTGATTGCCTCCCATTCCTCAGGCACTGCATGACCCAAGCTGGTTGAGCGTCTAATCATAAATGGAGTAATAATAACATTAATAATCTGGGAAATAAGAAAAATAAAGAAAATAAAATTCTCCTTAATGTCTTTCTGATATTATCCTCTCACGTAATTTCTCTTCCTTCCCTACTAATTTCTCGCTCCTCCGCGTCTCTGTTCTCTGCTCTCTTCTCTCCTATCTCTCTCTCTCATATATATATATATATATATATATATATATATATATATATATATATATATATATTATATATATATATACATATGTGTGTGCGTGTGTGTGTGTGTGTGTGTGTGTGTTGTGTGTGTGTGTGTGTGTGTGTGTGTGTGTGTGTGTGTGTGTGTGTGTGTGTGTGTGTGTGTGTGTGTGTGTGTGTGTGTATGTGTGTGCCGAATAGGTAAAATTGGTCAATTAGCAAGAACTCATTTAAAATTAAGTCCTTTCTAAAATTTTCTCTTTTACGTTTAAAGATATATTTAAAGATGTTTAAAGATATTTAAAGATATATATTAATGTAAAAATTAATAATTTTTTACCAGGAAGAACCTTAGAAAACTTACCTAACCTTGTAACCAGCGCAATTTAATTTAGCCTAATCCAACTAAGTATATTTTAGATAAGTTTACAATAATATAATAACATAATGAAATATATTTTTTTCGTTAGGTTCAGATCGATTTTTGCGAAATTATTGCATACACAAATTTTCATTCCGTGATTAATCTTTTCAGAACCTGTAAACTGTGAATACGACAAACTGAAACACTTCACGCCATCCAACAAGGAGGTAATGACATCCTATCTTGTTCTTTATATCAACAAACCTTACGTTTTTTTTTCTCGTTTGAGACTCGGGTGGAAACACGCTATGTGCAGATTTGGATACGTATACAGCAGTTCGAATGTTTATAAGATGTTAGGTAAATGGACACAGATGCAAGTAATGTGACATATTATTGTGGTAACATTTCGCTCTCCAGGAGCTTTGTCAAGCAGTAACGGCTTGACAAAGCTCCTGTCGCAATAAAATGTCACATTAGTTGCATCTCTGTCCATTTACCTAACATTTTGTCGGTAATTTTACCATTATTACTGTTTATTAGTTGTTTCGTGCGCTGGGACTTTCTCAGTCCTTGTACTATGTACCTTGTACCTTGTATTATGTACTATGTACATTGTACCTTGTACCTTGTACTATGTACCTTGTACCTTGTACTATGTACTATGTACTATGTACCTTGTACTATGTATCGTTCTGTCAAATCAAGACATGAAAATACTCTACTTAAGAGGGAAACGTCATTACAGAAATATAGATTTCCTCTGTTCATGGTGTGTTCTACCTTACAATTCTCAATTCATTTAAAAAATGAGTTTCGCAAATTAGAATCTCCTGAATGTATGCTGTCCACTATAAAACATTTATAATATGAAGAATTAGACACAGGTGCAACATCTGGGTATCTACGTTTGTAGATGTTTCTTCAATACGAGGACATAATGTGATGAATTCTGATAAAGCCACTAGATGGCGAAACGTCTACAGATAAAGATACCAGGATGTTTCATATGTCTGGTTCCGTATGTTGTCGGTATTGTATACCATTCGTGTACAATATTAAAAATAGTTTAAGACAATACTGATATGCAATTTTTTTCATTTTTTGTGTCAAAACTAATGTTAATGCCTAGACTAACCTTGCTAGAAATTTACGTAATGTCAAACGGCATTATTTTTTTGTAACCAGTCTTAAGAATTTGCGTAAGATAACGTCTTTCCTCAGAGGGCCTTAAGGTGTTGCTGGTGAAGGGCTCTTGATCCAGTGAGTTGGAGCTACCCTTCACGTCCTCGGGTCAAATCTGATTTGGTGACTCTTACGTGTTTAGCGCTTCCCCGTGAATATTAGAATAATTCAGATGACCTAATTCCATTTATTCTAAATTAATGCGGTATAATTATGAGGAAACGCTAAATCCGTAGGGTCAAATAGTTCTTGAGGAATGGGAGGTGATTAGGTTCGACCTAAGGAAGGGGAAAGTTTCAAATTTTTCTTGGGGAGAGCCCTTCCCATAAAAATATTTAAGCATCTGGAGAACCCTTGAACTCTGTAATCTGAAACCCAATTCTAAGCCCCCCACGGTTAAATTTTTTAAAGCAAAAACCTTTGCAATATTTTTCCTGAGGGCTGTGTGCGAAGGCTTTGATGAGAGTCGCAGGTTCGAATCTTTTGGGCTAGTTTTTGTTTAATAAAGATAAAGCAACATTATAAATGCGTTTTGGAGGGAATAGAAAATTTTATTAGTTTTTTGCCCTTTTAGAGGTTCTTTAATCCCAAGGCCATAAGGGTTTAAAGTTTTCCCTGATTTGGGATGGGTAACATTACCAATTAATACCCTCGTGTTGAAATTTAAAGGCGATGAAATAACTTTTTACAGGTGGTGAGGAGTACTTGATGCATCCCCATTTTCGAAATCCGGTCCCGGGGGAAAATTGTTTAAAAAAAAAAGACGAAAGCCAATTTATTCCCAGGGGATAAGAAAAAGAAGTCCTTAAAGGTAAAATGGTTAAATTCCTTTTCTTATTTTTCTTTGATCTGCCCGACACTTTAAGAAAAAAATTAAATTTTTTATAATAATATATATATTTTTTTAAAATTTTTAAATTATAAAAAAAAATAAAAAATTTTTTCATGGTTACAAAAAGTTCAGAAAAAAACTGGCTTAAAAACACTTCTTTGGCCCCCCCTCTTTTGGTACTTTAAAAAAAAATAAAATATATATATTATTTAATATTTTATTATAAAAAAAACCCCCCTGTGGGCGGTTGAAAATAAAAAAGGTAAATAAGGGTCGGGACTCCAAAAGTTTTTGGCGGCTTCAGGGTAATAACACAAACGGAAATTGAATTAAAAAATTTAAAAAGGTTAATAGGTATTACCCAAAACATCCCCAAGTTCGGGTAAAGATTACAGAGGTACAAATGGGTCCAGGACGGGGCCCAAAAGTTTTGAGGTGAAAGGGTACAAGTAATGAATAAAATTCCAAAAGGTAATGAATACTTAAAAGGTTTTTTGGTTTATACATCTACAATTAAAAAATTTTAAGTAAGAGCAATTCAACTCCCCAAAGGTACAACTTAGTAGTAGGGTACAAAAATATTGATTGTTAGTCCCCTGTTTAGGGGGTGATAAAAATTAGGGGAACACCCCAAACCAAACCCCACCAACAAACAAAAAAACACCCCAAAAACACCCACCACACACAACACAACACCAACAAAAAACACACACACAACACACACCCAACTCACACACACACACATCAAACAACACACATAAACAACAAACCACCACACACACCCTTTTAACTACACACGCACACCCCCCCCCCACACAAACACACCCCAAACACACCACACAGGAGCTTGGACCGACCCCTCAATCTCAACTATTTTGGGGCCCCACAAACACACACAACACACACCACAGAAAAGGGATTCGTTTAAGACCTGTATCATTTACGTAGGCCCATACTGGAGTATGCCACCATTTGGAATCCACCCCTGTCAAGTGTAAAAATTTTGAGAAAGTGCAAAGGTTTGCAACAAGACATCCCAGAGCTACGGGGATTTCCTACGAAGAAAGGTTGGGGGAAAATCGGCCTGACGACACTGGAGGCGGGAGGGTCAGGGGAGACATGATAACGACATATAAAAATACTGCGGGGAATAGACAAGGTGGACAAAGACGGGATGTTCCAAGAAGGGGACACAGACACAAAGGTCAAAATTTGGAAGTTAAGACCGATAAATCAAAAGGGTTTAGGAAGTATTTCTTCGGTCTAGAGTAGTCGGGCCGGGGAATAGCCTAGAAAGTGACGTAGTGGAGGCGGAAAACCATACATATTTTTAAGGCGAGGTTGTAGAGCCCATGGGGCGGGGGAGAGGAGAGGCCCCGAGCATCAGCAAAGAGGGGGGGCCGGGAGCTGTGATCGACCCCTGCAAAAAAAAAAAGGGTGAGTAAAAATGGTGAGTACACACCACACACAAAAACATGCTTTATTTACGTAGCAAAGTCAGGGTATTTCTCCAAAAAGGTCGTAATATCCATTTGGGATAAAAACTTCCCTTTTCTTGAACATTCTGAGTGAGTTGTTCTAAATTCATTAATTTTATCGCATCAGTACATATGAGCGGGTGTACAAAGTCCTCTGGCAAAGTTTACATTTCGTTTGGTCTACATCGGGTGGTGGTGTTAAACCCTCCCAAAGTATTGAACCCCCGGGAGCGGGAGTGTGACATCCAAGAGTCTGTTTTTTGTTGGAGCACCATAGACATGTGGCTCCTCCTGCATGTAAATGATGATAATGGCTCACTGGTGTCATCTCCCTGGCCTAAGCCTAAAATTCAGTTGAAGTTCTTTTGTATTATTGTTCTCAAACTATACCTGAAACCCAATATTGAAATTACCCCCCTTTGAAGCATACAGCTTAGCCAATTTTATCAGTTCTATCATGCATTAAAGCCAAGTAATGGAATCCACAGCATGTGCACTCTGACTCCACTGCCCACAATCCACCAACTGTGTCTGGCTTCTGACAAAAGCATCCCACAATTTATGTTTTAATGGTTGGAGCATTATGGTTACAGAAAAACCCGTTAAAATTTAAAACTGTCAATCTTTGAAACAAGATGCATTTCAGTGCAAGGAGTTGGCAAACATTTCTGTCTAAAAGGGTAGGGGCCCATTATTGTTTGCGTGCTCCATTTTTTTAAGGACCCATCACTTGTACGACAACAGCGCACTACCGGACGGGGGATTGGTGAACAAAACCCATCAGCGAAATTTTTGCGAGAGTGGTGCTGTGTGATAAGTTATCAATACAGCTTAAGGCCCATTTTTGGGCTTCAAGGCGAATTTTTGGTTGTGATTTAAGAAGTAGTTTGGGGGGAAATGGGGGAAAAGGGTATTTTGGGAATGGGGTTTAATATTCCATGGAGGGAGAAGTGCCGCTTTTGCCTTACTTGACAAAGATAGTATCTGATTCATGCGGAGGTCGGTTCCATTTTTTTTCGACCATCTAGAGGAGTGTTCCCCCAGTGCTGAGGAAAGTTTGGAGGGTTTTGTGCAGGGGTTTGAATGAGCTTCCCTGAGCATATTCCCCCCATTTTGGATATTTCTTTCGAAACCACGATCTCTGATGTTGGAATTCAATTTCTTTTTGCATATTTAAAATTTTGGCAGTACGGGGGCATCCAAAATGATCCTCTTTGTTTCGTTCTGCATTTTTCCCAGCCCCCAAGTTCCTCGACAAAGACAATGTGGGCAGCATAATAAACCAAAAGATCAATATAAGCAAGATACATTTTTTTCACAATTTTAACATTAGCACCCTACCTGGGGGGAAGCCCCGCCACAACTCTAAGTGCTCTTTTTCTTTCTTTGTATTCGACAAAGTCTTGTTACAAAAGGTCCCAAATAGTGGAACTCAAAGCCTAGATACCTTATTGTTACTATTCTAGAAGAGACCCATCTGCAATTTTGGATTAGACGTGCCTCTCTGTCGGGAGGGCCTATTGAGTATCTTTGTTTTATCATGAGATTACAACCCAGGTCCTGACCGGGCTATAATGATAAAAATGTTTTGGGGTTGGAGAATCCCGGGGGTGTGAAATCATTATGTATCAGAAAAAAAATCAATAATGATGGGGCTGATGGCCTAGCCCTTAAGTAATGCATTAATTAATATTTTAACTGTGGGATGAGCCACCTCCCTGTGGGGTTCCAATTAAAGTTCTTAGTTACACTTCATGTCCCCGGAACAACACAGCGATTTTCTGTTGGAAGGGACCTTTAAACCCCGGGGGGGAACCATCCTCCCAAAATCCATTCTGGGAAGTTCACTAAAGATTACGTCGGGTTGCTAAACGAAGCGGATTTAAGGTCAAGGAAAGGGAGTGTATGAGCTGTCTGGGCAGGTGAGAAAGGGGCATGCAATGACACGTCCTTCCATGCTAAACCATGTAACCGGGGGGACAAAAATTGTTTGATTTTTGTACATGAGACGATTAAGAAATCTTTTCTCAAATGTTTTAAACAAGCAGCTGTAAGGAAAAATTTGGGGGGGAAATGCATTTTGTTGTTGGGTTAGGGTTGGGAAGAGAGGGTGTTGGTCCAAGATTGAGGAGCTCCCCGTTACATAGCTCATGTTTTAAATTAAGTAAGGATTTCCCGGTATCGACACACAATCTGGTAGTTGTAAGTAAACCATCCTCACCGGCGAGTGGAGTTGCCCTTTTTGCTGCATAAGTTAAATTAGGAAAAAAAAAGTTGAGTCATCTGCCTTTCGAGCATAAGCAAACAAAATTTTCCCTTCACATATTTGCTTTAAATTTTCCTGGTGGTCTGGGGAAAATTTTCTGCTAGATGTAGACCCCAAACACTGATACTATTCGCCCCATGCAAGGGTGAGGGGGCGCGATAAACCCAGTTTTGTTTCCCTTAATTTATTTATGTCCCTCCTTCCGGGTAAGTGGGGGGTGAGCATTAAGACTGTTTACAAATTTTTCCCCCGTTTTTGCCGCAGCTCTGTCAACGCTCTCTGGCAGCAGCAAGGGCGTTTGGAAGACCTCAGCTTCCCGGGGTACGTTTTTCTATAGGTAGCCCCGTCTGCGGCAGTACTTTCAGTGTACAAGTTTAGAATCATTTTAAAAAGTATGGTTTTTTTAAAAGGAGGTTAATTTTTTGGAAGTTTGTTGGGTTTAAGTACCAAAAGGTTGCAGGGGCGGGTCTAAGTAGTTCTGAATACTGTCACAAGGGCATTGTTAAAGGGCTCTAAAAGGAAAAATCATAGGAATTTTAACATCAGTCAATTGCAACAAAGTCATCATTGATCGTGGGAAAATTAAAACGTTTCCGTTTTAAAATCCCCAGGAAGGATAGTATTACCAAATAGTGGGTTAGCCTGGGGAAAAAAGATCAACGCTATATCTGTTACAATGGAAGACTCACAGCTGGCCCGAAGTAAAGTTTAAGCCCCGGACAGATCAAGGACGCCCCCAAAAAAAGTGTGGGTTTCAAGGTCACTACAATTTGGATTTATCAGACTGTTTAAGATGACAACAGTTTTTGTATTTTCGTTACCAAATGTGAGTTTCCAATGCTTTTTTTGGGCTTGCATTGTAAACGCCAAAATAAAGTGGTCAAAAGGCACAAGTTGGGAGCTCCAATAAATTAAAAATTTTCAGCAGGAGGTACAAGTTTAAAAATGTTGAGAGCAGAGTTTTCCCATATAAATCCTAAACACCGTAATTGTAGCCCCTCTGTTTTCTTTTGTGCAAAAAGTTTTATGGGGAAGTGATTTTTTTATAAGAACCCCCAAAAAGTTTTAAAATTTGGGGGTTTTAACAACAAATGATGGTAATTTAGGGGGGTTTGGGGTTTTTTTAGGGACTCGCACTCTTGTAACACACAAAATCAAGGGTTCGGGGGGTTTTTTTTATGAAGGTCAGGAAAATCTTTTTCTAAGTGATGCAATATTCCAGCTTAAAAAAAGAAAATTTATACGAGTTTTTATCCCTTTTAGAGTCCTGGGGTCATCTTTATTTCTCAGCATAAGAAAAAAAATTTTTCATATAAATAGCAGCCCCTTTTCAATTCAACGTCTACCCTTTTCCCTGATTTTGTAAGTGCACTTACTTCCCGTTGTAAGGCCCCGTGGGGGTCTTCGTAAACCCCGAGCACCGCTTTTTTATGTGGAAGTTGAAGGTGACACCACCATCACATTTCCCCACTAACATTACACGAAAAACTACAGCGTCATCACCAACGCCCCTACCAACATTGTGTCATTACATTTGTAACAGATGTATTCAACATTAATGTCTATGTGGTTAACCTCATCCACTCTGCACCCCCACTTATATTCGCTCATCAATTATAACTTATAGAACCACCGCTCTCATCACACTCTTTACCACCACTTATATTACGTCCATCATTTACTAAAAATTATAGACACCCGCTTATAACCCCTTACCCCATTTTTTCGTTACATTTCCAAAGCCAGGGGTTTATCCCCTCTACACCCCTTATTTAGGTATATATTATAAATTAAAATTTTTTTTATTATTTTTATTTTTTTAATACCCAAAAAATTTATTGGTATTTTTATTGATATAAATTTTATATATTTTATTAAAAAAAAAAAAAGAGAAAAAAAAGGGGGGGGGAGGGAGAAAGAGAGAGAAAGAGAGAGAGAGGAGAAAGAAGAAGGAAAGGAGAAGGAAAAGGAGGAGAAAAGGAAGGAAGAAGGAAATAAGTTTAATTTCGGGTGAAAACTTTTTTAACCACAGGGGTTTATTTTTAAAAAAATTTTTTATTAAATATAACTTCATAACAAAATTTAAAAAAATTATCTTAAAAAAATTAAAATTTTTTTTAAGTGTTTTTTTAAACTAGCTATCTAGAGAGCATGTAAGCCAGCTGTGCGGATAAAATAGTAATAAAAAAAATTTCACAGTATGGTTTAAAGCACATACGGTTTTTTTTTTTTTTTTCGGTATTCGGGGATCGGGGGTGACACCCAGATCTCTGAAAACCCCGATGTCGTTACCTGCAGATACTGCACTGTAGTTACGCGAAATGCTAAACCAATGTAGGTTATATTGAGTGGGAGGAGAGGTGGAGGCTTGATCCACCGTTCGTGTGGGTCATTTATCTCAAGGAAAGGGGTAGTTTTAATCGTAAACATTAAGCCAGAGACTAACACACTACCTAATGCTATGTATCGACTTGTTTTGTGCTGCTTGTATAGGAACGAAATACTCACAAGTAAAACTGGATGATTTAAATACAAAATAATTAATTTATACACAATAAGTTTAAGTGTAAGCTTGCTGTATTACGTGTTTGTATCTGACTGGAGCAGATGAAGTACTTCTGACAGGTGGGTGAGTTCATATGTAGAACAATATACATTTAAAATTAATATCTCTTGTTTCGTGTATAAATAAATACTCCTTGAAAATTATATAAATTTTACAATGACGGTGTGAACAAAGGCTGGATATTTTAACACATATGAATTTGATGGTAATAGCTGTTGTACTGTCTCAGCTTGTGACACAACCCAGCCCTATGTAAAGTACATTAACATTCCCCAGGATGCCACCCACACCAGTCAACTAACAACTATGTATATAGTGACTTCTAGATCAAGAGGGGCAGCAGGTATAAAAAGCTTTTGGATGCCTAGGATGCTAACTACAAAAACTAGTACTCCGCTAGGTAAACAATTGCTTGTAGGTTGGAGGAGACTTACCCATACTTCTCGCTCAGCCTAGGTATCGATCCTGGGCACAAAAGAATGAGCAACAGGACACCTCACAGCAACAACCACCTGGAAATTCCCGAAACCTTAATAAAAGTGAGGTTATGAGGGAGGGTGGGTGACCGCGGAGGCCACAACACTTTTTTGTTTACCCCGATGTGAGCGTTAAAGTGGCTTGTGGCTCAAGTGGTAATGCCTTCGGCTCACAACCAAACAAACAGGGTTTGATCATGGGACGATTGAAGACACTGGTCATGTTTTTTTCCCACACCTGTTACCCCTATTCATCTACCAGATGGAATCCCCGTATCGAGGGTCGATCCCCGGTACGGGTGGACACATTAGGACGTGTTTCCTTAATTAAGGCACCTGCTGTCAATGTTCATTTATGAGTAAAATAGGTACCAGGGTGTTAGTTGACTAGTGTGGGTCGCATCCTTGGACAAAATTGACCTAATTTGCCGGAAATGCTCTCCATCAGGGCCAGACTCATGGAGAGGGAGCATGGACACGGGGGTCGTCCCACAGTTACTAAAAACAACAGACATAGCCCCACTCCACAAAGCGGGCAGTAAAGCAACAGCAAAGAACTACAGACCGATAGCGCTAACATCCCATATCATAAAAATCTTTGAAAGGGTCCTAAGAAGCAAGATCACCACCCATCTAGAAACCCATCAGTTACACAACCCAGGGCAACATGGGTTTAGAACAGGTCGCTCCTGTCTGTCTCAACTATTGGATCACTACGACAAGGTCCTAGATGCACTAGAAGACAAAAAGAATGCAGATGTAATATATACAGACTTTGCAAAAGCCTTCGACAAGTGTGACCATGGCGTAATAGCGCACAAAATGCGTGCTAAAGGAATAACAGGAAAAGTCGGTCGATGGATCTATATTTCCTCACTAACAGAACACAGAGAGTAGTAGTCAACAGAGTAAAGTCCGAGGCAGCTACGGTGAAAAGCTCTGTTCCACAAGGCACAGTACTCGCTCCCATCTTGTTCCTCGTCCTCATATCTGACATAGAGAAGGATGTCAGCCACAGCACCGTGTCTTCCTTTGCAGATGACACCCGAATCTGCATGACAGTGTCTTCCACTGCAGACACTGCAAGGCTCCAGGCGGACATCAACCAAATCTTTCAGTGGGCTGCAGAAAACAATATGAAGTTCAACGATGAGAAATTTCAATTACTCAGATATGGTAAACACGAGGAAATTAAATCTTCATCAGAGTACGAAACAAATTCTGGCCACATAATAGAGCGAAACACCAACGTCAAAGACCTGGGAGTGATCATGTCGGAGGATCTCACCTTCAAGGACCATAACATTGTATCAATCGCATCTGCTAAAAAATGACAGAATGGATAATGAGAACCTTCAAAACTAGGGATGCCAAGCCCATGATGACACTCTTCAGGTCAACTTGTTCTATCTAGGCTGGAATATTGCTGCACACAAAACAGCACCTTTCAAGGAAGGTGAAACTGCCTGACCTAGAAAATGTACAAGAACCTTCACGGCGCGCATAACGGAGATAAAAACACCTCAATTACTGGGAGCGCTTGAGGTTCCTAAACCTGTATTCCCTGGAACGCAGGCGGGAGAGATACATGATTATATACACCTGGAAAATCCTAGAGGGACTAGTACCGAACTTGCACACGAAAATCACTCACTACGAAAGCAAAAGACTTGGCAGAACGATGCAACATCCCCCAATGAAAAGCAGGGGTGTCACTAGCACGTTAAGAGACCATACAATAAGTGTCAGGGGCCCGAGACTGTTCAACTGCCTCCCAGCATACATAAGGGGGATTACCAACAGACCCCTGGCAGTCTTCAAGCTGGCACTGGACAAGCACCTAAAGTCGGTTCCTGACCAGCCGGGCTGTGGCTCGTACGTTGGTTTGCGTGCAGCCGGCAGTAACAGCCTGGTTGATCAGGCTCTGATCCACCAGGAGGCCTGGTCACAGACCGGGCCGCGGGGGCGTTGACCCCCGGAACCCTCTCCAGGTAAACTCCAGGTAATGGGTAGGTAGGTATAATGTTCATCAGGAAACAAGACAAGTGTTTCCTGACACGGGTCTTAGTCATATGATGACCCGCAACCGGAGCTTTTGGTCATCTGACCGAGGACTTCCGCTGGCTTTCCGGTCCACCTCTTGAAAAATCATGGTTAAGATTATATATAACCATTAAACTTTGATGCTGTGCATAACAAGCGGCTTTCTATGTAGCAGTATGTCATTGATGTCGGCTAGGACTGTATACCTTGTACATGTACTTGTAGAAATTAAGATTATTATTATTATTATTATTATTATTATTATTATTATTATTATTATTATTATTATTATTATTATTATTATTATTATTATTATTATGATATTAATATTATTATTATTATTATTATGCAAGCCACATTACCTGACTTTTTCAGGTTATCTTGAGTAGCTAGTCCTCCGGGTTAATAATCCGAAAAAAAATATTCGGCTGATATTTAATTTATTGGTTGGTTTGATAGTTAATATTACTTACTGAATTAAAAATTTAGCCAAAAATCAAACTATCCATGCAACAAAACATTAACCAAATATTTTTCCAAGACGATTGTGGTTGCTCTTAAGAAATGTGTGTCAATGGAAAAATTAAAAAATTGAGAGAAATGCACTGAGAAGTATATTTTTCTCAGCGTATATTTACTGAGAGTTGACTTTAATTTTAGGAATTAAAGTAAGCTTGTAAGGGGATGGAAAGGTACGTGTAGCCTTAATGACCCTCGTTTAGTTGAAATCGAAATGGAAATAAGTCGCTTTGACTGACTTTTTTGTGGGGTTATCCTAAGTAATCTACACATATGATGCTATGCAATAAAATCATGGTAAACAGGTGATATCACAATATGCAAAACAACCACTGTGAAAAATTAGTGAAATCTCAAGTGCCCTAGTGATTTTTCACATTATCAAGGAACACAGTTCCTTGATAATGTGGTTTCTCACATTATCAATGAACACAGTTCCTTGACATTGTAAAAAAAAAAAAAAAACAAGAAAACGGAATTTCACTATTTTTTTTCCACAGTGGTTGTTCTCAATATGCTGCTATATATGATAATTTATACAGCTGTATATATATATGCACCTGTACCTGAATAAATTTACTAGCCAACCCACCAACTGTATGAACTGGAGTATTGTCCACAGGTTAGAGTGTGGAGAGACATGAAATGGAGCTGTCCGAAATGCCTCGGCACGGTAGTGACTTTCTTTTTTTACTTAAATCAAAATTGCAAATACACATTGTAACACTGCAAAGAAATCAAATACTTATCTTTTATCTTTTTTAACTCAAGATTTAATCGTGACTATGTGTAGAGTTTCATGTCATGAATTGATGAAGGTCTAGAAGTCACAGATCATATTCGGATTATTGAGTTTATTTAGGCTCAGTTACACATAAGTACAATTATCATACGTAGGGTTAAATTAAATTTGGAATTTTCCCCTTTTAGCAAAATTAAAATGATTTTTTCCCTTTGTGCCCTAGCATTAAGTCTTTTGTGTGGAAATGTGTCGAAAGCCTTCTTTTTTTTTGGCCCAAGCAAAAGAAAATCTACCCATCCCTCTCTCCCCCCAATCTTATTTCCCGTTACCTTGTCATAAAATTCCAATATTTCGTGTACAGGATTTTTTTTCCCCCTGAACCCCGTGCTGGTTGTCAGTATATGTCCATTTCCGTTCAAAGGTGCTCCACAACTTTTTTAAACAAATTTTTTAAATAATTTTCTCCATAACTTTAAATAAAATACATGTCAGCGACATAGGTCTGTAAATTTTGTGCAGCTTTTTCTGCCCTCCTTTTTTAAAAAATTTGGGGGATTATTTTTGATGTCTTCCAAAACCACAGGGGGGGTTGCCCGGTTTTTTTGGATTTATTGAAGATTGTTTTAGTGGCACATACATTGCATCTGCCCCCCCTATCTCAGGCCCCCGGGAGAGATTTTATCGGGGGCCCCACCTCCTTCGGGTACCCTTATTTTCCCCTAACATTTTCGTCCCTTTCCTCCTGGGAAATTGTGCAGTGTGCCCCCAGAAATTTTGCGATGCACCCTGCCCCCTTTGGGAATGCGGGAAAAGCCTTTTCCTTTTCTCCACTGAAAACCCTCCCTGAATCTTGAGCTGAGCTCCTCACATATTTCCGGGTCGCTCCCTGGGGAGCTCCCTTTTTTTCCCTTTCCTCCCTGATTATCTGGCCCTTCACTGTTTTTTTCCCCCTAAATGGGGTTGGGGGGGAAAACAATTTTTGGGTCAAAATTTTTTTTTCTGATCTATGTCATTCTCGTTTTGCCCTCTAAAACCTTTTCCTCTTTATCCTTGCACAGGAATTTTGTGTCAGGGGGTTGGGGGGCGGGGTTTTACGTTTTACCTTTCACATTTAAAACTGGTTTTAACAGAAGGGGTGCCTCGAGGAGTATGAAATATTTGTACCGGGAAACATTTTTCTGGGACGGGGGAAAGAAAACAGAAGAGTCATATTTTTTGGTGCAACTGATGCGGGAAAAATCACGGAATGTTTTTTTTTTAAATCATCGTAATGTTACCCGTGACTGAATTTTTACATCTCTTGGTCTGCCCCAAAACATTGACTAGGGTTTTCAATGGAGGGGGAACTCAAACCTTAGGTATTTTATAGTAACCCAAATGATGTTTAATGACATTTTTGTCACTGCCCATTACCTAAGAAATTGCCCTTTATCACTGAAACCCGAGATACATTCGTCACTATCACTCACCCGGGAAAACAGTGTATCAGTCATAAACCCAGGACACAATTTTATCAGTCCCCCCCAGAACCAGTTTTCCATTCATCCAGGACACATTTGAAACAGTCTCTTATAGGGAAACAGTGTTCAGTTATCCCCAGGAAAAACAGTGAAACAGTCATCACCCGGGGAACCCAGGGGTATCAGTCCCCCCCCCAGGACACAGTGTATCTTTATCACCCAGGACACATTTATCTTATCACCCCAGACACAGGAAATTCATCATCCAGGACACAGTATACCTTTTCATCCCCCACCCGGGGGGTGTTGAAAGCTAAAAATAACAAAAATTTTTTTTAAAGGGCAACACTAAAAACACGCGTTCTCTCTGGCGACAGGCAAACACGTTTCTTGAAGATTCACCCATAATAAAATTTTATGGTAAAATTTTTGCCCTTTAGGGGAACCCCTGGGTTGAGGTAAAGAAAGCTCCGGGAAAACACACCCGAGTGTGTGTGTGTGTGTGTGTACTCCCCTTTTTGTACTCACCAAATTTGGGTTTTTGGGCGGGGTCGAGTCCAGCCCCCGGGCCCCCTTTTCCTTTTTCCGGGTTTGGCTACAAGCCCTCTCTCTCCCTCCCCCATGACTCTACCCTCCCCTCGCCTTAAAACTATGTATTTTCCCTTTGCCTCCACTACACCCCTTTTTCTAGGCAATTCCATGGCCTGACAAACCAAATGACTGAAAAAAATTTTTCCTTTAAAAAACCCTTTTGGGTTTCATCTGAGTCTTCAATTTCCCCTTTGGGTGACCTCTTTGGGTCTGTGTCCCATCTCTGGAACATCCCGTCTTTTGTCCCCCTTTGCCCTATTCCGCGCAGAATTTTTAGTCGTTATCATGTCCCCCCCCCTAAACCCTCCGTCCTCCAGTGTCGTCGGGCCGTTTTCCCCCTAAACCCTTTTTCTTCGTAGGACAACCCCCGTGCTCGGGGACTGTCTTGTTGAAAACCCTTTTTCACTTTCTTTTAATTTCTTAAACGTGCTTACTAGGTGGGGAAATTCCCCAAACGGGTGCGGCATACTCCAGTACGGGCCGCCCTATTTTGGTATACAGAGTCTTAAACAAATTTCCTTACTGAGGTTGGGAACCCTACCGTAGGTTTGCCGGGGCGCCCTTTTGGGCGCAGCAGTTATCTGATTAAATGGTGCTCGGGAGATATGCCGGGGGTTATACCACCCCCGATTTTTTTCCCTTGAGTGTTTTTTTGCAGTTTTTGGCCATCTAAACTATTTTGGGTGTTTTGCGGTCTTTTTTTTGCCCCCCCCCAATTTTCATGACTTTGCTTTTGGCAGGGTTAAATTTCCAAGGAGCCAGTTCTGGCCCAGCTTGTAGCCTTCCAGGTCTCTTTGTAGTCCGGGCCTGATCCTCATCCGATTTGATTTTTCTCATTAACTTCGCATCTCTGCAAACAAGGACCTTCTGAGTCTATCCCTTCCTTTTCTTTTCACATATACCAAGAACAAACGGGCCCTAGGCGGGCCCCCTGGGGAAACCCCCCCGTTTTGGTCACAGGCCCCCCACTCTGACCCCTCGTCGCGTCCCAAAGACTCGTTTCAGATATTCTCTGATCCTTGGGCAGTGTTTTTCCCTTTTTAATGTGTGCCTATCCTCTAGCTTTTGCAAAAACCTCTTTGTGAGGAACGTGTCAAAGGGGGCCTTTTTGCACCCCAAAAAAGCATCGATCCCCCCCTTTTCTCTTTTGCTTACTTCTGTCACCTTGTCATAAAACTCTAGAAAGGTTTTTGTGACACGGGTTTTTCCCTTCCCTAAAAACCGGGTTCGGGTTTTGCCCAATTATCCCACTTTTTTTTCTCTCCGGGTGCCCCACCACCTCCTCCTGAGATTTTCTCCATGCCCTTTTGAAATACTATACATTAGTGATAAGGTCGGGTAGTTTAGTGCCTCATGTCGTCCCTTTTTTTTTAAAAAATTTGGGGACACATTTCCCCATTTTCCATACCTCGGGGATTTTTGCCCATTTCAAATGAGGGGGGTTGAAGATCTTTTTTAATGGCTCACACAAAAACTCTGCCCCCTCTTTAAAAAACCCAGGGAGAAAGGGGTTGGGGGGGTTTCTGGTCCCCCCCCCGCCTTTGAGGGTCAATTTTGGGCATAGCATTTTCCCTTAAACCTCCCCCCTTGGGTTTATAGGGTTACCTCACCAGCACTTGCTGGTGGGGCCCCCCGGGTTCTGTTTTTCTTGGAGTCCTTTTGGTTTCCCCCTTAAAACCTTTTTTAAACTTGTTTTTGGCTCCTGACAAACCTTTTCGGTCTTTTCTTGTGAATTCCCCACACCCTTCCTAAGCCCTGATTACCTGGTCCTTGACTGTTTTTTCCCTTCCTTTATGTGGTTACAAAAATTGGGGTAAACTTTTTTTTTGGGATGCATCCATTTTCAATTGATTTCTGAGCCTCCCTTTTACCTTCCCATTTTTGGGTTTCTGGCCTTCGCTGATTTCTTTTTTTTCCTAGTTCTCTGTCTTCTGTACCTTTTTCCCCAATTCTCTATACCCCTAGTTTTTGCCTCCCTACCCCTTTTGGGGGTAACCCAAAGGATTTCTTTCCCGTTTTCCCATTTTTTTCCTGTTTCCCTTGGGAACAAACCTCTCCTCTCCTCCTTGCATTTTTTGCTAATGGGTCCATATTTCTTGTCGGGTTTTTCCCTGTCATTTCCCTCTCCCACGAATTCTTAAAGGAAGTTCCTCATGCCTGAGTTTTTTCCCCCTTTTGATTTTTGGTTTTTTCCCACCTTTTCCCCTGCTACTCTCTCCACTTGGAGCTCAACTATGTAGCGAAGCACAGAACCACATGAATCACTAGCTCCCAGGGGCCTTTCTTTACATAAAATACCCTCGTTTTCCCGAACTACTCATGGGGGAATACAAGGTCCAGCCTTGCGGGTTTCTTCCTCTTCTTTTCTCCTCTTGGTAGTGCCCCTCTAACATTTGATGCTGGGGTTTTCCATCCCCCAATCCACCCTTTTGGCTCTCCATTTTTGGGGAAACCCCCAGGGGCTCCGGGTTTTCCCCCAAGTAAAATCTTCTTGTGATTGAAATCCCCCCTAACTGAAACTTTGCTCCCCCCATGTGTCTCTCCTGGCCCCCTTTTGGGGCTATGTGTCGATCATTCCCTCTGTTGCTCTCATCGTATTTTTTCTCTTGGCCCCCTGCAGTTCTGTGGGGGTTGTACTTTAAAGGGGCAATTATCCCCTTTATGTCCCTCGACGGGGATTGTTCCACTAAAGCCCTTTCCCGCCCGGGGCCACCATTCCTTCCCTTTTTCCCCAAAAACCCACGGGTTTTTAATGACATGCAATTTCCCTCCTCCCCTCTCCCCCCTCTGTTTTTCCCCCTGAAAATTTGTTTATCCGGTGGAAAGTTTAATCTGTTTTTATTCGGGTAAGTTTTTTTTTCTGTGAGTGCTATTTGTCGGGGGATTCCTTTAATTCTTTCGTGCCACTCCTCAAAATTTGGGTTTGTTATTCCATCGAATTTGTATAGACCCCTTAAACTTTTTTTCTATGACTGTGGTCTGGGAGGTATATTGGGGGGGGAAATTTGGAGACCTGGTAAGGAACTAGGGTTGTTGCTGTGGGGGGTTTTTGGGGTAATGTAGTGGGGGGGGGCCTTTTGGAGGGTGGCAGGGGGTTTTTTTTGTTTTAAAAGTTTTTTGGTTCACGGGGTTGACCCGGTTGGGGGGCTTCTTTTAAAGTTGTGGGGGAGGCTGAAATTTGATCTTCTTCCGGGCCCCGGGGATCTCCTGTCTGCCCCTCCTTCCCCCTCTTTCCCCCTTTTTTCCCCTTTTTGTACCATCCTCTCCCCCATTTCTGCCTTTCTTCTTGTTTTCTGTCGGGGTCGAATACCCCTTTCCGTTTTTCCCGGAAAATTCCCCTTAATTGCTTTCTCCTTCAGGGATCCGGGGTCCGAGTCGCTTCTCCTTGAAGGTCACTCTCACGGCCCGGGGTTCTTTTTTTTACAAACCCCCCTACCCCCGGAAAATTTTCCAGCTGGGTCTTTGTCTTCTTCTCCAAAATTGTTTTCATGTCTTTAAACTTTTTTTTTTTCCCCCTTTTTTTTCTTGTTTCATATTTTTCCCCCCTTAACCCCCCCCTGTACCCATACACAAAACTGACCTCCCCCTTTCATTCTCCCACGCATATCCCTTGTACCCCCCTTTTTAAATTTTGGGTTTTTCCCTCCCCCGCAGTTTTTCCTTTAAATAAATTTCACTGGCTAATGAAATTTGGGCTCAGGGGCCCTGTCATTTTCCCTTCTCGGCTTTTTTTGGGCTCTGTTTGTTGTCTGTTGGGCCCCAAAAAAAGTTTACTTTTTCATTTTCTATGGTCCCCTTTCTGAAAGCTTCCCCATGCATTTGTGCCCCTTCTTTCCCTACCCCCCTTTAAATTGGGGGCTGGGGGTAGAATTTCCTCTGTTGTTAATCCCAAAATGTTTTTTTGGGGGGCTTTGGGGGGGGTTAAATTTTTTAAAAACCCTCTTCAAACTCTGTATCCTAATTTCTGCTTTTTTGACATGCACCCCCCAAACTCCCGGTTTCCATATCTTTTTCCTCTCTTCCATTCTCATGCTAATTCTTTTTGTTTCTTTCCCATTCATGACCCCTTTTTTATGAGCCCCTGTTTCCCCAAAATTTTCCCCCTTTTGCATTTTCCCTTTCCCTCCTGCCCCCTTTGGTTTTTTCCCTTGTTGCTCTCTGGCAACCCTTTTTTTTTTTCCTGTTTAGCCCTCAATGGGAAACCTATTATTTCCCTGTATTTTAAAGGGTTAGTAGTGTGTATGTCAGATTTGGGGAAGGGGGAAGTAGTGGGGGAAACCCGTGGCTATGTGGGGGGAGGAGGGGGGAGGGTTTAGGTAAAGGGGGGAGGGGAGGGTGATCGAGGGGAGGGGGATAAAGGGGAAGTAGTGAAAATGTCGGGGGGGGAGGGGGGGGGGAGTGTAGGTGTAGTCGGGGAAAGTGTGTGTGTTTGTTTTTGTGTGTTGGGGTGTTTGTGTGTGTGGTGTGTTTTGTGTGGTGTGTGTGGTGTGTGTGTGTGTGGTGTGTTTTGGGGGTGAGTGTGTGTGTGGGGTGTGGAAAACGTGTGCGTGACCACCTAGTTGTACTCACCAGTTTACTCACCTAGTTGGTTTTAAGTGGTCGAGCCCTAGCTCCTGGCCCCGCAAAAGTTTTTAAAACACACACCCAAAAACCCACACACACGTTAGATACTGGCCCACTCACCCCTTGCAAGTTTTCCCAGAATTAGAGAAAGAATAGCATAGATAAGGGAAAAAGGGGGTTTACTAGCGGGGAGAGGAGCCTAGCGGGGAACCCCGTGGGGGTTTTAAAAAAAACCCAAATCAAAACACTCCAAAAAGCTCAACAAGCAAAAATTATAACCTAATTACTTTCTGGTTTTAAAGTAGAAGTGAAAAGGGGCTGAATAAACGGGTTGGTGGGTTTTTAAAATTAACGGGTACCTCCCGTTTTTTAAATTACCCAGTATGAAAAATTAGAAGTGGGGGCACACACACCACACACACACACACACACCCAAAACCCCCCACACCCCACACACACACACACACCCCACAAAACACACACCCCCATTTGCACATACAAAATACACACAAAACACAAAACACACCACACACCCCTCACACACACATCCCACATACACACACCATACACACACACAAAACACACACATACACACACATTCACACACACATACAAAACACAAAACACAAATACACACACACACACACAAAATACAACCATACACAAAATACACACATAACACACAACACACACAAAACCACACACACAAACACACACACACACATACACCATACACACATAAAACACACACATACACACACAGGAAAAAGCACTTGTACTGATACCACAGCGTAAACACACAAAACACAGGATTTCACACCGCCTGTAAAACTCCATCTAAAAATTTTCTCCTCGGGCCCCCCCCCCCCTTTTCCACACTAAGTAGACCCTATCTCTACCCCTCCTCCCCTTTTTTTAACCTATTATCTCTCTCTCTACCATCACCTCTACCTATCCCTCCTCTCTTTTTTCCCTCCCCATCTTTCCCCTCTAACATCTCTTACCTCAAACCCTCTCCCCCCCCTCTAACATCTCTTCCCCTCAAAACCATCTGCCCCCTCCCTTATCCCCCCCTCCCCCTTTCCCCCCACCCTCTCCCATCCTCCCCTCCCCCCCCCCTACCTCTCTCCCCTCCGCTCTTCCATCCCCCCCCCTTTTCCTTTCCCCCCTTCTCCCCCCTTTCCCTTCTTTTCCCCCCCCCTCCCCTCCCCCCCCTCCCTCCCCCCTTCTCCCCTCTTCCCTCTCCTCTCTTTCCCTTTTCCTCTCTCCCCCCCCTCCCCTCTCATCTCTCTCTCCTCTCCTTTGGGGGTTTTTCTTGCTTTCCCCTTTTTCCTCCCCTCTCTCTTTTGCTCTCCTCTCCCCTTTGCTCTCTCCCCTTGCTCTCCCTCTCTCTTGCTCTCTCTTTTCCTTGCCCCTCTCTCTTTTTCTTTGGCCCTCTCTCTCTCTTGCTCTCTTCTCTCTTCCCTCCCCTCTCTCTCTTGCTCCTCTTGCTCTCTCTCTTTTTCTTGCTCTCTCTCTCTTCTTCTCTCTCCCCTTCGCTCTCTTTTCTATCGGGCCCCTCTCTCTCTTGCCCTCTCTTTTGCTCTCTCTCTTGCTCTCCCGCCTTTTTTGCTCTCGCCCCTCATCTCGGGCTCTCTCTCTCTCTTGCTCCCTCTCTCCCCTTGCCTCTCTCTCTCTTGCCCCTCTCTCTTTTCTTTTGCCTCTCTCTTGCTCTCCCCCTCTGGGCCCTCTCTCCCTTGCTCTCACCCCTCTCTTGCACCCCTTCCCTCGGGGGGCTCTCTCTCTCTTTTTGCCCCTTTTCTCTCTCTTGCCTCTTGCTCCTCTTTTCTCTTTTCCCTCTCTCTCTTTGCTCTCTCTCTTGCTCTCTCTCCTCTTGCTCTCTCTCTCTCCCCTTTGCTTCTCTCCCCTTTTCCTTGTTCCTCTCTCTTGGGCTCTTCCCCTTGCTCTCCTCTTGCTCTCCCCCTCTTTTGTTTCCCCTCCTTGCTCTCTCTCTTTTTCTCTTTCCCTTTTCCCCTCTTGCTCTCTCTCTTTTTGCTCTCTCTCTCTTTTTTCTCCCCTCCCCAATTCCCTTCTCTCTCCCCTTTCCCCCAAAAATCTAAACTTGCTTCTCTCTCCTCTTGCTTTTCCTTCTTGCTCTCTCTCTCTCTTGCCTCCCCTTCTCTCCCTCGCTCCTCTCTCTCGCTCTTCCCCCTTGCCTTTTCTCTCTCTTGCCTCTTTTCTCCTCTCTCTTCTTGCTCTCTCCTTGCTCTCTCTCTTTCTCCCCTTTTCTCTTGACTCTCCCCTCTCTTCCCTCTCCTCCTCTTTTTTGCTCTCCCTCTTTTTGCTCTCTCTCCTCTTGCTCTCTTCCTCTCCTCTCTCTCTCTCTCTTGCTCCCCCCCTTTTTCTCTCTCTTCTGCTCTCTCTTTTGCTCTCCCCCTTTTTGCTCTCTCTCTCTCTTTTCCTTTTCCCCTCCCCCTCTCTCCCCTCTCTCTCTTCTCTCTCTCCCCTCTCCTCTCCTCTTGCTCTCCCCTTCCCCTCTTGCTCTTTTGCTCCTCCCCTTGCTCTCTCTCTCTTGCTCTCTCTCTTGCTTCCCCTCTCTCTTTTTCCCTCTCTTGCTCTCTCTCTTGCTCTCTCTCTCTTCTCTCTCTCTTGCTCTCTCTCTCTCTCGCTCCTCTCATTTGCCCCCCTCTCTCGCTCTCTCCCCTCTTGCTCTCTCTCTCTCTTGCTCTCTCCTCGTCCCCTTTTTCCCCTTTCAACTCTCCCCTCCCCCTACATTTAAAAAAAAAAAAAAAAAAAAAAAAAAAAAAAAAAAAAAAAAAAAAAATGGTGGGGACTCGCAGGAACCAAGGATCAAATGAGAATGGTTCGGGTGGGGGAGGAGTGGAGGGAGAGCAGTGGGAAAAGGATGGAAAAAGGGAGTGGGAGAAAAAAATTAGGAGAGTTTTCTGAAAAAAGGGAGAAAAAAACTCCTGTAAAATTTTGAAAGGAGGTTAGCGGGAAAACAAAAAATTTGGGGGACACAAGTCGAAACGGCAGAAGCCCAAGAAAAGGGTCCTAGAATTGGATAATAGGCTGGGGGGCGATTTAACAGGGGCAGTGACCAAGAAACACAGCTTTATGAAGCTGCGAGGCGGAACGGGAAAGGGGAAGGGAAATTTATGAATTTTTGCAAAGGTCACATCAATCTGCCAAGGGGGACCAAGGAGGGGAAAAGGGGAAGATCACTGGTTTGAAAGAGGGGAGAGGGTGATAGGTCGAATGCTGAGGCACAACAAGGGGTTTTCAAGGGCCAAATGGAAAAATCAAGGGAGAAACTGACCACATACAGGCAGGATCCAGAAATCCCCAGGGGTAGGCAATGGAGGGAAAAAAGGGCAAAAACAGTGTTTATCCATGGGGTTTTTAGGGGAAAAGAGGAAAAAGGGCACACACTGAAAAAGGGAAACAGGAAGAAGGGAAAGGGGTTGAGAAAAATCACACGGAAAAAGGTTTAAAAGATGGACGAAAATTTTAAATTTTTTAGAAAAATAGGGGTGGGGGGGGGGGGTTTCCCCGAAGGGGAGAAACCCACCAATCAAGCTGGAAAAATCAGGACGGGAAACAGTGCGGAAAAGGGTCCTCCAAAGAAAAACCCCGAGTGAAAATTTTCGGGAAAAGTACAAAAGGGGGTTCCCTAGACAGAGAAAAGAACAAAATCAAAAACGACAGCAGCTGAGGGAGAGGACAAAAAAACGAAAAAAGCCCAGGAAAAAAAAGGGCAAGGGGGGGAATCGCCCGAGGGCAGTCCCAAACAGACAGAACAGCAAAAGGGGAAGCACACACACAAATAAATTTTTTCAGAACCTACAACCAAACACAACCCTCCCAACACACACTAAAATCCCCTACCCAGCCCCCCCGCCCCCCCCCCCCAACATCGGGGGCTATAGAAACCCACAGTATGCCCCCCAGGTCCCCCACCCCCACAGGCCCCCCAAACCACAGTGTTGGAAAGGAAACTGAAGGTAAAGGTACACAAACGCTGATGGAATAACAAATAAGTGGGAGGAGTGGGACGAAAAGTCCCAAAAAAAGCATCACCAGACCCTCATAGCTCTTACAGAAACCAAGCTTAACCCGGGTTTTGATAACAGAGCCATCTTTTCCCAAAGGGATACCAAATCCCGAGGAAAGACAGAGGGAAAAAGGGGGGGGAGGAGTGGCCCTTGCCCGATCCCAAAAAACGGGTGGAATTTTGATGAGCTGGAGAGAGGGAAAAGCGGAAAAAAGTGATTCCCTAGTGGGAACACTTTCCCCTTTCCCCCCCCCGGAGGGGGCCCCAAGGGGGTAATAGCAGGATTTATAACCCACCACCCGAACAGCAGGAGGCCAAGGGGAAGAGTTTTCGACGAGAGCAATAGAGCGATGGTTGACAACACTGGCCAGAGTGGCCAGAAAGCTCAGCAAACAAAGGGGAAAACTCCTGATTTATGGGTGCCCTTTTAAACCCCAAGGAGATCGATTGGGGGGAAAATTGGGCCCCCCATGGGGGGCCCAAAAAAACCCTGGAGGGCTAAGATGATGGAGGGGGTACGGAGAACTTCATTTCCAAAACGAAGGGAACACTACCAAAAGGTAGAGGAGAGATGAACCCCGCAAGGCTGGAAAATTTGATTTTACCTTTAGTAGTGCAAATCGAGGACCCCAAAAATATGAAAGACCCCCTTTGGGGGCCCGTGACCATGGGTTTTAAAAACTTTGGAAAAACACAGTAGAGCTACAAAATGGAGGGGGAAGCAGGAAGGCCAGGACGAATGAAGCCAAACTACAAGAAAGGGGACTACACCCGGAATGAGGAACTACCTTTAACGGGGGTTAAATGGGGCAGAGAACTTTCAGGGAAGCCCTTTTAAAGAGGGTGAAGGAATATGTGCAACAAAAAGCAAGGGGGCTGAGGGAGGTTTTGTAAACCCCCGGGTAACAAGGGGTAAAGAAAAAGCCCGGATGGGGGGCCCCTGGTTTTCCCAAAAGGGGGCAGGGAGGCAAAAACCATGTGCTAGGGAATGGAAGGAAAATAGAAGGCAAAGGACCCAGGGGAAAAGGGGAAAAACGAAAAGCCAGAAACCCAATAGCCCCAGATAAGAAGGGAGGCCCAAAAACAATATGAAAATGACATAGCAGGGGAAAGCCAAATCTGACCCCCAAACTGTTGTAAAAACCAAATCAGGGGGAAAAAAAACAGTCAAGGACCGGGAAACAGGGTAAGGAAGGAAGGAGGAGAGACAACAGGGAAAAGACCGTGAAGTAAAGTGGAAAAAAAACTCAACAAAAAAAATTCAAAGAAGTGTTCACAGAGGAACAGAAAGGGACTCCAGAAAAAACGGAGAAAGGGGGGGCACACCACCAAATGCTGGGGCACAGTCACACAACCCGAAGGGAAAAAGTGGGAAAAGGCCTTTTGAGTGAGCTAGATACCCCCAAAGGGAATGGGGCCAGATAAAAAATCTCCCCCTGGGTAATTTAGAAAGGGGGCAGAGGCACTATGTGTACCCCTAACAACAATATTCAAAAACATCATCGAAACAGGGAGATTTTTTTGAGGCATGGAAGACGCAAATGTAGTCCCAATCTTTTAAAAAGGAGACAGACATTAAAACATTAAAATACAGCCATTCACTGACATTATAGTAAAGCAAAACATGGAGAAGATTTTTCAGGAGAAAAAGTGGGGGAACCCTAGAAAAGGGAAAGACTCATCAACAGCAGCCAGCATGGTTTTTAGGAACGGGAAATCCGTGTCACAAACCTTTCTGGAGTTCTATGACCTGGTGACGCAAAAAGGGGCAAAGAGGAGGGGTGGGTGGATTGCATTTTTTTTTTGGGCGCAAGAAGGCGTTTGGCCCCAAAGGGGGGTTTCCCCACAAGAGATTGGTTTCAAAAAAAGGAGACCAAGCAGGGATAACAGGGAAGGCACTACAAAGGAACAGGGGGAAAACCCTTTTGGAAAACAGCAGCGAGTCATGGTACGTGGGGAGGGGTCAGAGTGGGGGACCTTTTGAAACCCGCGGGGGCCCGGGAGGGGTCCCTCCAAAGGGCCAGTGCTGTTTTGGTAAATTTTTGAACGACATGACGGAAGGAAAAGGGCTCTGAGTGCCCTGTTTTTCAGATGACGTGAAGTTGATTTAGAAGAAAAACACTCGATCAAAGACCCCCGGCCCCCCCAAAAATACCCAAAAGGGGTCTGGACCCGGGGTGCAGACCTGGTCCAAACAAATTGGGGGTCCTGGAGTTCAATCCCACCAAGTGCAAAGGGCATAAAAATTGGGGAAGGGCAAAGAAGGGCCCCAGACGGAGTACAGCCCAGGGGGGCAGAGACCCACAAACCTCCCTCAAGGGAAAAAAAATTGGGGGAGTATAACACCAGGGACATCTCCGAAACCACATCAACCAAATAACTGCTGCAAAACATATGGGGGCCTAGCAAACCCAAAACAACATTCCGACATCTTAAAAGGGAACGTTCAGGAACCCCGTACACCGTATAAAGTTAAAGGGCCCCTATTTGGGGTATTCGGCACCATTTGGAAACCCCACACCTACCAAGCACGTAAAGAAAATAGAAAAAAAGTGCAAAGGTTTTCAACAAGACTTTTGTCCCAGAGCTAAGAGGGATGTCCTAAAGAAGAGGTTAAGGGAAAAACAACCTGAAAGAAACCCCCTGGAGGACAGGAGAGATAGGGGGGGCTGGTAACGACATACAAAAAACTGAGGGGAATTTGGGCAAGGTGGGCAAAGACAGGGGTTCCCGAGATTGGGCACAGTAACAAGGGGACACAGTTGGAACGGGAAAACACCCGATGAATCACAGGGATGTTTTGGGTATTTTTTCAGCCACAGAGTAATCTTTAAATGGAATAGTTTTTTGGAAAACGATGTAGTGGGGAGGGTCCCTCATAGCTTTAAGCAGAGGTATGATAAAACTCACGGCCCCGGGGAGAGTGACCTAAATACGATCATGAAGAGGCGGGGGCCCGGAACTCGGACTCGACCCCCCCCAACCCCAAATAGGGGAGTAAAAACTAGGTGATTTCACCACACACACCCCACCACAAAACACACACACACACAAACACACACACACAAACACACACACACACACACACACACACCCCAAAATATATATATATATATATTATATATATAAATAATATAAAATAAAAAATTTTATATAATATAATAAATATATATATATATATATATTAATTTTTATAAAAAAATATATTTAAAATCTATATATATATATAAATATATATTTATATTAATATATATATAAATAAAAATATATAAATATTATTTTGTTGTGTGTGGGATATTATTGTATATATATATATAATATAATATATATTAAAATATAAATAAAAAAAAAATATAATAATAAATTATATATATAAATATAAAAATATAAATAATATATATATTTTAAAAATTTTATATATAATAAAATATTTAATATATATAAATATATATATATAAATTTTATAAGCAAAAAGATCACAGGAACAGGGGAAATTTTAGAAAAAATGCAAAAAAAAACCACTCTGGGAAAAAATAAGAAATTCCAAGCACTTACGTGACTACAACCCCATTAAACAAGGAACATAAAGTAAAGCATCCAAGGGAAACTATATAAGGGGGGTGGGCCCGCACCTCACATCAGATCGCACAACGGTTAAACACCTACGCGCGCCCACCCAACTTGGATGGGCCTTGTGCACAACTCCCCCCACAAACTAATTTTACCCAAGAAAAAATTTAAAAAATTTTATTTGTCCATGTATTATTAAATTTTTCCCCAAAATTTTATTTAAAATAATTGGATCTAATTTTTATAAACCAAAGGGAAAAATTCATATTTTTGTCAAAACTGTTTTTTTTTTGAAACAAGATTCAATTTTTAAATTCCCCCTCCAGTTGGGTCGGCGCGCGTCAGTTTTTTTAACCGTTGGGGGATCTGATTGTGAGGGGTTGGCCAGACCCCTTATAAAAGCTTCCCTTGGGTCTTTTCTTTTATAGTTCCTTTATAATTTTGAAATATCCCCGAAAGCGCTTTGGGAAATTTTTCCCATTTTTTCAGAGTGGGTTTTCTTTTTTGCCAAAAATAAATATATATATTAATATATAATATATATAATATATATTATAAATATATATATTAAAATATTAAAATATAATAATTTTATATATAAAATATAAATATATATATATTTTATAATGTATAGGGGGTGGTAAGGGGAAAAATTTTCAAAGAGCTTTAGGGAAAACCCTTTATTTTTCCCCCGAAGCAAGTTTTTTTCTTTTCCTGAGGGTGAGGGCCCCAAAAACAGTTCTAGAGGTGGACCCTCCCTATATTTTTTTTTGAATATATATAAAATATAATATATAAAAAATATATATATAAATATATATATATTTATATATATATATTATAATAAAATATAATATAAAATATATAATTTTTTATAGATATATAAAATGGGATACATAAACTAGTAGACAAAAACCACCAGGGGGGTTTAAAAACCCTCCTTGAAATATGGGGAAACGGAAGCTTGTTTTGAGTTTTTCCCAACACTGCAAATATTGCGGGTCTTTTTTATTTTGTGTGGGAAAAAAAAGTATATGCTGTGTGTGTTTGGGCCCCTGCTTTTCATTGCTGAGGAAACCCACAATTTTTAATGTGAACTTTTTCGCCCGTAAATTTTGGGGTGCGATCATGCAAGATTGGGCGGGAAAAATAAAAGTTAAAAAATAAATTTACCAAGGGGGACCCGGGACTCGTTTACGGGTTCCCTTTCAACAGATTTCCGTAAATATTAACTTTTCAGACGAACCCCCGGGGGAGAACAAAGCCACGTGGATTTTTACCCTTTTTAAAAAAATTTCCCGGGTTTTGTCGCCCGACGCCAACTACAATACTAATTTCCGGGCCATTTTTTTTTTGCACACAAAAACCCGAAGGATCGCATTGAAAAATTTCAAAATTTTTAAAAAAATTTTTGGAAATTTTTATTAAAAATATTTAATTTTATAATTACTATAACCTAAAAGGGAAATGGAAATGTATGTTGAATAAAAGTGACAAAAGGGGCCCCCAAAAAAAAAATATAAACTGTGGGGTTTCGTTTAAGATGCCTGGGTTTTAGGGTTTGGTAAGGCTTTGGTTAGGTTAGGTCGGGTTTTTAAATTAGGAAAGGTTTTGGTAGGTTTGGTTAGGTTTTGGTTTGGTAGTTAGGTTAGGTTTTGGTAGGGTTTGGTTAGGGTTTAAATTTTGGGTTTGGTTAGGGTTTGGTTTTGGGTTTGGTTTAGGTTTCGGGTTAGGTTAGGGTTTGGGCGGGTTAGGTTTTGGGTAGGTTAGGGTTTGATTAGTTTGGTTTGCTTAGGTTAGGAAAGGCTAGGTTTAAATTTTGCTGTTAGGTTAGGTTAGGGCGGGGTTTGGGTTTGGTTTTGGTTAGGCGGGGTTTGGTTTTGGTTGCTTAGGTTTTTGGGGGTTTTGGGCACGTTAGGTTACCCAAAAATAAAAATAATATCAGGTTTTTTAAAAAGCAAAACAAGGAAATGGGAAAAGATATTTTTTGGGACCGAGGTGGCTGAGGTAGCTAGGAAAACGTTCAGACTTGGGAAAAAAATTTCCACTTTTTATTAAGAAAATGAAATGGAAAGTAAAAAGTTGGGGTAACAGTAAAAAAAAAAGAAAAAACAACAAAGCGAAAAGGAATAACACACTGAAGTGCGAAGGGGTATTCCCTGAAAAGGGGGTCCCCCAGGGAAAAAAAAGTATCACACCTAGGTATGTGTCCTGGGTACCAAAACATCAAAGGAAACATCATCTCCTACACACAGTTAACACATGACATCCAGGGGTAAATCATCCCGCTCCACAATGCTGTTCTTTCATCCTGTGTCTCTTTGACCTCTCCTTTGACTTCCACGCTTCCTCCTCCCTTCCCAATCCTCTTCCTTTACCGGCCACCTCCTCCAATCCTCTTGACTTTTCACATCTCTCGCTCTTCTAAGAGTTACCATAACCAACTAGTGCAGATTTTAAACCTCCCTTGGTTACACTCAGTCACCGTGTATCGCGCTCTGTTACACCTGCTGCCCCTGTTCACCTAGCGGTAAATAGGTACCTAGGTGTTAGACGAGTGCTCTGGGTGGCATCTTGGGAAACGAGAGAATGGAAGCGGAATATATCTCAGATAAAACCTAGCTTTAAAACAAACGGAGGTAAGATAACTCCTAGCTCGTAAAAAACACAGAAACTATAATCTGTTTAAGCATTGCTCAGAAACTCTCTATGTGTTCCCATTAGTTGAGAAACAGCTTGCCATAGCTGATGTTAATGGCGGTTACCATGAGCAAGAAACTACAACTCATCAGCTGACACATGGCAGAACTAGCTTTTATAGGGACGAGGTTTCGCTCTCTGTGGAGCCCAAAGAAGTCTAAAAAGTCTACACAGAGCAAAACGTTGTCAGAATATAATACTTGTTGTGCAAAATGTGCTCCTTCTTCACTACTGTCAGCAGTACGTTACTTGGATGGAAAAGTAGATGCAATATAATGAGATTCATAATCGACTACGTTTCGCCCACACATTGGGCTTTATCAAGTCACATTATTATTATTATTATATTATAATCATGGGGAGCGCTAAACCTGTAGGATTATACAGCGCATGTGGAGGGGGAGTATGGAAGGTATTCAGATTCGATTCAGGGAACCGGAGCACATATCCAATTCCCAAGATCAAGAGCCCCTCACCAGCATCAAGGAACGTCCTTTGAGGGGTATAAAGTCACAAAGAGATCCGTTGGTGACTCGATAAAGCCTACTGTGTAGGCTAAACTTTGTCAATAAAGAATCACATTACACTGCATATGCGTTTACTTTTCCATCGTGTCGGCATTTTATATCCTTCATCTCCCACGTTACTATGATCTAGCTGATTATTATTATTATTATTATTATTATTATTATGGGGAAGCTCTCAATCCGTAGGATTATACAACACCTGTGGGAAAGGGGATGGAAGGTATTCAGGCTTAATTTAGGGAACTGGAGCACAGATCCAATTCCCTTGATCTAGCTGAGCAAGTACCGAGCATCACCACGGCGCTAGGCTGTCACTGTCCTTCTGATGCTCCACAATAACACTGAGAAGGCTTGCTTATTATTTTTAGTAAACCTAGAAGTATTATCATTATTACATACACTGGCAAGTATGAAAGCCATCGGAGACAAACACAGCCAGGGAAATGGAAGGCAAAGAAAGAGGCTGTAGGTATGATACCTTTGAATAATTCTGAATGAAAGCATTGGTTTTAAAGTGCACATATGTATAACTGTAGGCATTCTGGTTGTTCACGATTTTTTACACTTCATTCGATTTTTTAATTTTGCGGTATGGGAAGAAAATACTCAAACAGGTTAGGAAGAACTCTCTAAATTTGCTGATAAATGTATTACACACACACACACACACACACACACACACACACACACACACACACACACACACACACACACACACACACACACATATATATATATATATATATATATATATATATATATATATATATTATATATATATATATATATATATGTAGGTAGTAGGTTGGTAGACAGCAACCACCCAGGGAAGTACTACCGTCCTGCCAGATGACTGTGAAACAGAAACCTGTAACTGTTTTGCATGATGGTAGGATTGCTGGTGTCTTTTTCTGTCTCATAAACACGCTAGATAACAGGGATATCTTGCTACTCCTACTTACACTTTGGTCACACTTCACAGACATGCACATGCATATATATATACATACATCTAGGTTTTTCTCCTTTTTCTACATAGCTCTTGTTCTTCTTTATTTCTTCTATTGTCCATGGGGAAGTGGAAAAGAATCTTTCCTCCGTAAGCCATGCGTGTCGTATGAGGCGACTAAAATGCCGGGAGCAATGGGCTAGTAACCCCTTCTCCTGTAGACATTTACTAAAAAAGAGAAGAAGAAAAACTTTATAAAACTGGGATGCTTAAATGTGCGTGGATGTAGTGCAGATGACAAGAAACAGATGATTGCTGATGTTATGAATGAAAAGAAGTTGGATGTCCTGGCCCTAAGCGAAACAAAGCTGAAGGGGGTAGGGGAGTTTCGGTGGGGGGAAATAAATGGGATTAAATCTGGGGTATCTGAGAGAGTTAGAGCAAAGGAAGGGGTAGCAGTAATGTTGAATGATCAGTAATGGAAGGAGAAAAGAGAATATGAATGTGTAAATTCAAGAATTATGTGGATTAAAGTAAAGGTTGGATGCGAGAAGTGGGTCATAATAAGCGTGTATGCACCTGGAGAAGAGAGGAATGCAGAGGAGAGAGAGAGATTTTGGGAGATGTTAAGTGAATGTATAGGAGCCTTTGAACCAAGTGAGAGAGTAATTGTGGTAGGGGACCTGAATGCTAAAGTAGGAGAAACTTTTAGAGAGGGTGTGGTAGGTAAGTTTGGGGTGCCAGGTGTAAATGATAATGGGAGCCCTTTGATTGAACTTTGTATAGAAAGGGGTTTAGTTATAGGTAATACATATTTTAAGAAAAAGAGGATAAATAAGTATACAAGATATGATGTAGGGCGAAAGGACAGTAGTTTGTTGGATTATGTATTGGTAGATAAAAGACTGTTGAGTAGACTTCAGGATGTACATGTTTATAGAGGGGCTACAGATATATCAGATCACTTTCTAGTTGTAGCTACACTGGGAGTAAAAGGTAGATGGGATACAAGGAGAAAAGAAGCATCAGGGAAGAGAGAGGTGAAGGTTTATAAACTAAAAGAGGAGGCAGTTAGGGAAAGATATAAACAGCTATTGGAGGATAGATGGGCTAATGAGAGCATAGGCAATGGGGTCGAAGAGGTATGGGGTAGGTTTAGAAATGTAGTGTTAGAGTGTTCAGCAGAAGTTTGTGGTTACAGGAAAGTGGGTGCGGGAAGGAAGAGGAGCGATTGGTGGAATGATGATGTAAAGAGAGTAGTAAGGGAGAAAAAGCTAACATATGAGAAGTTTTTACAATGTAGAAGTGATGCAAGGAGGGAAGAGTATATGGAGAAAAAGAGAGAGGTTAAGAGAGTGGTGAAGCAATGTAAAAAGAGAGCAAATGAGAGAGTGGGTGAGATGTTATCAACAAATTTTGTTGAAAATAAGAAAAAGTTTTGGAGTGAGATTAACAAGTTAAGGAAGCCTAGAGAACAAATGGATTTCTCAGTTAAAAATAGGAGAGGAGAGTTATTAAATGGAGAGTTAGAAGTATTGGGAAGAAGGAGGGAATATTTTGAGGAATTGTTAAATGTTGATGAAGATAGGGAAGCTGTGATTTCGTGTATAGGGCAAGGAGGAATAACATCTTGTAGGAGTGAGGAAGAGCCAGTTGTGAGTGTGGAGGAAGTTCGTGAGGCAGTAGGTAAAATGAAAGGGGGTAAGGCAGCCGGGATTAATGGGATAAAGATAGAAATGTTAAAAGCAGGTGGGGATATA
>NC_069468.1:18818013-18848013 GCF_026875155.1 Cherax quadricarinatus
GTTCAGGTTATTTTGCAACCTTAATGACCATCGTGCAGTAGACAGATTTCAAACCTCCATTAACCAACCAACCATTTCATGATATACATTTTAGTTATTCCTCCACGGGGAAAATAACATCCAGAAACATTTTTAATCATTCTTCCCAGCCCATCTGCCCCGACAAGAATTTATCTGAAGCGCAATTAAAACGTAAAAAAAAAGGTATATATATTGCACGTCTTTTAAAAAAAAAATTTGGCTCGAGCGAGTAATTTAGGGCACTAAAATGAGAAAATAAATGAAAATGGAAACTTTATATTTGTCCAAATGCGAAGGCGAGTTCCTCGGCTCGGTATATTACTCGCCTCTCACGTCACTGTTTACACTGCACGGGGTTCAGTGTGCTACACGCCTCTCACGTCACTATTTACACTGCACGGGGTCGGTGTTCTATTCGCCTCTCACGTCACTGTTTACACTACACGGAGTTCAGTGTACTCCTCGCCTCTCACATCACTGTTTACACTGCACGGGGTCAGTGTCCTCACAGCAGCTATCACTCACCGAAATAAATGCAATATTAATATATTCACGGGGAAGCACTAATCTCGTAGCGGTCATGCAGAGATTAGGATAATTATGGTTTGAGATTATAACCATTATGTATCTATAATGTCATACGGAGGGTGAGAAATGTCAGTTATTAAGACTTACATGTTAGTCATAACATGTGGATGGCTATTTCTCCTACAATCTAAGCAATACACATATAGTCCGCACATGGGAAAGAGGAGAAAATGGTGATGTTTCGGTCCGACTTGGACCATTTATAAGAACATAAGAACATAAGAACGAAGGAACACTGCAGCAGGCCTACTGGCCCATGCGAGGCAGGTCCAAGTCTCCTACCGGCTTAAGCCAATGCACCCAACCTAGTCAGGTCAGGTCACCTTGACTTAAGGGAGGAACACGGCAACCGTCCTGGTAGCACAAGCTAATCAGGTCCAACTCACACCCACCCACACCCACTCATGTATTTATCCATCCTATTTTTAAAGCTACACAACGTTCTGGCCTCTATAACTGTACTTGGGAGTTTGTTCCACTAATCCACAACTCTATTACCAAACCAGTACTTTCCTATATCCTTCCTGAATCTGAATTTTTCTAACTTAAAACCATTGCTGCGAGTCCTGTCTAGGCTAGATATTTTCAGCACACTATTTACATTCCCTTTATTTATTCCTGTCTTCCATTTATACACCTCATTCATATCCCCCCTAATTCTACGTCTTTCTAGAGAGTGAAGATTCAGGGCCCTTAGTCTATCCTCATAGGGAAGGTTTCTGATACATGGGATCAACTTTGTCATCCTCCTTTGTACATTTTCCAGAGCATTTATATCCATTCTGTAATACGGTGACCAAAACTGTGCAGCATAATCTAAATGAGGCCTAACCAAGGATGTATAGAGTTGAAGAACAACCTGAGGACTCCTATTATTTATGCTTCTTGAAAATAAAGCCAAGGATTCTATTAGCTTTATTGCGAACACTTATGCACTGTTGTCTTGGTTTCAGATTTACTGCTAACCAGAACTCCTAAATCTTTTCGCAATCCGTAATATTAAGATCTACATTATTTAGTTTATATGTGGCATGGTTATTGTTCTGTCCAACATTTAGAACTTTGCATTTGTCTATATTAAACTGCATCTGCCACCTCTCCGACCACTGCATCAGTCTACTCAAATCTTCCTGGAGTGTTCTAATGTCCTCGTCAGAATGAATTCGACGGCCTATTTTGGTGTCATCGGCAAACTTGCTGATGTCGCTCTTTATGCCCTCATCTATGTCGTTTATGTATATTGTGAACAGCAGGGGGCCAAACACTGACCCCTGTGGAACACCGCTCGTGACGCTTCCCCACTCTGATTTCTCCCCATTTATGCAAACTCTCTGCTGCCTATTTGTCAACCATGCCTCTATCCAGGAAAAAATTTCTCCTCCTATTCCATGTGCCTTAATTTTCCTCAATAGTCTCTGATGTGGGACCCTGTCAAATCCTTACTGAAGTCCATGTACACAATATCATATTCATTACCATGATCTACCTCCTCAAATACCTTAGTGAAAAAGTTAACAAATTCGTAAGGCAGGAACGCCCCTTTGTAAAACCATGCTGAGATTCGTTGATTAATTTATGCTTTTCAAGGTGGCTACGAACTGCCTCGGCAATTATTGATTCCATAAATTTTCCCACTATGGAGGTTAGGCTTATTGGTCTATAGTTTGAAGCTAAGGACCTGTCACCTGCTTTGAAAATAGGTATCACATTTGCCATTTTCCACTTATCTGGCACCATGCCAGTTTGTAGTGATATGTTGAAAAGATTAGCCAAAGGTTTGCTAGGCTCCTCTTTACATTCCTTTAGAACCCTTGCATACAGTTCATCAGGGCCTGGGGATTTGTTAGGTTTTAATTTATCTATTTGCCTAAGGACCATGTCACTTGTGACCCTAATCGTGCACAGTTTATTATCGTCCTGTTCCACATAATTTATCATTTCTGGAATATCGCTGGTATCCTCCTGTGTAAAAACTGAGAGGAAGTATGTGTTAAAACTTCTACACATTTTCTTATCACTGTCAGTGAGCTGACCCGAGGAACTTTTGAGTGGGCCTATCTTGTCCCTGATCTTACTTCTGTATACCTGAAAGAATCCTTTCGGGTTAGTCTTCGAATCTCTTGCAACTTTAACCTCATAATCTCTTTTTGCTTTTCTAATTCCTTTTTATAAGTCACAGTATTGTGCCTTTTTGTGTTATTGTGCCATTTTGTTCTTTAACCTAGCTTAATGGCTAGTTCTAGAATTATAACCTAGAGAATACATTTTATGTTAGAATTATAGAAAATGGAAATTAAAAATAATTCATGTTAAACGCTAAACCCCTTGTGGAGGCTCGATCCTCCGACTGCTGGGCGTGAGACAGACCCTTTTCCTGTTTGTATTCAACTTGATGTCCCTCTAGAAAATGAAATTAATGAAATGATGGCATTTCATCCCTCGTCTTCTCTGGTCGAAGATTTTACTGGGAGGGATAATAATCCGCGATAACCCAAAGAAAGTCAGGCAGTGTGACATATTTACATCGTAGGCCTTTGCAAGATCTCTTCCCCAGGATGTGACTCCACACTAGGAGACTAACTTGTTTCTGTTTTTTCCTAGGTAACAGAGACAATAGATGTTCAGTGATTTTTAACCCCGGAGGGTTAGCCATCCTGTATAACCCAAGAAAGTCAGTGCGCCATCGAGGATTGTCTGTCTTATTTCCATTGTCCCCTAGGATGAGACCCACACCAGTCCATTAACACCCAGGTACCTACCTACCTACTTGCAAGTGAATGTGGATAGCAGGTGTAAGGAAACACGCCCAATGTTTCCATCCTACCGGGGATTGAACCACGAACACTCAGTGTGTGAGGCGAGAGCATTGCCTACCAGGCCACGGAACACCCCAGGTCTTCATGGTTGTGAGCTGAGCGCTGCCACTAACTCCCTAAATTACTGTAGTGAAAACATCAACGGCCCGGACCAATAGGCTCATGACAAAACACAAAACTGCCCTTCAGATCACACATGCGGAGCTGCTATATGCTCAGGAATAGGTACCTAGCAACTCCACAATATACTCCTACTGGCGTCTGGGCTCCTGGGCTCCTGGGCAGGATGCAGTAGAGCACACCCACCCTGGGGTTATATCACATATTGAGACCTCACAGGTATGAGTAACTCGACCCGAGCAAATAGCAAGCAGAAGCAAGCTTGTATGTACACTGGCTTTAATTGAGGCTTTCATTGCAGGATTTTGTTGATATTAGCCTGGGGATGGAGGCCGGGTTATATGTGTATGTTAGGCAACTGACGGTCTGTTAAGAGCTGTAGGCAACTGACGGTCTGTTTAGAGATGTAGGCAACTGAGGGTCTGTTTAGAGATGTAGGCAACTGAGGGTCTGTTTAGAGATGTAGGCAACTGAGGGTCTGTTAACAGATGTAGGTAACTGACAGTCTGTTAACAGATGTAGGCAATTGACGGTCTGTTAACAGATGTAGGCACCACCTACTCGCTCTCTCATTACTTCTCAACTCTCAAATGCTGAAGAAGCAAGTACAACTATGCAACTTCTCAGTCGCGCAGGTAGCGGATTGAGCCTTCACTAGTCCTTCAGTGACCCACATGGTTTTAGCGGTTTAAATAAATATAATAATCTAGAAACTACCCTGACGACCAGTGAGCGAGGGTCGTGTTAACGGTGGACGACTCTAAAGGCTGTTGTTTAAGATACAATCTAGTTGAAAAAAAAAATGTGAAGACAAGTATAAATACAGAAGATTTTAACGTAAACTGCAATAGAAGTCATCTATTTAGAACATGATAACCCTCTCATATTCATAGCAGTTAACATTTATCATAAATTAACACCACAATTAACACATTTCATTGTTTTAACACCGGTTCTTCCCCATTAATTTGGGGGTGATTCGGAAAAAGAAAACATATTCACCTACATATTCACCTACATATTCAGACCTACCCAGCATGGGTCAGACCTACCCAGCATGGGTCAGACCTACCCAGCATGGGTCAGACCTACCCAGAATGGGCCCGTAGGTTTGTTGCTGTTTAGGACAACGCTGGAGAAGTTCCTGGTGACGTGTACTTAGCTCAGTGGTGACGTGTACTTAGCTCAGTGGTGACGTGTACTTAGTTCAGTGGTGACGTACTTAGCTCAGTGGTGACGTGTACTTAGCTCAGTGGTGACGTGTACTTAGTTCAGTGGTGACGTGTACTTGGCTCTGTGGTGACCTGTTTGTGTGCTCTCTGTGGGTCTGAACCGGGATGCCCTCTCTTGAGCGACTTTGCCAGCAGCTGAGAGAGGAGCTCAGAGTTGCTAAGATGGAGATACGGCGATTAACGGAGGAGAACAAGAGGATTCGTAGTAATCCTTCTGTTGTGAGTCCCCAGGTTAAGAGGGGAGTTTGGTCAGTAGCCGGGCAACATGGAACCAAGCTGACTTTCTTGGGTTATCCTGGGTGGCTAACCCTCCGGGGTTAAAAATCCGAACAAAATCTTATCTTATCTATCTTATCTTAAGATCAAGAAAACGGTTGGAGAGGCAGAAACAACGAGAAACCAGAAGACTACCGTGGAAACTTCCAACCCATTCTCGGTGCTACCTGACGAATGTGAGTGTTCTACTGGGAATGCCACAACGAGCACCAAAGAAGCATTGGCAGACGTGAGTAAGACATCCCTAGAAACCCCAACGAAGACCATCGAGAACGTCTTGACGAATTCTACAAGTGGTGTAATGCTACCTGGCGAATGTGAGTCGACTACTCGGAGCATCACGACGGACGACGCCAAGGAAGGTAAAAACATTGTTGTTGTTGGGGATAGCCGATTAGGTACATGGATAGGGCATTCTGCTTGAAGGATAGGAGTAGGGAGGCAGAGAGGTGTGTTTTCCTGGGGCTGGGATGAAGGATATTGTTAGCCGTCTGGATGACATCATGAGAGGTAATGGGAGCAACCTATTATCTGTCTCAGTGCTGGAGGCAACGATGTTGGCAGACGTAGGAGTGAGGACCTGATTAGCAGGTATAGGTCAGCAATAGAGATAATTAGGAGGAAGGTGGGAAACCTGTCATATGTGGCATTTTGCCAAGGAGAGGAGTTGGAAATGAATGGTTGTCCAGAGCAATTGGTGTCAATTGCTGGCTGGACAAATACTGTAAGGAAAATGCGGTAACATTCATTGACAACTGGGACCTCTTCTATGGCAGAAATGACATGTATACCAGGGATGGGGTTCACTTATCTAGGTGTGGGGTGGGAGCACTGGCCAACGCAGTGGAGGGAGCTGTTAGGTCTTTAAACTAGGAATAGTTAGTGGTATGGGTTTTGGCGGGAAAACTGTGAAGTCGCAGGGTAGTAATATGAGTACTAGGAGAACTAGTAATAGGCAAAATGAGGTGGATATTGGAAAGCAGTGGCACTAATTGACAAGGACAGTAATAGGTTTTGTGGAATAACAGAAAGGAGCAGGAAGGGTAAAGAGAGAGGAGGGTCTTTAAATATTTATTACACAAATAGTCGCAGTGCTAGGAATAAGATGGACGAGTTGAGACTAGTTGCTAGTGCAGGTAACATAGATATATTTGCCATTACTGAGACGTGGTTTAATTCAAAAAGTCGGGACATGCCTGCAGAATGTCACATTCAGGGTTTTAAATTGTTCCAAGTAGATAGAAGTATCGGGAAGGGGGGGTGGCGTGGCATTGTATGTCAGAGATCGTTTGAACTGTTGCATAAAAAAAAGGGTATTAAGTCTGAAGTAACACATACAGAGTCTGTTTGGATAGAATTTTCAGAGGGGCATGAAAAATTAATTTTAGGTGTGATATACCGTCCCCCAAATTTAGATAGAGACCAGGGGGAGAACTACTATGGGAGGAAATTGTTAGGGCCACAAGGCACGATAATGTAGTAATTCTAGGAGACTTTAACTTTAGTCATATTGATTGGAATTTCTTGACTGGGAATTTAGAATCATACGACTTCTTAGAAGTAGTTCAGGATTGTTTTTTTGAAGCAGTTTGTGACAGAACCTACAAGGGGTAATAACCTGCTTGACTTTGTTCTGGCAAACAATGAATCCCTTGTTAATAATTTAGAAGTTTCAGAGGAACTGGGTGCTAGCGACCACAAATCAATTACATTTAGAATTGAATGGAAGTATGATAGTAGGGATAACTCAGTAACAGTCCCAGATTTTCGCTTAGCAGATTACGATGGGCTTAGAGAACACTTATCATCTGTTGACTGGGGTAACGAAGAGAGCTATCAATATGACAGTTTTCTGGGCACAATACATGCTACTCAAAGAACGTTTATCCCTTACAAGGAAATTAGATCAAATAGAAATGACCCAAAATGGATGAATAATAGGCTGAAATATCTACTAGGGCATAAGAAAGGAATTTATAGGCGTATCAAAAGAGGCGAGGGTCATCTTATGAATCAGTATATTGACATTAAGAGGGACATTAAAAAGGGGCTAAGAAAAGCTAAAAGGGACTATGAAATTAAAGTTGCTAGGGATTCTAAAACTAACCCAAAAAGTTTTTTCCAGGTCTATAGAACAAAAGTCAGAGATAAGATAGGTCCCCTTAAAAATAACTATGGGCATCTTACTGACAAAGAAAATGAAATGTGTTCGATTTTAAATAATTATTTTCTCTCGGTTTTTACACAGGAAGACACTAATAATATTCCGGTAATTAATTTTTATAGTGGATCAGAAGAAGATAAATTATGTAACATCACAGTCACTAGTGAAATGGTTGTGAAGCAGATAAACCAACTGAAGCAAAATAAGTCACCGGGTGATAAATTAGACACATGTGCAACTCTTGGGTATCTTTATTGAGGAAACGTTTCCCCACACAGTGGCTTCATCAGTCCATACAAAGGAGAATCTTGAAGAACAGGAGGAGAATGAGGTAATCAGTCCCTCAACCTTGAGTCGATGTGGTCAGTCCATCAATCTTGAATAGATTGATGGACTGACCACATCGACTCAAGGTTGAGGGACTGATTACCTCATTCTCCTCCTGTTCTTCAAGATTCTCCTTTGTATGGACTGATGAAGCCACTGTGTGGCGAAACGTTTCCTCAATAAAGATACCCAAGAGTTGCACATGTGTCTAATTTATCAACATGTCGGTTCTCTGAACCATTCATCTACAAAGTCACCGGGTCCTGATGAGGTTTTTTCAAGGGTTCTAAAGGAATGCAAAATGGAAGTCTGTGAACCATTAACTAATATTTTTAATTTATCTCTTCAAACAGGTGTAGTGTCTGATATGTGGAAGATGGCTAATGTAATTCCTATTTTTAAAACAGGGGACAAGTCGTTACCGTCAAATTACCGCCCAATAAGCCTGACCTCAATTGTAGGCAAATTACTAGAGTCAATTATAGCTCAGATTATAAGAAGCCATCTCGATAAGCATAGCTTGATTAATGATACTCAGCATGGATTCACAAGAGGCCAGTCTTGTCTAACTAATTTATTAACTTTCTTCAGTAAAGCTTTTGAGGCTGTTGACCACGAGAAAGAATTTGATATTATTTACTTAGATTTTAGTAAGAACATAAGAACATAAGAATGTAGGAACACTGCAGAAGGCCTACTGGCCCATACGAGGCAGGTCCTTATCAAAACGACATCTACCTAAAGCTACTCAAGAAATAACTCCCTTACCCCTTGACACCAATCAAACCCAGCCCCTCCCACTCATATATTTGTCCAGTCTCTTCTTAAAGCTACCCAAGGTCCTAGCCTCTATCATCCCACTGGGAAGACTATTCCACGCATCTACAACTCTGTTAGAAAACCAGTACTTACCTATGTCCTTTCTAAATCTAAATTTATCCAACTTAAATCCATTATTCCTGGTTCTTACCTGGTTCGACACCCTCAGTACTTTATTAATGTCTCCCTTGTTTATGCCCGTCATCCACTTATACACTTCAATGATATCTCCCCTCATTCTACGCCTCTCCAGAGAGTGGAGATTTAAGGCTTTAAGTTGGTTTAGAAAGACACGTAAGCAAACACTATAACATATTTATTAGAAAACGTTTCGGTCCTGGGACCTTGATCACTTCTAACATACAGAGGTAGAAAGACATTATATATATAGGCGGAGAGTGAGATGTGACGCACGTGACCTGAGGAATGTCATAAGAACATAAGAATGGAGGAATACTGTAGAAGGCCTGCTGGCCCATGCGAGGCAGGTCCTTATCAAAACAACCTCTACCTATGAGGAGGACGGGTAGACGATGAAATCATGTGACTCCTGTGTTGTTGGGTTGGTGCTGCTTAAGAAATCATGTATGCAATGTTTTTGAAATTTTGTAGTTTCCGTGTTGCGTTCTATAGTGTCGGTGACGGCGATTAGTGAGGCTTCTAGGCACCGTCGGCGTCTGAGGTCTGGTTCTGTGAGAACGAGTTGTGCCTCGTTCCAGTTCATCAAATGCCCCGTGGAGTCTCTGTGGAGGACACAGGCGTACCTTAACATCGTCTCTGTTAGAGGCATTTCGATGTTCATTCAGGCGGACTGCAAGATCTCTGCCTGTCTCGCCTACATATTTCTTGGGACAGAACCCACAGGGGATAGTGTAGACGCCTGCTGTAGAAGTTAGAGGTGTGGGGCTGCGTTTCGTAGTGAGGTCTTTGATAGATGATGTGTTTATGGTGGAAACGTTGATGTTACTCATAGCAAGTGCCCGGCGAGTATTCGTGGCAACATCGCCACATGGGAGTACTATGAACTGTTTAGGGGGCTGTTCCATGGGCGGTTTGTTGAGGATAGCTTGTGCCTTGAGTCTGCAATCTCGGATGAAGAAAGATGGGAACTGAAGACGTGTAAAGGCTTGTGTTATGTAAGTGCATTCTTCTTCTAGAAAACAAGGGCTGGAGATGCGAAGAGCTCTCAAGAAGAAGCCAATGAGGACTCCTCTCTTAGTGCGGGTGTCTTGGTGTGAATAAAAATGTATAAGATCGTCCTTGTTGGTAGGTTTTCTATACACTTTGAAGAGAAGTTTGTCACTGTCGGGAGATCTGCACAGTAGAACGTCGAGGAAAGGAAGTTTGCCATCATTTTCGAGTTCAAGTGTAAACTTTATTGATGGTTCAACTGCATTGATCTTGTTGAGAAGGCCCGGTTTTTGGGAACGACCCGGATTAAAAACCAATAAAACATCAACGTATCTTAGCCGGGTAACGGTTTTTTGGGGAATGAGGGTGCTGAATTTCTCTGTCCCCCGGGTTTTCCATGAAGAGGTTGGAAAGCACAGCACTGGGGGGCTGCCCGTTGCCACCCCAAAGCTTTTTTTTGTAAAAATTTGTCCTGATACTTGAAGAATTTTAAAAATTAAACCACAAAGTTCCACTAGATTGATAAAATCTAGAAAGGTAAAGGGGGGTCGTGGTTTTCAGTGACCCTTCTGTCTCAGAATGTTGATTGCAGCGCCCAGTGGGGAACGTTTTTTAAAAAAGGGCGTGACATCGAAGGAAGCATGCTTTTGTTTTTGCATTCGGGTTTTAAAATTTCCCCGGGGAGAAAAGGTCACCTAAAAGTGTTTGAGGTGGGTTTGGGGACTGATGGTCCCCAGAAGCGTTTAAAAAGGGTTTTTGGCAAGGTGGCCGGCTGGGTCGTGGGGGGCCCCCCCTTTTCCCCAAAGTGTTTGGCACCCTCAAAAAACCCGCCCCAGGGGAACAGCCCCCAAAAACTTTTCATAGTACCCCCCCTGGGGCGATGTTCCCACAAATACCCCCCCGGGCACTTGCTATGAGTAACATAAACGTTTCCCCCAAAAACACATAATCTTATCAAAGCCCTCACTGCGAAACGCAGCCCCACACCTCTAACCCCTAAGCAGGCGTCACACTATCCCCGTGGGTTTTTTCCCCCAAGAAATTTTTGTGGGCGAACGGGCAGAATCTTGCAGTCCGCCTGAAGGGAACATCGAAATCCCTTAACAGAGACGGTGAAAGGTTTACGCCTGTGTCCCCCACAGAGACTCCACGGGGATTTGATGAAGGGAACGAGGCCAACTCGTTCTCACCAAACCCAAACCTCGGGACGCCGACGGTTCCAAAAAGCCTAAACTAATCGCCGTCCCCGAACAAATAGAACGCAACACTGGAAACAAAAAATTTTTTAAAAAAACATTGGATACATTATTTAAGCAGCCCCAAACCCCAAAAAACACAGGAGCCCCATGATTTAACGTCTACCCTTCCTCCTCTTGGGTAGGGGTTTTGTTTTTGGATAAGGACCTGCCTCGGATGGGCCCAGGGGCCTTTTTAGTTTTCCTCCATTTTATTTTCCAAAGACTTCCTCAGGTCACTTTCGTCACTCTCACTCTCCGCCAATAAAAATATAAAGTCTTTCCACCTCTGTATGTTTGAAGTGATCAAGGTTCCCCGGGGGCCGAAACGTTTTTTTAAAAAAATATTTTTATTTGTTTGCTTACGTGTCCTTTTTAAACCAAAATTGTTTGGGGATTTATTTCCAAGGTTTATAAACCCGGCTTTTTAAGGGCTATTTCATACGGGAGGTTTCCCTTAAAACAGTAAATTTATTTTTAGTCCCTTTTTTCTTTTTATTTCTCTAATGAGTCTATGTCCATCCGTAGTAAAGGGGACCAAAACTGAGCAGCAAATCTAAATGAGGGGCCCCACTAGTGATGTATAAGCCTTTTTTAAAATAACTTTTGGAATTCTGTTTACTTATTAAATTTTTTGAGAAAAAATTTCCCAAAAATCTGTTTGGGCCTTTTTGCGCACACAAAAGGGACTGCTGTTTTTGGCTTTAAATTTCTGCTTTACCATGACTCCCAAGTCTTTTTTAAATTTTTGTATGACCCAAAATCTACTTTAAACCCAGATTATACTTCGGGGTTTTTTAAAACCAAGGGCAAGTCCTTACACTTTTCCAAAATTAAAATTCATCTGCCATTTTTTTAGACCAAGACATTAAATTTTTTTCAAATCGTCCTGGGGTTCCTTTATATCCTCCTCAGAGTGAATTTTTCGGCCTATCTTTGTATCATCAGCAAACTTACTCATGTCACTAGTAATCCCTTCATCAAGGTCATTAATGTAAATTATGAACAGGAGAGGGCCTAAAACTGATCCTTGTGGAACGCCACTAGTGACTAATCCCCATTCAGATTTCACTCCATTAATGGTAACTCTCTGCTTTCTATTGGTAAGCCATGCCTCAATCCATGCTAGAACTTTACCTCCTATACCATGAGCTGCCACTTTTCTTAAGAGTCTCTTGTGAGGTACTCTGTCGAAGGCTTTACTAAAATCCAAATAAACAATATCATATTCCTTATCACTGTCAACTGCCTCAAATGTTCTATTGAAGAACGTCAGTAAGTTTGTCAGGCAGGAACGACCTCTCGTGAATCCATGCTGAGATTTATTTATCAAGTTATGCTCTTCAAGGTGACTTCTGATAATGTCAGCTATAAATTGATTCTAATAACTTGCCCACTATAGATGTCAGGCTTATTGGACGGTAATTTGAAGGAGTGGACTTATCCCCTGATTTGAATATAGGAACCACATTAGCCATCTTCCACAACTCTGGCACAACACTGGTAAGGATGGACGCATTGAATACACTCGTTAATGGCTGACTAAGCTCCATCTTGCATTCCTTAAGTACCCTTGAAAACAACTCATCGGGTCCCGGGGACTTATTTTGTTTCAGTTTGTCTATCTGTTTAATAACCATGTCCCTCGTGACAGTAATATTAGTTAACTTAAAATCATCAGGAACTAAATAATTGTTAATTACTGGAATCTCATTTACATCTTCCTGTGTAAAAACTGGACAAAAAATAGTCATTAAATAAGGAACACATTTCCAGTTCATTATCCGTCAGCTGTCCATTCCCAGATTTCAGAGGTCCTACCTTTTCCTTCACCTTCGTCCTATACACTTGAAAGAACCCCTTTGGATTAGTCTTTGATTCATTAGCAACTCTAATTTCATAGTCACGTTTAGCCTTTCTAATCGCCCTTTTTACTTCTCTTTTAAGCTGAACATATTGGTCAGTAAGGTTAACCTCTCCTCTTCTGATGCGCCTATAAATTCCCCTTTTCTCCCCTAATAGATGCTTTAGCCTCCTGTTAACCCATTTGGGATCGTTATTATTAGACCTAAATTCTCTCTGGGGAATGTATAATTACTCTGGGCACTGTGTACATTATTAAGAAAACAATCATAAAAGCAGATCCCTCATATTCATAAGTATGATTATCGTCAATAAAATCATTAGCTAGATAACCCCAATCAAGATTAGACAGATGTTCCCTAAGTCCATTATAATCGGCAGAACAAAAATCAGGGATTTTTACTGTATTATCATTATTTTTGCATTCCCAATTAATGCTAAAAGTGATGGATTTGTGATCACTTGCGCCAAGCTCTTCAGTGATCTCCAGATTATTCACGAGTGTTTCCTTATTTGACAAGACTAGGTCTAGCAAATTATTACCCCTGGTAGGTTCAGTTACACTCTGTTTCAGAAAACAGTCCTGAACTGTTTTCCCTAAAGTCACTGGACTCTAGATTACCTGTCAAAGAATTCCAGTTCAATTTGACTAAAGTTAAAGTCCCCTACTATGACTATGTTACTGTGTCCAGAAGCCCTAACAATTTCGTCCCAAAGAAGTCTCCCTCTATCGTGATCCAAGCCTGGAGGTCGGTATATTACACCTAGAATTAGTTTTTCTTGACCCTCCACGAACTCTGCCCAAACAGACTCTGTTGCTGCTCCATCTATTTTTTATACTGTTTTTATGCAACAATTAATATTTTCTCGAACATACAATGCAACTCCTCCCCCCTTCCCATTACATCTATCCACATTGAACAACTTAAATCCCTGAATATTACACACAGCAGTCATATCCCGACTCTTTAAATCATACCACGTTTCAGTTAATGCAATGATATCAAAGTTCCCAGCACATGCTACCAAACGTAGTTCATTAATTTTATTTCTTGCACTTCGACTGTTAGCATAAAATACCATCATATGTTTTTTCTTCTGCACATTTTTCCTATTCATCTTTGTTTTTACACAATTTCTGAAATTATCATTACCCAGAGTTACTCCATGACAGTTACTATTAAGATTCTTAATATCAGAGCATAAGTCAATATATCCATACTCATTAATAATCATTTCTAAACCCATACCTCTAACTAATCCTAGTTTAAAGTCCTAACAACCCCCTCAACTGAGTTAGCAAGAAAACCCACACCTGCCCTGGATAAGTGAACCCCATCCCTGGCATACATGTCATTTCGCCATAGAAGTTGTCCCAGTTGTCAATGAATGGTACTGCATTATCCTTACAGTGTTTATCCAGCCAACAATTAATACCAATTGCTCTGGACAACCATTCATTACCAACACCTCTTCTTGGCAAAATGCCACATATAACAAGCGCCCCCCCTTCTTTCCTAATTATGTCTATAGCTGTCCTGAACTTTCTAACTAAATCCTCACTTCTACGCTTGCCTACATCATTGCCCCCAGCACTGAGGCAAATAATAGGATTGATCCCATTACCGTTCATGATGTTGTCAAGCCGGCTAACAATGTCCTCCATCCCAGCCCCAGGAAAGCATACCCTTTGTCTCCTACTCCTGTCCTTCAAGCACAATGCCCTATCCATGTATCTACAACCTGGCTATCTCCAACAACAACAATATTCTTACCTTCCTTGTTGTCGTTCGTCGTGACGATCCCAGTAGTCGACTCACATTCGTCGGGTAGCACCGAGAATTCGTTGGAGGTTTCCACAGGAGTTTCCACAGCAGTCTCTTTCTTCTTCATCGTTTCTGGCTTTCCATTCGTTCTTCTTGATCGTCAACTTCGTCGTCCCCTGCTGTCCAGCCACTGACCACGATCCCTTCTTGACCTGAGGACTCGAAACAGGAGGACTACTACGAATCCTCTTGTTTTCCTCGGTCAATCGCCGTATCTCCATCTTCGCTGCCCTCAATTCTTCCTTAAGTTGCTGGTAAAGTTGCTCGATGGAGGGCATCTTGGTTCAGTCCACGGGAGCAAACAAGACACTTCTTCACAGAGTTAAGTACAGGTCACCACTGAGTTAGTACAGGTCACCACTTTTGATAGAGTTCCGCACCAAAGACTGTTGAAGAAAGTGGCAGCTCATGGCATTGGGGGAAAAGTGCTCTCGTGGGTCGAGTCATGGCTCACAGACAGGAAGCAGAGAGTGTCCATAAATGGGGTTAAATCCGAGTGGGGATCTGTAACAAGTGGCGTTCAACAGGGATCAGTCTTGGGCCCGTTGTTGTTTATAACATATATCAATGATCTTGATGAGGGTGTTACTAGTGATATGAGCAAATTCGCCGATGACACAAAGATAGGTAGGATAATTGATTCAAACGTAGATGTTAGGGAACTTCAGGAGGATTTAGACAAACTCTACTCTTGGTCAGAAAAGTGGCAGATGCAGTTCAATGTAGATAAATGCAAGGTTCTGAAGCTCGGGAGTGTCCATAACCATAGAACTTACAAGTTAAATAATGTAGAACTTAGCCATACAGATTGCGAAAAGGACTTGGGGGTTATGGTGAGCAGCAACCTTAAACCAAGACAGCAATGCCTAAGCGTACGTAATAAGGCAAATAGATTACTGGGATTTATATCAAGAAGTGTAAGTTAGACACATGTGCAACTCTTGGGTATCTTTATTGAGGAAACGTTTCGCCACACAGTGGCTTCATCAGTCCATACAAAGGAGAAAATTGAAGAACAGGAGGAGAATGAGGTAATCAGTCCCTCAACCTTGAGTCGATGTGGTCAGTCCATCAATCTTGAATAGAATACGGCATACGTGCTGAGAAGGAGCTTATAAACCGTTGGCAGGAGAGGTGCAGCAGTCATAGGTGGTGTAACATTTGTTCAATGTTGAAGTAGGTCGTGCCCAAGAATTAGGCAAGCGAAGAATTCCCAAGTATTAAGATCCCAAGAAGTTGCAGTGTCTGACAGGTTTGTAGATGAATGGTTCAGAGAACCGACATGTTCTTTGATTTAATGAAGAGACGCATATTGACGAAGGAATGTTTGTTGCTTAGGTAATGGCATGAGGCAGCGAGACGAAGGTGCAGTCATAACCTGTGGCTGGGATCATGTTAAGTTCTGGGTAGAGCTTAATGAAGGCATACCTAGGGATGGTACCTGTGTGTGATCACCAGGGTAAGTCACCACCACCATCATTACTATGTCGCAACCACCACCACACATAGTAAGTCACCACCATCCGTCACCACCACTTCAGTATTATCAGTCACCAGTACCACTACCACTACCACTGTTAATATCAGTTACTACCACTACATTATTATCAATTGTCACCACCACCACTGTCACTACAAATTTATCATTCACCGTTATTATCATTTTAACCACCACCACACAGTTACATTCACCACCACCATCACCACCGCAAAGTTTAGCAGCCAACACTCTCCTCAACATAAGAACTGACCTCTCACTCATAACCCGTGCTGCACCACCTTCGCCAAAGCCACCGCTCCACTCACTGACTCATACATATCTCCACAAAACAAATTTCCCGATATCTGAGCTGCGAGCCAGGGACGGCAGACCATCCTCTAGCGCTTCAAAGGGGTTCTAGAGTGCATTTCCCAATATTGAAGATCTACGGTAATGTGAAGGTAGCGGCGTCTCTGAAGCCATTATTTCCCCAAACCCCCCTTCTATAACTTTCAGGTTTTATATAAAAAATGTTTTAAGAACATTAAAGAAGCGTTGCAGTAAGTCTCTTGGTTAATGGTTAAATAAATGTACGTGAAAAAAATGCGACTTTTATGAACAAGATGTTTTACCTACAAGATGTTAAATAATGTTAAAGCTATATATGACATAATTATAAATGTTTGCTTTTGATGTGTTTTTTTTGTATATCCTCTTGTCAGCCACGCACTGACCAATGCTATTATATATATATTATATATATATATATATATATATATATATATATATATATATATATATATATATATATATATAATATATATATATAATCATTTACCAACCTGTGGCAAGCCAGGACTCGACCCTACGAACGTTGTACCTCCTTGTGAGACAACACAACATACGCATCATTGATATATGTGCATATATATATATATATATATATATATATAATAAATATATAATATATATATATATATATACTATATATATATATATATATATATATATATATATAATATATATATATATATATATATATATATATATATATATATATATATATATATATATATTGTATATATTATTATATTTGATATGTGTGTGTGTGTGTACTCACCTAGTTGAGGTTGCAGGGGTCGAGTTCAAGCTCCTGGCCCCGCCTCTTCACTGGTCGCTACTAGGTCATTCTCCCTGAACCGTGAGCTTCATCATACCTCTGCTTAAAGCTATGTATGGATCCTGCCTCCACTACATCGCTTCCCAAACTATTCCACTTCCTGACTACTCTGTGGCTGAAGAAATACTTCATAACATCCCTGTGATTCATCTGTGTCTTCAACTTCCAACTGTGTCCCCTTGTTACTGTGTCCAATCTCTGGAACATCCTGTGTGTGTGTGTGTGTGTGTGTGTGTGTGTGTGTGTGTGTGTGTGTGTGTGTGTGTGTGTGTGTGTGTGTGTGTGTGTGTGTGAGAGAGAGAGAGAGAGAGAGAGAGAGAGAGAGAGAGAGAGAGAGAGAGAGAGAGAGAGAGAGAGAGAGAGAGAGAGAGAGAGAGATTATTATTATTAAAGATTCGCCGGCATTCTTCCGGCCCGGGCCTTTCCAAGTGGTGGCCCGGCCTTGGCTCCCTATCTAGGGAGTGTCTTGAGACCTAAGTCTCCCATGGGAGGAGGTACAAGTATTCCCTCATCTTCGGGACCAACTGTCTCCAGGCCTTGCCACATTCCCCGCCCTCACGGGGCTCGTAGGGAGAAGCTAGGACTCTCTGGTCTGCCATCCCCACCCCAAGGGAGCTAATGGGAATGACAGTCTTGTGAGCTGAAAGCTCGGGCTCAGGCACCTACCCTACCCTAGAAGGGCTGGGCATGGTGTCGATCCAGAGAGAGAGAGAGAGAGAGAGAGAGAGAGGAGGGGGATATAATTTGAGAATAATTTAGAATATTCTCGCCATTAAGATATGCAGCTTTCGAGGTAATGAGATCCAATTAATTGCTTTCAAAAATACCTGATACTATTAAAATATGTGCCCAAATTTACATAAGGGCAATTAATTTCATCAGTGTCCCAGGAGGGAGGAAGAGCTTAATGGTGGGCGTGGATGTGAAAACACCGAGGCTGGTAATGGACTCAATTAATACTCGTTCATATGAACCAGATCCCCGAGATTAAATTCCTGATTATCCCGTGGATCATTTCTCCCCCCCCCCCAAAAAAAAAAAATAAAAACTGAGACTGTGAATAGGTTGGAAAAAATATTTGAGTTAGAGGGCTTCGATTTGAGAAAGATTTGCTTAGGCCTGGTACAGTAGGCCTGCTTCACCCCGCCTCGATTCTAGAGCTTTTATGAAACACAGGTTAGTTATGATGCTGTGATCCTGAGTTAATCTAGAAAATAAGCTTAAGCTCGCCATTTTTCATAATTTAAGGGAACGGTTTTATATAATATTAGAAATATTCGTAAAAATATTCGGGATTTGTTACAGGAATATTTTTCTTTCCACATATGAGCTTAATTAAATGTGTCAACACGGTTCCGGGATCATCATCCCCGCGGTCCTGTCTCAGACCAGGATCATCATCCCCGCGGTCCTGTCTCAGACCAAGATCATCATCCCCGCGGTCCTGTCTCAGACCAGGATCATCATCCCCGCGGTCCGGTCTCAGACCAGGATCATCATCCCCGTGGTCCGGCCTCAGACCAGTCCTCATGAAGAATGAAAAGTCACAATACCGTGACTAGAATAATACACATGTAACCCGCACATAGGAGACTAAAACTTATGGCGACGTTTCTGTCCTACTTGAACCATTAACTAGCCACACACACTGTACAGGCCTCATAAATTAGAAACAAGATACAGCACAAAGAATATAAAACACACGGAAAATTAAAGCTAAATGTAATCTAAATGTAAATAGAGTTCGGCTAGAGTTAACTGTCATATGAGAGGTAAGTAGTACCTTAGAGACTGAACTTGCTTCACTAGTGGTACAAACACGCTTCCTCTGCCTCATGTCTCCTAGTTCGACTCTCCAAGCGAGAAAACTTTACCATCCAAGTCATATCTCGTCTAGGACGTCATGTCATTTAAATTTCCCGTCTTTAAGTGACTGGTTTGCTGGCAGTGGTGAAGCCTAGAGAGAGGGCTGGTGGTGATAGTTGCAGGCACTGACTTGCGTTCGTTAATTTTATTTGCAAATCTACGATGAAAAACCTACAGCTGTAGAGTGGAACCAAAATTTCTTCCCAGCAAATCCGATCTTAGACGGTAGGTTTTTGTTCAGTCGAAGATGACGATCACTTCTGACAAGTTTGAGAGAGTTGAGTAAGTCCCTCGACAAGTCTCAGATTTCTCCTCTCCCCATTAACGCTGGTGAAGGTCCGTGGCTTTGAGCCGGGGATCTACTGCCCACGTCTCTCAATGGTGCTCGGGGCTTCCAACTTCGTAAGATCTTCCTTATACCTTGATTATTGCTGGTTCAATAAGACCTCTCTCGCTTTCTATCTGTCTCTATCTATCTCTCTCTCGTTGTCTAGCTCGCTCTCTGGTTTCTGGCTATCACTGTGAGCTGTCACTCTTTTGCTACTGCTCAATCGCTGTATGTTTTTCCCTATAGTTCTGTCCCCCTCTCTCTCTATCTGTTTCTGTCTGTCTGTTTCTATCTCTGTCTGTCTGTCTGTCTCTCTCTTTCGTAACGCTTGCGTGATCTCTTTACTAATAACCTTAACTACGTCTTCAACACTGATCCCAACGTCTGTGGATTTTCTTGTGTAACAATTACTAAGTTCGGTTTTATGTACGAACTCCTCAAATTGTGTGCGTAAGCTCCTCATTAACCAATTTTTTGAGAGGTCGATGAAACTTTAGTTCCATCATTTGTCACTGAAAATATAGTCATCTTTGCTGAAAATATTTCTCAGTTGTTGCTGAACTATGGAAATGATATAAATAGTTTTCGTGTAACTAAAGACCCTTCTGAAGGAGGGTTTTTAGTTAGACGAGTTGCGAGCAGACAGTTGTGAGCATACAGGAATAATTACCAGTTACATTAGAATACTAAAATAAAAAAAGATGACACAATTAAACCATATACTAAGTCATTCATTTCCAACCACACAAAACGCGGTTTGTAAAATGCAAGACTTACCTACACCATAATAATAACTCATTACCTAAAAGAAGCCAAACGTGTTTTGATCATTTACCACATGGGAGTGATGGAGGCTCGATTCTCCGTCTGCTAATGACTAGCTAGCCACACTTCATCCATTTGTACTCACAGACATCGAGTTTCAGTAAATAATAGTGAGGATCTAGACGCAGGGAACTCCCTGCTATCCTCACCTCAAGACGCCTCGCTAATCAATATTGTAATTTGGAAAAGAATCTGGAGAAGTGATTCGAGAACCATAAAGGTGGAAAAAGGAGGAGAAACTGTGCTGTGTGTGTCTTAATGGAGGTCTCTGTGAGGTAATTAGATCAAGGGAGGAGCCTCGAGGTCTCTCTCAGGTCATAAAAGATCCGCTGGTCCCTCAGGTGCTACGTAGGAAGGGATAATGGGTTGTAATGGGTGGTGATGGGTGGGAATGGTGGCTAAGAGGGGAAATGGTGGGATGTTCTTAGGTCTTGAGCTACCAAATGGAGCTCTCTCCAATTTCTTGTGGATTCTTGTTCTAATTTTAAGAAGTCACAACACAAACCACAGCTGCCACACGACCACACCTGCCACACGACCACACCTGCCACACGACCACACCTGCCACACCATCCCACACCTTCCCTTCTTTACCAAGAGTCTCAATCAGCTTGTCGTGTTGTGTGCCATAATTGCAGAGCGCAGGCAGAGGAACCAAATTGTTGGTTTGATTGTTCTCTCGTTGTATGAGCGAGTAGTTCCTTACGCTGCTGATCTTAAGTGGAGAGAATAATGGTTCTTGGTGAGCTTCAAAATTGGAGTTGCTTGTGACCCTTGCAGCAACTACCCTGTGTGTGTGTGTGTGTGTGTGTGTGTACTCACCTATTTATGATTGCAGGGGTCGATTCATAGCTCCTGGCCCAGCCTTTTCGTTAGCCGCTACTAGGTCCACTCTCCCTGCTCCATGAGCTTGATGGTATCTCTTCTTAAAGTAATGTATGGATCCTGCCTCCACTACATTACTCTCCAGATTGTTCCACTTCCTGACAACTCTATTACTGAATAAATACTTCCTAACATCCCTGTGACTAATCTAAGTTTTCAACTTCCAGTTGTGACCTTGTTGCTGTGTCCCATCTCTGAAACATTCTTTCGCTGTGAGTGTGTTTGCATGCGTGTGTGTATGTGTGTGTGCGTGTATGTGTGTCTGTGTCTGTATGTGTATTTGTATTTCTTACTATGTTTTTGAGAGCCTATAGAGTGTGCAGTCCGGAGTTCCTAGATGAAGAAATTAGGAAAATATTTGACACTGGCACGAAACTGCGGTATCCTAAGGTGTTTGTGGAATCTCCCTTGTTGGCAGCTAAGAAAACTTATTATAGAACAGAACCTAGGATAAAACTTCAGGCCAAGAATGTGCTGGTCCTCCCATATAACGAGAATTTATCTATCTTACCAAATACTCATAGAAGATTTAATATACAAGTAGTATTTAAAAATTCACGGACTGTTAGAAGCATCCTGATAAGAATTCACCCCAACAACATGTTGGTGGTGTCTACAGAGTTGGTTACAATGGTTGCAGTCTCTCCTGTTTGGGACAAACGGGAAAACCATTGGAGGTGAGAATTTCCTAGCACCATTATTCAATACGTATAGCATAGGAATCAAACGTGATTTTCAACTATATTAGAGCTTGTAATAACCCGGCAAATTGGCGGAGAGCAAGAGTCATCCTCCCTTGTTCCTCCTGGCTTGAAAGGAATATTGTAGATTCGCCAGTTATTAAGCATTTTAGGCAGTCATTATACAATATTAGTGATGGGCTGTTCAAACTAGATGCATTTATAGTTGAAGCAACAGTACACAGTTTAAAACTGGGCTCTTATATGAATGAATTAGACTGTCTCAAATGTAGTGCCACACCGAGGAATAAGGGCCTATTTTTCCGGAAGTTTCTGAAGGCTGAACCAGAGTTTGTCCCAGAATTATGTGGGTTGAATATCTGTGACCATCTTTCTTGTTATTGCAGCTCTCTCCCTTTTGTAATGAACTGATTTTTATGGGCCCCATTACCTTCACATAGCTTTTAGATGTCTCCCCTTTAAAAGTTGCCTTTTTCTCGTCACTTTAAATGGACAGGTTGTCCCGTGGGAGGCTACCCTATAATTGACAATATATTTATGTATGTATTTAAAATTATTGATGTCATAGCGGAATATGACCGATTTTTTTATTATTGCCACGTTAATTTTGTTTAGGCTATTACAATAGCAATGCTTGTGGGATTTTTCTAATGCTATTATGTTCATTCTTCTGGCTGTGGGCACTGTTGTGCCTGGGGGCACTGTTGTGCCTGGGGCACTTGCTGTGCCTGGGGGCACTGTTGTGCCTGGGGGCACTTGCTGTGCCCTCCTTTCTCTCTCTCCTCGCTCACTCCAGCGAAGACGATCCTCTGGGAACGTTATTGCTTGGACACCCTTCTCTTCTTTGCAATTTTACAACCTCCTGATGATGTGCTGATTGAAACACGAAAGGTATAGAGCTATCATTCTACTTCCCCCGTGGTTGTTTTGTATATATATATATATATATATATATATATATATATATATATATATATATATATATATATATATATATATATATATATGTATATATATATATATATATATATATATATATATATATATATATATATATATATATATATATATATATATATATATATACATATATTTATTATTATCACACTGGCCGATTCCCACCAAGGCAGGGTGGCCCGAAAAAGAAAAACTTTCACCATCATTCACTCCATCACTGTCTTGCCAGAAGGGTGCTTTACACTACAGTTTTTAAACTGCAACATTAACACCCCTCATATATATATATATATATATATATAAATATATATATATATATATATATATTTTATATTATATATATATATATATATATTTATATATATATATATATATATATATATATATATATATATATATATATATATATATATATATATATATATATATATATATATATATATATAGTAGGTTGGTAGACAGCAACCACCCAGGGAGGTACTACCGTCCTGCCAAGTGAGTGTAAAACGAAAGCCTGTAATTGTTTTACATGATGGTAGGATTGCTGGTGTCTTTTGTCTGTCTCATATATATGCAAGATTACAGGTACGTCTTGCTACTTCTACTTACACTTAGGTCACACTACACATACATGTACATGTTTATTTATACACACTCATCTGAGTTTTCTTTGATTTTATCTTAATAGTTCTTGGTCTTATTACTTTTCCTTTTATATCCATGGGGAAGTGGAATAAGAATCTTTCCTCCGTAAGCCATGCGTGTTGTAAAAGTCAACTAAAATGCCGGGAACAATGGGCTAGTAACCCCTTTTCCTGTAAAGATTACTAAAAAGAATAAGAAGAAGAAAATTGTCAAAGTGGGAAGTCTGAATGTGCGTGGATGTTGTGCAAATGATAAGAAAGAGATGATTGTGGATGTTATGAATGAGAAGAAACTGGATGTCCTGGCTTTAAGTGAAACAAAGCTGAAGGGGGTGGGAGAGTTTCAATGGAGAGGAAATAAATGGGATTAGGTCAGGGTTTCAAATAGAGTTAGAGCTAAAGAAGGAGTAGCAATAATGTTGAAGGATAAGCTATGGCAGGAAAAGAGGGACTACAAATGTATAAATTTCAGGGATTATGTGGAGTAAAATAAAGATTGTATGTGAAAAGTGGGTTATAGTAAGCGTGTATGCACCTGGAGAAGAGAAAAGTGTAGAGGAGAGAGAGAGAGATTCTGGGAAATGTTGAGTGAATGCGTGGGGAGTTTTGAATCAAGTGTGAGAGTAATGGTGGTTGGGGATTTTAATGCTAAAGTGGGTAAAAATGTTATGGAGGGAGTAGTAGGTAAATTTGGGGTGCCAGGGGTAAATGTAAATGGGGAGCCTTTAATTGAGCTATGTGTAGAAAGAAATTTGGTAATAAGTAATACATATTTTATGAAAGAGAGGATAAATAAATATACAAGGTATGATGTAGCACGTAATGAAAGTAGTTTATTAGATTATGTATTGGTGGATAAAAGGTTGATGGGTAGGCTCCAGGATGTACATGTTTATAGTGGGGCAACTGATATATCGGATCATTATTTAGCTGCAGGTACAGTTAGAGTAAGAGGTAGATGGGAAAAGAGGAAGGTGGCAACAACAAGTAAGAGGGAGGTGAAAGTGTATAAACTAAGGGAGGAGGAAGTTCGGGCGAGATATAAGCGACTATTGGCAGAAAGGTGGGCTAGTGCAAAGATGAGTAGTGGGGGGGTTGAAGAGGGTTGGAATAGTTTTAAAAATGCAGTATTAGAATGTGGGGCAGCAGTTTGTGGTTATAGGAGGGTGGGTGCAGGAGGAAAGAGGAGTGATTGGTAGAATGATGAAGTAAAGGGTGTGATAAAAGAGAAAAAGGTAGCTTACGAGAGGTTTTTACAAAGCAGAAGTGTTATAAGAAGAGCAGAGTATATGGAAGTAAAAGAAAGATGAAGAGAGTGGTGAGAGAGTGCAAAAGGAGAGCACATGAAAGAGTGGGAGAGGCACTGTCAATAAATTTTAATGAAAATAAGAAAAAATTTTGGAGTGAGTTAAACAAGTTAAGAAAGCCTAGGGAAAGTATGGATTTGTCAGTTAAAAACAGAGTAGGGGGGTTTAGTAGATGGGGAGAGGGAAGTATTAGGTAGATGGCGAGAATATTTTGAGAAACTTTTAAATGTTGAGGAAGAAAGGGAGGGGGTTTAATTTCATGCACTGGCCAGGGAGGTATACCATCTTTTAGGAGTGAAGAAGAGCAGAATGTAAGTGTGGTGGAGGTACGTGAGGCATTACGTAAAATGAAAGGGGGTAAAGCAGCTGGAACTGATGGGATCATGACAGAAATGTTAAAAGCAGGGGGGGATATAGTGTTGGAGTGGTTGTTACTTTTGTTTAATAAATGTTGAAAGAGGGAAGGTACCTAGGGATTGGCGGAGAGCATGTATAGTCCCTTTATATAAAGGGAAAGAGGACAAAAGAGATTGTAAAAATTATAGAGGAATAAGTTTACTGAGTATACCAGGAAAAGTATACGGTAGGGTTATAATTGAAAGAATTGGAGGTAAGACAGAATGTAGAATTGCGGAAGAGCAAGGAGGCTTCAGAGTGGGTAGGGGATGTGTAGATCAAGTGTTTACATTGAAGCATATATGTGAACAGTATTTAGATAAAGGTAGGGAAGTTTTTATTGCATTTATGGATTTAGAAAAGGCATATGATAGAGTGGATAGAGGAGCAATATGGCAGATGTTGCAAGTATATGAAATAGGTGGTAAGTTACTAAATGCTGTAAAGAGCTTTTATGAGGATAGTGAGGCTCAGGTTAGGGTGTGTAGAAGAGAGGGAGAATACTTCCCGGTAAAAGTAGGTCTTAGACAGGGATGTGTAATGTCACCATGGTTGTTTAATATATTCATAGATGGGGTTGTAAAAGAAGTAAATGCTAGGGTGTTCGGGAGAGGGGTGGGATTAAATTTTGGGGAATCAATTTCAAAATGGGAATTGACACAGTTACTTTTTGCTGATGATACTGTGCTTATGGGAGATTCTAAAGAAAAAACTGCAAAGGTTAGTGGATGAGTTTGAGAATGTGTGTAAAGGTAGAAAGTTGAAAGTGAACATAGAAAAGAGTAAGGTGATGAGGGTATCAAATGATTTAGATAAAGAAAAATTGGATATCAAATTGGGGAGGAGGAGTATGGAAAGAAGTGAATGTTTTCAGATACTTGGGAGTTGACGTGTCGGCGGATGGATTTATGAAGGATGAGGTTAATCATAGAATTGATGAGGGAAAAAAGGTGAGGGGTGCGTTGAGGCATATGTGGAGTCAAAAAACGTTATCTATGGAGGCAAAGAAGGGAATGTATGAAAGTATAGTAGTACCAACACTCTTATATGGATGTGAAGCTTGGGTGGTAAATGCAGCAGCGAGGAGACGGTTGGAGGCAGTGGAGATGTCCTGTCTAAGGGCAATGTGTGGTGTAAATATTATGCAGAAAATTCGGAGTGTGGAATTAGGAGAAGGTGTGGAGTTAATAAAAGCATTAGTCAGAGGGCAGAAGAGGGGTTGTTGAGGTGGTTTGGTCATTTAGAGAGAATGGATCAAAGTAGAATGACATGGAAAGCATATAATCTATAGGGGAAGGAAAGAGGGGTAGGGGTCGTCCTCGAAAGGGTTGGAAAAAGGGGGTAAAGGAGGTTTTGTGGGCGAGGGGCTTGGACTTCCAGCAAGCGTGCATGAGCGTGTTAGATAGGAGTGAATGGAGACGAATGATACTTGGGACCTGACGATCTGTTGGAGTGTGAGCAGGGTAATATTTAGTGAAGGGATTCAGGGAAACCGGTTATTTTCATATAGTCGGACTTGAGTCCTGGAAATGGGAAGTACAATGCCTGCACTTTAAAGGAGGGGTTTGGGATATTGGCAGTTTGGAGGGATATGTTGTGTATCTTTATACGTATATGCTTCTAAACTGCTGTATTCTGAGCACCTCTGCAAAAGCAGTGATAATGTGTGAGTGTGGTGAAAGCGTTGAATGATGATGAAAGTATTTTCTTTTTGGGGATTTTCTTTCTTTTTTGGGTCACTCTGCCTCGGTGGGAGACGACCGACATGTTGAAAAAAAAAATATAGAGCTGGGTGAAAAGCTCATCATAGAAACCAAGGAACACAGGGCGACCAGCTTCCTCTTTCAGAGACTCAGTGTTGCGGTCCAGAGAGGAAATGCCTGCAGCATTCTGGGCACGCGGCCCACCGCAGGGGAGCTGGACGAAGTATTCGAGATGTAGCTCTGATTTACCTATGTTGTTTTACTTTGTATCATATTTTTGTGAATGTTTCGTCAATGTATTTTGTCTTTAAATAAAATATATATACATAATATAGGGGGTGGTAGGAGAAAATTCTCAAACCGCTTCAGGGAGAATCTTGAGTTTTTCCTGAAGCAAGTTTATTCTTTTCTCTGAGGATGAGGGTCCCCATTACAGTTCTAGAGGTGGTACCTCCCTATATTTATATATATAATATATATATATATATATATATATATATATATATATATATATATATATATATATATATATATATTATATATATATATATATATATATAAATATATATTATATATATATATAAATATATATTTATATATATATATTATATATATATATATATATATATTTATATATACTATATATATATATATATATATATTTATTATATATATTATATATATATATATGTCGTGCCGAATATGTAAAACTGGTCAATTAGCAAGAACTCATTTAAAATTAAGTCCTGAAATTTTCTCTTATACGTTTAAAGATATATATTTTTTTCATTAATGTTAATGTAAAAATTTATAATTTTGCATTAAAAGAATCTTAGAAAACTTACCTAACCTTATTATAACAAGAACAATTTATTTTAGCCTAACCCAACTAAATATATTTTAGATTTGTTTACAATAATTTAAATAGTGTTGCTATTTAAGCCAAGATCGCAAGTTCTGCCTATTCGGCACGACATATATTATATATATATATATATTATATATTTTATATATATATATATATATATATATTATATTTATATTATATATATATATATATATATTATATATATATATATATATATATATATATATTTATATATATATATATATATATTATATATATATATATATATTATAATATATAAATGGATTAAAATCTTTGGTGTAAGTGAAAATCAACATTCCATTAAACATTTCAGTGGACCACACCAAAGCGGCAACAATGTTAATTACTGGTTCATTTTACTTAACATTCAGTGCGGCATAATTTGTTAAAAGTCTATCACAGCCAAATGGGTATGGACATTTATTTTCAGAGATTAATCATAAACTATATGTAGCTAGCATTCCATTATTTAATTACGCAATATTCCTCTACTGGAAAACGATGCTGCCCAGGAGTTAGAAAATTATTTGGTGCATTTTAATTAAATTTCTTTTTCAGTGATTAGTAGCTAACAGATGACTTACTTCAGCTAAATTATCTACGTACTTGTGTGGGGGACATTATTTATGTACATATGTGGGGGACATTATCTATGTACATGTGTGGAGGGACATCATCTATGTATATGTGGTGGGACATTATCTATGCAGGTGTGAGGTTAGAAACACAAATGTTGCACATATGCCTTATTCATCAGTTTATCATAGGCTTTCAGTGTTCTGAATTACCCAAAAGGACTTAGCAGGTACTTAACACCGAAATTTATATATATATATATATATATATATATTCTATATATATATATATATTATATTTTATATATATATATATATATGTTATAATATATATATATATTATATATATATATATATTATATATATATATATAATATATATATATATATATATATATATATATATATATATATATATATATATATATATATATATGCAATAAGATCACAGTAAACAGGTGATTTCAAAATATGCAAAACAACCACTCTGAAAGAATAGAGAAATTCATAGTTCCTTGATAATGTGAGTAGTCACGAAAGCGCTTGGAATTTCTCTATTCTTTCAGAATGGTTGTTTTGCATATATATTATATATATATATATATTATATTTATATATATATATATTATATAAATATATATATTTATATATATATATATATATATTTTATATATATATTATATATATAAAATTATATATATATATATATATATATATATATATATCCTACAGAAGATGGGAGCATGATGAGGTTCTCAAAGCAAGGAGTCAACCTAGTAGCGACCATCGAAAAGGCAAGACCAGGAGCTGAGACTCGACTCCTGCAACCATGTATAGGTGAGGACATCATACAAAACCCAGTATTTAATACAATATATAAAGCCCAGTATTTAATATAATATACAAAACCAAGTATTTAATACAATATGTAAAGCCCTGTATTTAATATATTATACAAAGCCCAGTATTTAATACAATATGTAAAGCCCAGTATTTAATATATTATACAAAGCCCAGTATTTAATACAATATACAAAGCCCAGTATTTAATACATTATACAAAACCCGGTATTTAATACAATATATAAAGCCCAGTATTTAATATAATATACAAAACCAAGTATTTAATACAATATGTAAAGCCTGTATTTATATATTATACAAAGCCCAGTATTTAATACAATATGTAAAGCCCAGTATTTAATATATTATAACAAAGCCCAGTATTTAATACAATATACAAAGCCCAGTATTTAATACATTATACAAAACCCGGTATTTAATACAATTTATAAAGCCCAGTATTTATATTTTAAAATACAAACCAAGTATTTAATACAATATGTAAAGCCCAGTATTTAATATATTATACAAAGCCCCGTATTTAATACAATATTTAAAGCCCAGTATTTAATATATTATACAAAGCCAGTATTTAATACAATATACAAAGCCCAGTATTTAATACATTATACAAAACCCGGTATTTAATACAATATATAAAGCCCAGTATTTAATATAATATACAAAACCAAGTATTTAATACAATATGTAAAGCCCAGTATTTAATATATTATACAAAGCCCAGTATTTAATACAATATGTAAAGCCCAGTATTTAATATATTATACAAAGCCCAGTATTTAATACAATATACAAAGCCCAGTATTTAATACATTATACAAAACCCGGTATTTAATACAATATATAAAGCCCAGTATTTAATATAATATACAAAACCAAGTATTTAATACAATATGTAAAGCCCAGTATTTAATATATTATACAAAGCCCAGTATTTAATACAATATGTAAAGCCCAGTATTTAATATATTATACAAAGCCCA
>NC_069468.1:18860513-18895513 GCF_026875155.1 Cherax quadricarinatus
AATTGGCCCTCCTTTAACCTTTATCGTTTTGTGATAAGGTGTATTTCTCTCAACGTATACATGCTGAGAGCTTATTTTAATCCCTATATTATTGTACGGTGGTGAAAAGGTTGCTTGCAGCCTTGAAATAACCCCAAAGTAATCCACGGATTAAATCTAATAAACCAACCATTAACCAGTGTGTATTATATCTTCTCGACCGCTTCGCTGGGTCATCTGACCAACCACACCACACAAGGCTGGTAATCTCGCTAAGATCAACACATATATCATTGATAATCTCAAGACTCAGCCGCCTGTGATCTCCACAATCTCACTATTACAAACATCCTCTAAATATTACTCTCTACGTCAAGATTTTTGTAAGTAACTGGTGTCTTTATTTATGTCTTGTCAAGGTGGTGATACATTGCGTTCTGTTGGACGGCATAAGAAAGAAGAAGAAGAAGAAGAAGAAGAAGAAGAAGAAGAAGAAGAAGAAGAAGAAGAAGAAGAAGAAGAAGAAGAAGAAGAAAAAGAAAAAAAAGAGAAGAAAAGAAAGAAAAAGAAGAAGAATAAGAAAAGAAGAAGAAGACAGAAGAAGAAGAAAAGAAGAAGAAGAAGAAGAAGAAGAAGAAGAAGAAGAAAGACAAAGAGAAGAAGAAGAAGAAGAAGAAGAAGAAGAAGAAGAAGAAGAAGAAGAAGAAGAAGAAGAAGAAGAAGAAGAAGAAGAAGAAAAAGAAGGAAGAGGAGAAAAGTATCAAGGGCCGCCACCAAAAATAAAGAAAAATACTGTGTGAAAACAGATTGACAAATGCCACATAACACGTGGTTCTAGGATAGATATTGCATTGTAATGGCTGGGAACAACACGTTGCTTGCTGGGGAAGATGGACTGTGGAGACACTACATAAGAATAGATGGCAGGAGTATGTGGGTGATGGAACACAACAACAGGTGACAGAAGTATGTGGGTGATGAAACACAACAGGTGGCAGGAGTATGTGGGTGATGGAACACAACAACAGGTGACAGAAGTATGTGGGTGATGAAACACAACCTTTGGCAGGAGTATGAGGTGATGGAACACAACAACAGGTGGCAGGAGTATGTGGGTGATGGAACACAACAGGTGGCAGGAGTATGTGGGTGATGGAACACAACAACAGGTGACAGAAGTATGTGGGTGATGAAACACAACAGGTGGCAGGAGTATGTGGGTGATGGAACACAACAACAGGTGGCAGGAGTATGTGGGTGATGGAACACAACAACAGGTGGCAGGAGTATGTGGGTGATGGAACACAACAACAGTGGCAGAAGTATTGGTGATGGAACACAACAGGGGGGGGGCTGGGGGGGGGGGGGGGGGGGGGGGGGGGGGGAGTATGTGGGTGATGGAACACAACAACAGGTTTGCAGTGAGTATGTGGGTGATGGAACACCAACAACAAGTGCAGGAAGTATGTGGGTGATGGAACACAACAAACAGGTGCAGAGTATGTGGGTGATGAAACACAACAACAGGTGGCAGAAGTATGTGGGTGATGGAACACAACAACAGGTGGCAGGAGTATGTGGTGATGGAACGCAGCAACAGGTGGCAGGAGTATGTGGGTGATGAAACACAACAACAGGTGACAGAAGTATGTGGGTGATGGAACACAACAGGTGGCAGAAGTACGGGGTGATGGAACACAACAACAGTGGGCAGGAGTAGTGGGTGGATGGAACATAAACAACATGGCAGGAGTATGTGGGTGATGGAACACAACAACAGGTGGCAGGAGTATGTGGGTGATGGAACATAACAACAGGTGGCAGAAGTATGTGGGTGATGGAACACAACAACAGGTGGCAGGAGTATGTGGGTGATGGAACATAACAACAGGTGGCAGGAGTATGTGGGTGATGGAACACAACAACAGGTGGCAGGAGTATGTGGGTGATGGAACACAACAACAAGGTGGCAAGGACTAGGTGGGTGATGGAACACAACAGACAGGTTGGCAGACTATTGGGGTGATGGAACATAAGAACAGGTGGCAGGATATGTGGTGAGAACCACAACAACAGGTGGCAGGAGTTATGGTGGGTGATGGAAGACACAACAAAAGGGAGGCAGGAGTAAATGTGGGTGATGGAACATAAGAACAGGTTGGAGAAGTATGTGGGTGATGGATCAACAACAACAGTGTCAAGGGGGGGGGAAAAAGTATGTGGGTGATGGAACACAACACACAGGACAGCAGCGGGTGGGTGGTGGAACACAACACAGGGCAGCAGTGGGTGGGTGGTGGAACACAACACAGGGCAGCAGCGGGTGGGTGTTGGAACACAACACAGGGCAGAACAGTGGGTGGGTGGTTGGAACACAACAAAGAGTAGCAGTGTGGTGTGTGGAACACAACAACAGGGCAGCAGTGGGTGGGTGTTGGAACACAACACAGGGCAGCAGTGGGTGGGTGTTGGAACACAACACAGGGCAGCAGTGGGTGGGTGTTGGAACACAACACAGGGCAGCAGTGGGTGGGTGTTGGAACACAAACACAGGGCAGCAGTGGGGTGGGTGTTTGAACACCACACCAGGGCCAGCAGTGGGTGGGTGTTTGGAACACAACACAGGGCAGCAGCGGGTGGGTGTTGGAACACAACACAGAGTAGCAGTGGGTGGGTGTTGGAACACAACACAGGGCAGCAGTGGGTGGGTGTTGGAACACAACACAGAGTAGCAGTGGGTGGGTGTTGGAACACAACACAGAGTAGCAGTGGGTGGGTGGTGGAACACAACACAGGGCAACAGCGGGTGGGTGGTGGAACACAACACAGGGCAGCAGCGGGTGGGTGTTGGAACACAACACAGAGTAGCAGTGGGTGGGTGTTGGAACACAACACAGGGCAGCAGCGGGTGGGTGTTGGAACACAACACAGAGTAGCAGTGGGTGGGTGTTGGAACACAACACAGGGCAGCAGTGGGTGGGTGTTGGAACACAACACAGAGTAGCAGTGGGTGGGTGTTGGAACACAACACAGAGTAGCAGTGGGTGGGTGGTGGAACACAACACAGAGTAGCAGTGGGTGGGTGTGGAACACAACACAGAGTAGCAGTGGGTGGGTGTTGGAACACACAAAGAGTAGCATTGGTGGGTGTTGGAACACAACACAGAGTAGCAGTGGGTGGGTGTTGGAACACAACACAGGGCAGCAGCGGGTGGGTGTTGGAACACAACACAGGGGAGCAGTGGGTGGGTGTTGGAACACAACACAGGGCAGCAGCGGGTGGGTGGTGGAACACAACACAGGGCAGCAGCGGGTGGGTGTTGGAACACAACACAGGGCAGCAGCGGGTGGGTGGTGGAACACAACACAGGGCAGCAGGCGGGTGGTGTTGGGACACAACACAGGGCAGCAGCGGGTGGGTGGTGGAACACAACACAGGGCAGCAGCGGGTGGGTGGGTAAGGTGTACCACAGCCACCAATAACAACAACCAGCCTCCCTCAAGCCTTCACAGTAAGCCTAACAAATAGTGCCGCTGCTTGTCACCCAGGCTATGCGTTTTACCAATACAATATTTCGTCCCTTTTCACGAACCTACCATTATTTATCTTCACACATTTGTCTTTTTACTCTCTTTATCCATCTTATTATTCACTCCCGGTGTCTCCCCTTTTTTCCTAAGAAATCCTATGAGCATTTCGACAGATAATGCATTGATACACACACACATACACACACACATACAGAAGTAAGACACGAGAGAGAGGGGTGGGTAGATTGCGTTTTCCTAGACTGCAGGAAGGCCTTTGACACAGTTTCCCACAAGAGATTAGTGCAGAAGCTGGAGGATCAGGCGCATGTAACAGGGAGGGCACTGCAATGGATCAGGGAATACCTGACAGGGAGGCAGCAACGAGTTCATGTTCGTGAAGAGGTACATCACAGTGGCGCCTGTGGACGAGCGGGGGTCCCACAGGGTCAGTTCTAGGACGCAGGTTATTTGTTGATACAGGTGAACGACATGATGGAAGGAATAGACTCTGAAGTGTCCCTTATTCGCAGATGATGTGAAGTGATTGAGAAGAATTAAATTCGGATAGAGGATGAGGCAGTCTGCAAGAGACCTGAACAGGCTGGACATTGGTCCAGTAACTGGCTTTCTCGAATTCCATCCAGGCCAAATGCCAAAGTCATAAGATTGGGGAGGGGGCAAAGAAGACCGCAGCCAGAGTATAGGCTAGGTGGAACAAAGACTACAGACCTCACCTCAGGGAGAAAGACCTTGGGTGACCATAACACCGACACATCACCAAGCACACACAACCAAATAACTCTGCAGCATACGGGCGCCTGCAAACATGAGAATGAGCGTTTCGATACCTTAATAAGGAATCGTTCAAGACAACTGTACACTGTGTATGTTAGGCCCGTACGGGAGTAATGCCAACACCAGTCTGGAACACACACCTGGTCCAAGCACGTAAAGAATTAGAGAAAGTACAAAAGGTTTGCAACAAGGCTAGTCCGCAGAGCTCAGGTGAATGTCGTACGAGGAAAGGTTGAGGGAAAACGGAACTTGAAACGACACTGGAGGACAAAAGGGTCAGGGAAGACATGAATAACGACATACAAGATACTGCAGGGAATAGACCAAGGTGGACAGTGAAAAGGATGTTCCCGATAGGAGGGACACAGGACAAGGGGTTCACAACTGGAATCTGAAGACTCAGAACGAGTCACAGGACGTTAGGAAGTATTTCTTCAGTCATAGAGTTGTCAGGAAGTGGAATAGCCTAGCAAGTGAAGTAGTGGAGGCAGGAACCATACATAGTTTTAAGAAGAGGTATGATACAGCTCAGGAAGCAGAGAGAGAGAGGACCTAGTAGCGATCAGTGAAGAGGCGGGGCCAGGAGCTGATTCTCGACCCCTGCAACCACAATTAGGTGAGTACAATTAGGTGAGTACACACACACACACACAAGTATTTCTTTAGCCTTAGAATTGTCAGGAAGTGGAATAATCTGGAGAGTGAAGTAGTGGAAGCAAGTTCCATAAATAGCTTTAAGAAGAGGTATGACAAAGATCATGGAGTAGGGAGAGAGTGAATAAGTATCGACCAGTGAAGAGGCGGGGCCAGGAGCTATGAATCGACTCCTGCAACTACATATAGGTGAGTACATATAGGTTAGAACACACATACATACACACATATACATATATATGCATATATTATATATATATATATAAATATATATATAGTATATATATAATATATATATATATATATATATATATATATAATATATATATATAATATATATATATATAGTATATATCTATTATATATATAATATAGATATATATATATATATTTATATATATAATATATAGTATATATATATATATGTATATATATATAGTCGTGCCGATATGTTAAAACTGGTCAATTAGCAAGAACTCATTTAAAATTAAGTCCTTTCTTCTAAAATTTCCTCTTATACGTTGAAAGAAATATTTTTTTCATTAATAGCAAATGTAAAAATTTTTTAATTGTTGCACCAAAAGACTCTTAGAAAACTTACTCTAACCTTATTATAACAAGAGCAATTTATTTTAGCCTAACCCAACTAAATATACTTTAATTTGTTTTACGTAATTTAATACTAAACAAACACAGTGAATAATTTTTATTCGTTAGGTTCAGAATGATTTTGTCGAAATTACTGCATACACAAATTTTGCTGTCCTAAATGGCAATATGAGCGTTGCTATTTAACCAAGATCGCAAGTTCTGCCCTATTCGGCACGACATAAAAAAATATATATATATATAGATAATATATATATATCATATATATAATATATATATATATCTATATAATATATATATATATATATATATTATATATAATAATATTATATATATCTATAGTATATATATATATAGATGGGTCTACCTCTGGTGTAATTTGTGGGACCATAGCCTCGAGAAGTGGATAAAAAGGCTTCAAGGAGAATATTTGGATTTCTTCCTGAAGACCAATTTGAATATTCCTCTTCCCCTACCACCCCCATCTTTTTAAAAAACTATTATTTTTTTACCAATAGTTAATATTTTAATTACATAAAATGGGCTCAGAAGATATTGTAGGAAGCTTGGTGGCCAAGTTGGATCATCGGGAGGTAAAGTTTGTTGAGTCACTAGGTCAAGTCTTCCTGGAATACTTCTATTATTCTAGTCATGCCCATGTTGTGAGTGAGTTGTGCGAGTGACCTTGATCTCAAGTGTTGTAATAAAAATGCACTCGAAAACTGTTTAAACACCGTGTTTGGAATCACTATCACACATGTAGTTTCAACAAAGTTCACCACGCGGCGAACATCGTGGAAGAATAGTGATAGAGAATCTTCAGTAGGAAGGTTGAAGAACACTGTGTCCCTGTTAGCTGGCTTGTTCCACGAGGCTGTTACCGTTTCAAGACTTGATACTTCATAATTTATGGTGAACATTGTCTCTCCATATACTGGAAAGGATCTCATACTACAAAGGTCCTTTTGCTTACTAGGATTTTGTTTCATGCAGGTTAATCCCTGCATATTGGCAGGTCTTCCAGGTGCAGGTCGCCATCACATCAGGGCTAAGATCATTCCACCAAGTGAGCAATGATATTGAGAGGTGGATCAATGAGCTACACTCGAGGACAAGTCATGCACATCTTCTTAAAAAGGATCTCAGTGACGAAGTTGGGGTGAGCATCGAACCGGTATACCCACAGGAATTGGTGAAGAAAATGGCCAGAGATATTAGTTCACTTCTTAAATCCAAGCGTAACGCACTTCAGCAGATGGATGCCAACCAGGAGGAAGCAAGCAGCCAGGGAAATGGCACGGCTGGCAATACTAGGAGAGGCAAGTGTCGGTCATGCTTACAGCTTCGTTGTCTCAACTCTAATGGTTTCCTCCGCAAACACGGTAGTTGCCCTGGTTCAGGATGTCCTCCTGTGGAAAGTGATGATCCAGAGCCACCTCAGGCACCTGAACCCACTCCAACAGATTTTATCTCATCAGACAATCTCTTGGAAGCAATCAAAGCAACAGGTACGAGACACTCACAACAAATTCCCAAAGCAGCCCTTCAACACGCAGCTGGAAACTTACAGACCTCCTGATAAAAGTATACGATGTCCACTATCTTAAATGCTCCACCAACCATCATGGCATGGCACAACCTTGCTACTTATTGGCCAAGTCTGCTTAGCTGTGCCGGAAAAAGGGGAAAGAGCTAGCCTCAATGATAATTAAATCCTTAAGATATTTTCCTAGAGTTGATAACCCCATTCACCTTCTCGTCAACACAAAAAAGGGCGAGGCAGAACCCCACTCACTCTACTGGCAGTGAAAAAGTCCAGAGTCCCGGTGAGCAGAAAATTGAATAGGGCAACACAGTGGGGCAATCAGAATTATACCAGTGAATACAGTTGCTCCCAGGATGCTGACAACGGCCTGAAGCACTTAGAGTAAAGCACCCTGCCAGGAAAGCAGTGCTCCAACATTTCCAACACCTCTGATCCCCACATGGAACCATTGATTTGTGGAAGACTCAGACATTTACAAAGCAATACTGTCGGTTCCCATCTGGCTCTGCTGGGGGTTACACTGGAATAAGGCCACAGCATTTAAAGGAAAGTGGTTAATCCGTTATTGGGGTAATTGCAGAGACACTGCTCTCAAGATCACAAGGTTCGTCAAACAATTCCTTGGCTGGTCTGATTCTGATGAAATTAGACCTTTCTTTTGGTGGCAACACTTTGTGCACTTAAAAAGAAGGATGGAGAATTCGCCATTGCAGTAGGCAAACACGTTACGCCGCCTCGTATCAAAGCTCTGTCCGAAGTTTTCGTGCGACAGGCAGCCATGATGCTTCAACCAAACCAACTTGGCTTTGGGGTCTCTCAATGAAGTGAAGCGCGGTTCAAGCAACAAGGGCATATATCAACAACCTGCCTGAGGACAATGCAGTGGTAAAAATTTGATTTTCAAAGAATGCTCAATCTCCTGAAAAGGACGTGGTATTAGCAGCAGTACAAGAACATTTCATGGTCTCTTCCTTTTGGGTTATCAGCTGGGTAAGCAAGGAATCAATCTTCTCTTTGGAGAGCATGAAATATCACATCATCGGAGGGTTCCAACAAGGAGATCCTCTTGCCCCATTTCTCTCTTATTGCAGTTAGGTAAATCACAGTCAACTGAACCAGCGGAGCTAAACATCTACTGGGTCCTAGATGATGGCACACTAGCAGGTAAAAAGGAGTCTCCTCCTACATGACCTTACACTGGTAATGACACGGACAGGAAATGGGGTCCTCATCCTGAATCCATCCAAATGTGAAATCATCTCAGTCAGTCAACAAGTGATAAATGCAGTGAATCAAACTACAGAAGGCAGCAGTCATTGCCCCCACAAATAGTAGTCCTTGCTAGGAGCACCTCTGGGTAGCAATGCCATTGACCAATTCTCAGAAGAATTGGAAAGTTTTTAAGGAGAAGGAACAAACGAATAGGGCAATCAGGACACCCACGATGCCTTGTACCTTCTCACAATTCTTGAGTCTGTGCCCAGTTGGAATATTTCCTATGATGGTGCACCTCATATGATAACCCTATAACTGCAACCGAATATGACAGTGATCTGAGGCAGATTTGTACGAAAGTACTTAAGCCTTACTCTATAAGACGGGCAGTGGACCAAGCACACTTCCAGTCAGACTAGGAGGCCATTGGTGTCCGCAAGTCAACACAGATTGCGTTACTCTGCTTTTTTTCTGTCCTCGTGTATTGCATCAGAGATCTGTAGCAGCGTTCTCCCCTGAACTCTTAGGACAAGATTGAGCCCATACCAAAAATTCATTGGACGGACAATGATCTGGGATAATCAATCTAACGGGCTCAGAATCCATACCTGCTCCCACCCAACAACTACAAACCAATCGCACAGGGATGGTCCAATAGTGGAAAATATAGCCTCAACATGCTTCATAGTGTGTCAGGGAAGATTTGAGCCCGCCTGGCCTGGCAGTAGAGCCCCTCTGCTGGGGACTTTCTGTTGGCTGTTCCCACTCCAGCCTTGGCACACGGTTGCCTCGACCCACAGACCATCCGCAATCGGTGTTGCCTTCGACTTGCCGGCCCCTATTCTCAGCCGAACACAGGTGTATTTGTGGCAAGTGAAGCAGCAAAGACCGATTCGGGTACCATGGTCTTGTGTGCCGTAAATCCGGGGGAAAAAAAATTGCAAGACAGAGGGGGTTTAAAATAACATTTCAAAGGAGCCTCACAACACGGATGCCCAGCAGTGGGGAGCCACCCCAACTATGCAGATCGATGGCACCCCAAAGCTCCAAGGTATCACCCTTCAAGCCGGGACAAAAAGGGAAGCGGGTGGTGGGGACTATACATGTGCACTACCTTGGGCTGATCCCTATCTCCAATACACCAGGGAGGAAGGAGGGCAGCTGCCAGCTTTAGGGAGTCCCAAATCTGAAAATAGGGAGAACTTTGCCCATCATTATTTTTTTTGTTCCCATAGGCTCAGAGCCCCTTTGGGCTCGGGGGGAAAAGAGTGCATCAAATTTTCCCTTTAAGGAGCTGGGAAAAAGACTCTCAGGGTAACTAGGATCCCGGGGCAGCTAGTTTTCTGTTCCGCGGCTCATGCGGCTGTTAAAAGGGGTAATCATGCTGCATTTTGGGCACACGCCCAGCTCGCACGGATAGATTTTTCGCCTATAATCGGTGATACACCGTAACAACATGTACCGTATATGCCACCTTTTATCAACAATTATCTCTTAAATCTATGTTTTTTTTTTTTTTTATATAAAAAAAAAAATATATATATATAAAAAAAAATAAATATATAATATAAAAATATATAAAAAAAATATATATAATATAAATAAATAAATATATATTAAAATATATAATAATATTATATATATATATATATATATATTTGATAAAAATCTTGGGTAAACCCGGTGAGGCGTGAAAGTGGGGTCACCATGGGGTGCCACTTGCCATTCTCTAAACAATTTCTGACAACACCCGAGAGGGGAAACTCCCTCACCCTCCGGGTCCATCATAGGTTAATTGCCACAAGGGTTTGTGCGTGCGGGATAAATATGATGCTTGATAGAAGGGGAAGTCCCGTCGTGGAGGTGTGTGTGTGTGTGTGGTGTGTGTGTTGTGTTGTGTGTGTGGTGTGTGTGGCGTGTGTGTTATTACCATTTTTTTCCTAGGCACATGCGATGCGTGTTGGCGTGTGTTTGGGGCCCCGTGGTGTGTGTGTGTGGGGGTGTGTGGGTGTGTGTGGTGTGTGTGTGTGTGTGTGTGTGTGTGTGTGTTTGTGTGTGTGTGTGGGTGTGTGTCTGTGCCTGTGTTTACGGGGTAAAGTGTGATCTCATTTTACGGTTTGGGGAGCACTAAAAACCTGGTAAAAATTTTTTTTAGTGGGTTTGGGTTTGAGAAGGACCTCCCATATGGGCCACTGGCCTCCTGCAGAGCCCCCCATTCTTAGTTCAGCATATACAATTACCTAACTTAATCTAATGCAACTTTAAGTAACCTAACCAAACGTAAACTAACGTCATGAAAACTAACATAATCGAAGCAGAATTAACTGCCTAATCTGGCTTAATCTTACATAATCTAACGAAATGTAAACTAAATTAAAATAATCCAACCAAATCTAAAGGAAGGAAAAATAACTGTCTATAACAGTAGGAAATCAGACAATAGTGCAGTGAACTGCCTAAGAAACGGACAGTTTAAAACTGAAAAGAGGATGTATGTAGATCTCTAAATCGCGACTAGAGGCAGCTGTTTACACAGCGAAACGGTGTCCCAATGAAAATAACAAAAATGCACAATACCGTGACTGGAACGATACACAAATAACCTGCACATAAAAGACAGAAGCTTACGACGACGTTTCGGTCCGACTTTGTCAATGGTCCAAGTCGGACCGAAACGTTGTCGTAAGCTTCTGTCTTTTATGTGCGGGTTATTTGTGTATCCCAATGAAAGTTTATTCTGCAACTTGTCTCAAGTTGTCATTCTGTTCGGCAACACGTCATTGCATGGTTGTGACTGCTTTCTGGCCCCCAGGAACCGACCGTACTTACTCGAGAAACAATATATAGTTTTTGGCTCTAAGTTTAGTTTCTTCCAGTTTCCGCTCTAACATCTTTTTTAAAATCTTAGAGTTGGTGCCTTGATGCTGGTGAAGGGGTCTTGACCCCTTGAATTAGAGCTACCCTTTCCGATCTAGATTCAAACCCAGTTGTCTCCCTTGCCCCAGGCGCTGCATAAATCATACAGATGAATGCATTACCATCCGCAGATGAAGACTCGGGTAGGTTAACTTTTGTGCTATGCTGCTTCCTTCACTGCTTCCTTCTCACAGGAGAAAGTAATCTTTACGCAAAGCAGAAAGGAAGGACCTTTTCCCTATTAAGTCAATAGGTCATTTTGGGGCAGTTTGGGCTCGGATCTCGAGCGAGAGACAAGGAAACTTCCTTAGGTGGGATCCTATATGCAAATTTCTGCGATTGGTGGAGTCGCCTCATGCCCGTCCTGCCCTAAAGTGGCTGCAAGACTTTGATGATAGAGACGTACTTAGCAGTTTCAGTTTCATTATGCATAGTAATGAGCGTGTTGGCTAAGGTACAGGAATTATGAACTCGTAGGGGGTCATGAGGCATCTGGGTAATGGGAAGTAATTAACATTGACGTGAGAAAGAGGAGGATAGCTTCATTTAGTCAAATCAAGAGCCCTTCACTAGCATCACCTTTATTTAAATGTATACAATTAGCAAGAACTCATTTAAAATTAAGTCCTTTCTAAAATTTTCTCTTATACGTTTAAAGATATATTGTTTTCATTTATGTTACTGTAGAAATTAATAATTTTGTACCATAAAAACCTTAGAAAACTTGCCTAACCTTATCATAACAAGCGCAATTTAATTTAGCCTAATGCAACTAAATATGTTGTAGATAAGTTTACAATAATTTCATCATAAACAAACACAATGAAATATATTTTTTTTCGTTAGGTTCAGAATGATTTTTGCGAAATTACTGCATACACAAATTTTCTCTTGCCTTATTCGGCAAGAAGAGCGTTACTATTTAAGCAAAAATAGCAAGTTTTACCAATTTACCAATATATATATATTATAAATATATATATATATAAAATATATAAAATATATATATATATAATAAACACGATCTCTGGCTAAAGGGAGACTCAACCTACGAACCTTAGGACAAGGTACGCAGTTTTTTCCCAAAATCTACCCACACGGGACCAGGGAAACCAGTTTCCCCAGGGAAAAGGGCTTAAAGCTTTTCATCCCCCTGAAAGCTGGCTCCCCTTGGCCCCAGGGGTGGGTAGTTTGGGGTAAAGCATTTCGTCCCTTTGCCCCTAAGGTTGTGGGTTCGATCCCCTTTCACCAGAGATAAGGGGTTTTGTGTATTTTTCCCGCATGCTCTCGCAAAATTCCTTCCCTATATATATTTAAATTTTATAAATAATATTATATATATAAATATATATAAAACTTTTTTTTTTTTTCAACAAGCCCGGCCCGTCTCCCAAAGGGAGGCAGGTGACCCAAAAAAAAAAAGGAAGAAAATCCCCAAAAAGAAAATACTTCCCATCATCATTCAACACTTTCACCAAAACTCGCACTTTTAAAATGTTTTTGCAGGGGTGCTCAGAATACAACAGTCTAGAAGCATACCCCAAAAAAGATACACAACAAACCCCTTTCCAAAAATGCCAATACCCCCAAACCCCCCCTCCTTTAAATGCGGGAAATTGTATTTCCCCATTTCCAGGACTCAAGTCCGACTATATGAAAAAAAAACCGGGTTTTCCCCCCGAACCCCCTTCACAAAAATATTACCCTGCTCACACCCCCAAAACGATCGCGGGTCCCAAGTACCTTTTCGCCTCCTTTCACACCTATCAAAACCACGCTCACCCACGCTTGCGGGGAAATCCAAGCCCCTACCCCCAAAAAACCCTTTCCTTCCCCCCTCTCCCCAAAAACCCTTTCGGGGACGACCCCTACCCCCCCTTTCCCTTTCCCCTATAGTTTTTAATATGTTTTTCCATGCCCTTTCAAACTTTGATCCTTTTTCTCTCTAAATGACCAAACCACCCAAAAACCCCCCTTTTTCTGCCCTCTGACTAATCTTTTAAAAACCCCAACACATTCCCAAATTTCCACACTCCGAATTTTTCTGCATAATTTTTAAACACCACACATTCCCTTAAACAGACATCTCCACTGCCCCCAAACCGCCCTCCCGCGCTCCCATTTACCCCCCAAAAGCTTAAACACCCAAATAAGATTTTTTTGGGTACTACTATATTTTCATACATTCCCTTTTTTGGGCCCTCCATAAAATTAACGTTTTTTGACCCCACATATCCCTCAATGCACCACTCCCCTTTTTTTTCCCTCCAATTCATGATTAACCTCACCCTTTCCCTAAACCCCATCCCCCCGGGACACGCCCCAACTCCCAAGTACTAAAAACATTCATTTCTTCCAAACCCCCTCCCCCAAAAATTTTGGATACCCAAATTTTTTTTTTAAAAAAATCTTTTACACCCCCATCCCCCTTACTCTTTTTTTATTTTCACTTTCAACTTTCTACCTTACACACACCCCCAAAACTCTTTTCCACTAACCGGGGGCAATTTTTCTTTAGAACCCCCCCTAAGCAAAAGTTTTCTCAGCAAAAAGTAACTGTGTCAATTCCCATTTTAAATTTTGTTTCCCCCAAAAATTTTAAATCCCACCCCCTCCCCCCCGAACACCCAAAGCATTTATTTCCCTTTACAACCCCATCTATAAATATATTAAAAAAACCCTTTTGGGGGACTTTACACATCCCTGTCTAAGCCCTTTCTTTTCCCGGGGGAAGTAGTGCTCCCCTCTCTTTTTACACACCCAAACCCTGAGCCTCCTATCCTCATAAAAACTCTTTACAGCTTTTTAAAAAACTTACCACCTTTCCCCATAACTTCCCAACACCCTGCCACTTTGCCCCCCTATCCACCCCACCCATTTTTGCCTTTTTTTAAAATCCATAAATGAATAAAAACCCCCTATTTTTATCTAAATACTTTTCCCCAAAATATCCCTTCAATGTAAACACCTGTCACACATCCCCTCCCACTCTGAAAACCTCCTTGCTCTCGCAATCCTCATTCTTTCTTATCTCAAATTTCCTTTTAAATTATAACCCAACCGTACACTTTTCCTGTGTAAAACTCATAAGCTTTTCCTCTAAAATTTTTACAGTCTCTTTTGCCCCCTTTCCCCCTTTATAAAAAAAGGACTATACTTTCCTCTCCCCCAAACCCTAGGTACCTTCCCCCTTTCATACATTTTTAAACAAAAGAAACCAACCACCCCAACACTATATCCCCCCCCCTTTAACTTTTCCCTGTCATTTTTCCCATCAGTTCCAGCGGTTTTAAACCCCCCTTTCATTTTTACGAAATCCCTTCACGTCCCTCCCCCACACTTACTTTTCTCTCTTTTTCCCACTCCAAAAAAGGGGAAATACCCCCCTGACCATGCATAAAAATTACTGCCTCTTTTTTCTTCCTTAAAAATTTAAAAAGGGTTCCTCAAAATATTCTCGCCATCTACCCAATCCTCCATCCCCCACCCTCTACCCCCCAAATCTGTTTTAACGGGACAAATCCATTTTTTTCCCTGGGTTTTCTTAACTTTTTAACCACTCCAAAAATTTTTTTTCTTTATTTTCTTTAAAAAATTTTCTTGACGTCCCCTCTCCCACTCTATCATCTCTCTCCTTTTTGCACTCCTCCCACTTCTTTCCCTTTTTTTTTTACTCTCCATATACTCTGCTCTTCTTATAACATTTCTCCCTTTGTAAAAACCTCTTCATAAGCAAACCTTTTTCTTTTTTATCACCCCCTTTTACTTCATAAATTTCCCCAATAAACCTCTTTCCCTCCTGCCCCCCCCCTCCATAACCAAAAAAACTTCTCCCCCAATTTTTAAAAAATGCTTTTTTAAAAACTTTTCCCAAACCCCTCTTAAACCCCCCCCCCCCCCCCCCACCATCTTTGCACTACCCCCACCTTTCTGTAAATTATCGCTTATATCTCACCCGAATTTTCCTCCCCCTTAGTTTATACTTTTTCACCTCCCTCAAATTTTGTTGTTGCCAACCTTCCTCTTTCCCATCCCCTTTTAAATTCTAACTGAAACTAAAACTAAATAATATCCATATACCCATTTGCCCCTCTAAAAAAACAGGGTACATCCGGGAAACCCAACCCATCAACCTTTTATCCACCAATAATAATTTTAAAAACTACTTTCATTACATGCTACATAAACCCTTGTATTTTTTTTATCCTCTTTTTCATAAAATATGTATTACTTTTTAAACCAAAATTTTTTTCTACCAAAAGCTAAATTTAAAGGGCCCCCCCATTTCCCATTTACCCCGGGAAACCCCTTTTTTTCCCCTACTACCCCCCCAAAAACATTTTTACCCACTTTAGCTTTTAAAAACCCCCCAACCCCCATTACCTCACATTTTAAATCAAAACTCCCCCCCTTCCCAATTTCAACTTTTTCCCAAAATCTCTCTCCCCTCCCTACACTTTTTCTCTTCTCCGGGTGCTACACCTTATTTTTAACCCATTTTTTCACATCCAATCTTTATTTACTCCACAAATCCTGAATTAAAACTTTTAATACCCCCTTTTTTCCCTGCCAAAACCTTATCCTCAACATTATTGCTACTCCTTCTTAACTCTAACTCTATTAGAAACCCCTGACCTAATCCCTTTTAATTCCTCTCCACTGAAACTCTCCCCCCCCCCTTTCAGCTTTGTTTCACCTTTAAAGCCAGGAAAAACCCAAAAGCTTCTTCTCTTTTCATAACACCCAAACAATCATCTCTTTCTTATCATCTGCAAAACATCCACGCACATTCAAAATTTCCCACTTTGACAATTTTCTTTTTAATTCTTTTTAGAAATCTTTACGGGAAAAAGGGGTTACAAAGCCCATTGCCCCGGGCTTTTTAGGGATTTTTAAACACGAAATGGCTTACGGGGGAAAAAATTTTTAATTCCACTTCCCCATGGTTATAAAAGGAAAATTATATAAATATATAAATATATATATAATTTTAAAAATATATATATATATATATAATATTTTATATATAAATATATATTTTATATATATATAAATTATAAAATATTAAAAATATATATATATATAATATAAAAATATATATATATATATATATATTATAAAATATATATATAAATATTCGGGGCCGAATATTTAAAACGGGGTCAGTTTTACATATATTTTTTTCATTAATGTTAATGAAAAATTTTTTTAATTTTTGCTCCAAAAATTTTAAAGAAAACTTGCCCAAAACCTTTTTAAAAAACAAAACAATTTATTTTAGCCAAGGGGAAACTAAATATATTTTTAGATTTGTTTAAAAGAAATTTAATACTAAACAAACACAGTAAAATTTATTTTTTGTTAGGTTCAGAATGATTTTGGCGAAATTACTGCATACACAAATTTTTCGCTTTCCCTAAAAAGGGGCCAAGATAAGCTTTTGCAATTTAACCCAAGATGGGAAATTTCGGGCCTATTCGGCACGACATAAACATATAGTTTATAAAATATTTTATAAATATATATATATATATATAAAAATATAATATAAAATAAATATATATAAAATTAAAATGTAATATGTATAATAATTATATATATATATATATATATATAAAAAATATAATATTATATATATATAATATATAAAAAAATATATATATATAAATATAAATATATATATATATTATATATATAAATATATATTAAAAATATATATATATTTTAAAATATATATTATATATTTTTATATATATACGCAAAAAGATCCATAAACGGGGGGATTTAAAATAAAAAAAACCCACTCTAAAAGAAAAGAAAAATTTCCCAAAGCCTTTCGTGACTACTCACATTATCAAGGAACTATATCATATATTTCCTTGTAATGTGAGAAAACACAAAACCCCCCGGTTTGGGAAAATTTTCTCTATTTTTTCCAGAGGGGTTTTTTTTTGCATATAAAATATAAAAAATATAAAATATACATACACAAAACATACACACACACACACACACAAAAACCACACACACACACACACACACACACACAAACACACACACACACACACACACACACACACATAATATATTATATAATAATTATAATTTTAATAAAAAATATATATAAATATATATAAAATATATAATATAAATATGAATATAAATAATCACTTCGTCAAAGGGAGTGCACCCACACAGAAAACCGGCCCCCTTTTGCCAAATCCCTTTTTTCAGCGCTTCTGGGCACCACATCAACCCCACCTCAAACACTCGGGTGACCTTCCTCCCGAATTTCCAACCTGAATTTAAAAAGAAAAGATGGTTTCCCTTTCCGATGCACGGGCCCTTTTTTAACCAACTTTTCCTACTGCCCGTGCAATCAACAGTGAACGAGGCCATTTAAAAACCCACGACCTCCCTTTACCTCTTCTAGATTTCATCAACCCCAAGGGGAAATCATCGTTGGGTTTAAATTTTTAACTTTTTTCAAGTAACAGGGCAACGTTTACAAACAATGCTTGGGATGGCAATGGGCCCGCCCGCTCAGTGCTGTCTTGCCAAACCCCTTCAAGGAAAAAACCCAGAGACAGAAAATTCAGCACCTTCCCTTCCCCACACCTTTTCCTGGCTAAGAAACGTTGATATATTGGTTTTCTATCCGAGAGTCTCAATATCCAGGCCCCTTTTCAACTAGATCAATTTCAAAAAAACCATCAATTTAAAATTTTTTCACTTGAATCGAAAAAATGGCAAACTTCCTTTTTCCCCGACGGTTTTTCCTTTACAGTTTTCCCGTCAGTGGGGCAAACTTCTTTCAAAGTTATAGAAAACCTACCAACAAGGACGATCTTATTCATTTTTATTCACAAACCCAAAAACACCCGCACTAAGAGAGGAAATCCTCATTGGCTTCCCCATGGGGGGGTCTTCGCTCTCCAGCCCTTGTTTTCTAGGAAAAATTCACTTAAAATTTAATTTCAGGGGTTTTAAGGTTCCTATCTTTCTTCATCCGGAAATTTCAGACTCAAGGCACAAGCTATCCTCAACAAACTTCCCATGGAACAGCCCCTAAGCAGTTCAAGGTACTCCCCTGTGGGGAGGTTTGGGACGAATACTCCCGGGGACTAATTATAAATAAAAATCAACGTTTTTCCCCCATAAACACATCATCTAAACAAAGGGCCTCACTACGAAACTCAGCCCCACACCTCTAACTTTTACAGCAGGCGTCCAAAACTATCCCCCCTGGGTTCTGCCCCCAAAAAAATATTTAGGTGGGGACAGCAGAGATCTTTCAGTCCCCCCTGAATGAGCATCGGGAAATTTTTCCCCAAAAAGAGACGATTAAGGTACTCCTGTTTTCCTCCACCAAAAACTCCCACGGGGATTTGATGAACTGGGAAAGAGGCAAAAAATCGGGTTTTCACAAACCAACCTCAAACCCCACGGGCCTAAAGCCCACCCAATCGCCGACCGGGGGGGGGCCCTTAGGGAAAGAACCCGGGAAAATCCAAAAAATTTTAAAAAAAATTGGGAATACAGGGTCTTTGCACCACCAACCCAACAACACAGGAGTCACTGATTTTTATCGTCCCTTCCCCTCCCCTTAATTTACAACATGACATTACCAGGCATGTGTTCCCCTCACATCTCCCCTCTCCGCCTATATATTTAAATTTTTTTCTACCTCGTATGTTATCAAGGGCCCAGGACCGAAACGTTTTCTAATAAATATTTTCATGTTTTGCTTTTCGTTTTTTTAAAAACCTTTGAGCAACATCCCCCCTGACTTATTTTTAAAAACGTTGGGAAAGTCCCAAACTGATCAGGGGTTTTAGATCTGACATTTATTGATGCATACTCTGCTCACCAAAACCAGCGGGGGGTTGGGGTTTTAACATTGCAGCAACCCCCTTCGCTCACAATTTTCCCCCTGCACCTTGGTAACAAGGGGGCCCCAAGGGGGTTGCCAGCTGCAATGGACCAAATTTCCCCCTCCACCCCGAGGGCAAGAGTGATGCACCAGAGAAAAGTGGCCTAATTTTCTTCCCCTGACACACCCAGCCAGGCCCCCATTGGAAAAATTTTATGAGTTCACACGGCAACCCTCTTAAAAAACACAAATGCGATAAAATATAAAAAAATAAAATATAATAATATATATATTATATTAATTATATATATTTAAATATATAAAAATATATAAATATATATATTGTATATATATATATATATATAATTTTATATATATATATATAATATATATATATATATATATAATATATAAAATAAAATATATAAATATATATATTTTAGTCGTGCCGGGGGGAAAATGTAAAAATGGTCAATTAACAAGAAACCCTTTTTAAAATTTTAAATTACTTTTTTAAAATTTTCTCTTATACTTCAAAGAAATATTTTTTTCATTAATGTTAATGTAAAAAATTAAAAATTTTGCCCAAAAGAATTTTTAGAAAAATTTTTTAACCTTAAAATTTTAACAAAAAAAATTATTTTTTTAAATAACCCAACAAATATATTTTTTGATTTTTTAAGTAATTTAATACTAAACAAACACAGTGAAAATAGGGGAAAAAAATTTTTTTTTCGTTAGGTTTTATAAAGATTTGCGAAAATTTTTGGCCTTTCCCCAAATTTCGGGTTGTCCTATATGGGAAGATGACGTTGCAAATTTAAAACCCAAAAGGCAAGTTTTTGCCCCATTTTGCACGACAAAAAATATTTATATAATATATATAAATAAAATTTTAATTAAAATATATATATTTATAATATAAAAATATATATATATATATATATATATATATAAAATAAAATTATAAATATAAATAATATATATATTAATAATAAAGGGCCTACGGCCCATGCGAAGCAGTTTTCCCAAATCCCCCCCACCGCCTAAGCCCAAATTTCCCAAAACCAGCAGGGCAGTCAAAATTCACTTTAAAAAAAGGGGCACGGGCCAAAACTGACCTAGTGCAAAACTATCAGGTTTAAATCATCCCCCCCCACAAACCCCCCATGTATTTTTTTAACCTATTTTTAAAACTAAAACAACGTTTTAAACATCTATGACGTTTCCCGGGGGTCCCCGTGTATCAATCTGATTTTAAGGAAAATTCCCTTTAACAATTTTTTCCCCCCCCCTTTTGGGGGAAGAACCCCACTTACACTAAAAAATGGTTTTTCCCTTGTGATCCCGATTCCTCCTGCTTCGACTCACCAACCCACATATATAAGGCCCACTTTCTCCCCCCTTTCTGTAATTTCTACAAAGTATTGACCCAACCTTTGATTCAAGGCTGATGGACTGAATAAACCAAAATCCCTCCTTACACCATTGTGCTTTTAATGGACTGATGAAGGCAAATGTATGGCGAAAAGTTTTTTTTTAAAAAAAGATTTTCCCGTAGTGCAAAAGTGTCTCAATTTTCATCTTGTCGGTTTTTAAAAAATTTATCACAACTTTTTTTTAAACCCCCAGAGCGATTTCCCACCTCGTGTCCCCCCAAGGGAATAACTTGTCCCTTTCCCCCCCTTTGGGGTGAACCTTAAAAGAGACAGTTGGTACTTTCTCTTTGTCTGGGGTCATTGCAAAAAAGATTTTAAACCCAAAAAACAAATTTCTCCTTTATTTTTGTCGGGGGCAAGGGAAAAATAGCGCAAAACAAATTTAAAAATATCAAAAATCTTCGCTGGCAGGCACTTTGGGATTTTTTAAATTTCTTTTAGAAAATTTTGAAGCAAGTTTCTAAAAAGAAAGTTAATGAAATAGCGTGAAATTTTTTTCGGTTCAGAAACAGGGGTTTTTAGTTTTTGTCTGACACTGAACTCGTTTCCGACCCGGGAAAGGTAGGGTTAACCTAGGTTTAAAAACCTATTCTGCCCTTTTGCCCGGATACGTGTTTTTGCCCTTTGAGCAGAGGTTCTTAGCTATTTTTTTTATTACAGACCCCATTTTGATTGCCCATACGTTCCCCCATGAATTTACTTTTGGGCCCGACTATCCAAATTTACCATCATCACCAGTCCCATGAGGGGACCATATGATTTCAATAATTTTTAATAGCTTGGGTTTTCTTTTCATAAGGGTAACAAAAGGGAAAAGGGAAAACTAAAGAATATCATGAGGATTTTTTAAAAAATTTTTAGAGAAAACGGCAAATGTTCAAAGGGAGCCCATACCCCCTCATTTAGTTCCCAAAAAAAAAAGTAATTTAAATTTTGGGGGAAAAATATTCCTTGCTTTGGGGGGATCGGGGGCTGGGGGTTTAAGCCACGGGGGCGAAACGTTTCCTCAATAAAGATTCCCATATGTTGCATAAGTGTCTCAATCTTCACACCCTGTTAAGAACCCCTGACTTGGTTACTCCTTCCGATGACTGAACGAGTTGTGATGTCTGGATTGAACCCTGTCGACTACGCATTCATCTACATAATACATGGACACTGTATGCAGACAACTTTTCGCTCCGTTTAGAGCCAAATGTGTTTTACAAGTAAAGGTTAGCTCTTTCCACCATCTGTGTTTACCACATTTAAAGGGGGAATTTTACCTTTCAGATGTCAGTGAGGCTGGATATCCTCTGGGTACCACCAGTCAAGAATACTATAATCCTTAAGATAAGGATTAAATTAATCTCTCATTATACATACACTGAAGAGAATGCACATCTCAGTGTATGTACACTGAAGAGGTGTGCACTTCTCGGTGTATATACGCTGGAGAGATATGCAGCTCTCCTCGTATATACACTGACGAGATCAGCACCACTCAATGTATACACGCACTTTACGGTGTATATGCACTGGATATAATATATATATATATATATATATATATATATATATATATAATATATATATATGTAGTATATATATATATATATATATATATATATATATATATATAATATATATATATATATATATTATATATATATATATATTATATATATATATATATATATATTATATATATTATTATATATATATATATATATATATATATATATAATATATAATATATATATATATATATATATATATATATATATATAATATATATATATATATATATATATATATATATATATGTATAATATATATATATATATATATATATATATATACTGAAAAGATATGCTCTCCTCTGTGTAATTTAAATAGACATAACTCTTTGTGTATATGCATTCTTAAGTTACAAGAGAACGAGTTAGATTTTCCAGTGGCCTACCTGGAGGTCGTTTCTGAGGGTCAACGCTCCCGTGTTCCAGTCCTTGATCAGGCCTCCCGGTGGAACAAGGCTTGATCAGCAAGGCTCATACTGCTGGCCGCACGCAGTCCAACGTATGAGTCACAGCCCGGCTGATCCGGCACTGACTTTAGTGGTATCTGAAAAGTTCGCTTCAAAAGGTAAAACGCTTAACTAAAGTTATAGAAAGCGTTTTAAAAGTCATCTGGAAATTTACTTAGGCTGGTGTACTTGGGTGACGGGCAGTGAGTTTACCAGAGGAGCAAATTACATTGGGACGGCTTTAGGAGGGAATTCAATTTTAATTCAGGTTAGTTGAAGTTGCAATATCACCTTTGGGGCAAAATACAAACTGGCATATGAGAATTTTTGAAAAACTTTTATTAGTGAAAAATAAAAGCGTCTCCTGACATGTTTTCTGTCTTTCTACTTGGCTTTTTTTTATTTGATCTATCTTCTATTTTTTCACTTTTTTCCTCACTTGCTGGCTAATAACGAATTTAGTTAAAATTTGCTTATTTCTTTTATGGCTATAAATCGTGAAGATTTCCCTCATGTAGGCAAATAATGACTTTCACGACTTTTATTTCTTTTGGGAGGAAGACTTGTCAAGAATTTCTTATTTGTCCAGCTGTGGTCATCGAGGAATTTAGGCTGGTGTACTTGTGTCTCGGGCAGTGAGTTTACAAGGAGAGCAAATTACATTGGGACGGCCTCAGGAGGGAAGCAGCCGAGGCCCTAACTGCTTTACGTCTCACCTTATTGGTAATCAGATAAATTTGATCTGTCTTTTTCCGTGGACTCGCTAAATTTATTGGTTGTTAGATGGCTGTTTAAGAGGCACGTAAGTTCCCCCCGTCTTCTAATAACATGTTCATTTCTCCACTATAACCTACCTTGTCCATAATTACTATTGCATTTGCTTTGTCTGTTTGAGGACAATTGCAACACAATATGTGTATATATACATATGTGGAGGCAAGTCACTGAAACTTAAATTATACTAGAAGGACTAGTGTGTGACAGGAGGGAGAGAGTGTGACGGGCGGAAGAAACATAACTGCCCGCCTGCACCCAGCAGTCGTGTGAGTGTATTAGATCAGAGGATGGACAGGTGGCTTTCATGATTTGACCTGCTGTTGGAGTGTAAGCAAGGTCACATTTATGATGAGATTCAAGGAAACCTGTTAGCCGGACTTGAATCCTGGAGGTGACCTAATTTTAGAAGGGCTGCGGGAGTTACAGAGTGTATTTGAAAGAAAGAATGCGTTAGTCAGAGGAAAAGGGGAAAAGAAGAGATGAATAGAAATGAATAGGAAGAGATAAGGGTGGAACAAGAGGATAGAAGAGCTAGAGAAAGTGGAGAAAGGCGCGACTTGAGAAGAAAGGGGTGTAACAAGAAGGTGAGGGTGCAATAAGGTGACAGTAGTGTGTGTATGAGAGAGGCGAGGATGGTGCGACAGGTGTGTGCTTGTATGCCATGTAGAGCATGAGGATCAAAGAATTGTTCTTGCAGTTTTTTTGTTCTGCCTGCGGCGGCTTTGTTTTCCAGTCAGTGATGGACACAAATCGACAAAACTGACCAACCGGAACTATATTGAATTTGTTGTTGATAGGTAAGAGTGAAAGAGTGAGTGAGAGAGGGAGAGAAAGACAGACAGAGAGAGAGAGAGAGAGAGGAGAGAGAGGAGAGAGGAAGAGAGAGAGGAGAGGAGAGAGAGAGAGAGAGAGAGAGAGAGAGAGAGAGAGAGAGAGAGAAGAGAGAGAGGAGAGAGAAGAGAGAGACAGACAGACAGACAGACAGACAGAGAGATAGACAGACATACAGACAGACAGACAGAGACAGACAGGCAGACAGACAGACAGAAAGACAGACAGACAGACAGAAAGACAGACAGACACAGAACATGATTAACAACTGACACACACTCACACACACACACACACACACACACACACACACACACACACACACACACACACACACACACACACACACACACAATAACATATTCACCAAAACTACCACCTCTCTCCCCCTAAATTAATGTCTCTGGCTTTTACGACGCAATAATGAAACAGAGTTTTAAGCCCAAAATTAATTAATTAAAGCTAGGAACTAAGAAAGTATTGCGGGGCAACTCACGTCCTGGTCTAAACGTTCATAGCAGCCAGGAAAAGTGGCCCCCTAGGTCCTTGTACTGGATTTTATGAGTGAGGATACTAGTGCCTGGAAATGATTCATTGTTATTTTGTTTATTATTATGCTTAATATTAATAGTAGTTGTATAAGTAGCAGCAGTTGAAATATTATAATTATCATTATTACTATTATTATTATTATTATTATTATTATTATTATTATTATTATTATTATTATTATTATTATTATTATTATTAGTAGTAGTAGTAGTAGTAGTAGTAGTAGTAGTAGTGTAGTAGTAGTAGCAGTAGTAGTAGTAGCAGTGATAATAGTAGTAGTAGTCGTAGTAGCAGCAGTAGTAGTAGCAGTGATAATAGTAGTAGTAGTCGTAGTAGCAGTAGTAGTAGTAGTAGTAGCAGCAGTGATAATAGTAGTAGTAGTCGTAGTAGTAGCAGTAGAAGTAGTAGTAGTAGTAGCAGTAGTAGTAGTAGTAGTAGCAGTGATAATAGTAGTAGTAGTCGTAGTAGCAGTAGTAGTAGTAGTAGCAGTAGTAGTAGTAGTAGTAGTAGTAGCAGCAGCAACAGCAGCAGCGCAGCAGCAGTAGTAGTAGTAGTAGTAGTAGTAGTTGTAGCAGTAGTAGTAGTAGTAGTAGTAGCAGCAGCAGCAGCAGCACAGCAGCAGCAGCAGCAGCAGCAGCAGCAGCGCAGCAGCAGCGCAGCAGTAGTATATAGAGTAGTAGTGTAAAGCAGCAACAGCACGCAGCAGCAGTAATGTAGTAGTAGAGTAGTAGTAAAATAGGAGAAAAGAGGGAAAAAAAAGAAAAAAAAATAGGGGATGATGATGAAAATGAAAATGTAAAGGTCCAGGTAGAAGTCATTCTTCGGGTTAAAAAACCCGGGGACCGATCCGGGGGTACATAAGGAAACCCAACAGTGCACTTAACCCCGCTGTGGTTTTCCCCGGGTTTTTTCCCAGGACGATCCACAACGGGTCCTCAACTTCAAGGTTATGACTGTCAGCGGTGTCGAATTTTCAACTCCCATGTTACCTGGTTTTGAAGTAGGGATCTTTTCCCTTATGAAGAAAAGGGATTTTACTGTCAAGCCTGTAGTTTTTTTTTTTACAATTATTACCTAAGTTCACATATTTTTGAAGGGGGTAATTTATCAAGGATAACTAAGTAAATCAAATTTGTTTATTTTGTTTGAGGGATGCTATCTATAGCCATCTGTAGGATCAGTGGCTACAGCATTCACACCCATTTTTTTGTACACACAGCTGCCGTTGAATAACACCTATTTTGGCTCTTTCCTCCATCTATCCTGAGCAAAGGAAAAACCATTTTCATACTCGCGTTTTAACTCTTCCTGCTTCCGTGCCTGAAGCAACACAGCCTATTTAAAAATATTAAATGCACAGTCACACACGCTCACATCCACACCAAACACACACCAAAAACCACACAACACCACACACACAACACTCACCAACACAACACACAACACACCCAACACACACACACAACACACACACACCCACCCCCACACACCCACACACACACACACAACAAAACTCACACACAACACACACACTACACACTCACACACACCACACAACACACACACCACACACCACACACCACACACACACACACACACACACACACACACACACACAACACACACAAAACACACACCACAAAACACACACCCACACACCACACACAACACCACCACCACACACTCACACACACACACACACACACACACACACACACCACACACACACCACACTCACACACCACACAACACATACACCTCACCACACACACACACACAACCGCACACACACACACACACACCACACCACCACTCCACACACCAAAACACACACACCACACCACACACACACTCACACCCACACCACACCCACACATACACACAACACCACAACACACCACACACACACACACCACCACACACAACACAAACACAACACACACACACCAACACACACACACCAAAAAACACACACACACCCCACACACTCACACACAACACACAACCACACACACCACACACACACACTCACACACACACCACACACAACACAAAACACAAAACACACACCCCACACACACCACACACAAACACACCACACACAAAACACAAAGCACACACACACACCACACAACCCCAACACACACACTCACACACACACACAAAACACATACACACTCACACACACACAAACAACACACACACAAAAAAACAACTACAACACACACACCACATACACACACACACACACACACACACACACACACACACACACACACCACACACACACACACACACACACACACAACACACACTCACACCCCCACACACACACCACACTCACACACACCCACACACACACACAACACAACACACACACACACACACACCACCACACACATACACACACACACACACACACAACACAAAAACACACCGCACACACACACACCCCACCCCCCCACAATGGACAAATTTGGGGAAAGAGACTACATTGTGGTACAATTCAGTCCGGAGAACATAATAGTCATTGGAGTATGTATAACCCACCACAGAACTGCAGGGGCCCAAAAAGGAGTACGAAGAAAAAAACAGGGGGATGGTGGACACACTGGCTGAGGTGGGAAAAAGACTCACTCGACGAGCAAATTATGGTAAAGGGCGATTTTAACCAAGGGAATCGATGGGAAAAAACCCGAGCACATGGGGGTCCCGAAACATGGAGGGGGCCAAGATGAGGATGTGGGACTTGAAAACCCATCATCAAAAATGCAGGGCACAACCGGAGAAAGGGGGGATGAGCCAGCAAGACTGGATCTTGTGTTCACCCCGGCAGTTCGCTTGAAAAGGGCATCACTTTCAGGGCCCCTTGGAGCTAGCGATCATGTGGTTTTGTTTTGACTATTATAGAGTTACAAATGGAGAAGGTAACAGGAATTTAAGGGAAAAGGCCAAACTATAAAAGGGGGACTACACAGGTATGAAAAACTTCCTGCAGGAGGTTCAGTGGAACAGAGAAATGGTAGGAAAATCAGTAAACGAGATGATGGAATATTGGCAACAAAGTGCAAGAGGCAAAAGGAAAGTTTGTTCCCAAGGGAAACAGAAATAATAGGAAGACCAAAACGAGTCCTTGGTTTACCCGAAGGTGTAGGGAGGCAAAAACAAAGTGCAACAGAGAAGGAAAAAGGTACAGGAGGCATAGGACCAGAAAACAAGGAGATTAGTAGAAGAGCCAGAAACGGTATGCGCAGTATAAGGAGGGAGGCCCAGCGACAGTAATGAAAACGACATAGCAAACGAAAGTCAAAACTGACCCGAAACTGCTCTATAGCCACATTAGGGGGAAGACAACAGTCAAGGACCAGGTGATAAGGCTGAGGAAAGAAGGGGGAGAACTCACAAGAAACGATCAAGAGGTATGTGAGGAGGGTCAACACGAGATTTAAGGAAGTATTTACGTAGAGAAAAGGAAGGACTCTGGGGGACAGACCAGATGGGACACCAAAAAGGAATACACCAACAAGTGTTGGACGACATACATACAGATGAGGAGGAGGTGAAGAAACTGCTAAGGGACATCGATACCTCAAAGGCAATGGACCGGACAACATCTCCCGTGGGTCCTTAGAGAGGGAGCAGATATGTTGTGCGTACCACTTACCACAATTTCAACACATCCCTGGAAACTGGGCAACTAACTGAGGTATGGAAGACGGCAAATGTAGTTTCCCCCTTTTCAAAAAAGGGAAACCCAGAAAAGAGGCACTAAACATAGACTGTGTCATTGACGTGTATAGTATACAAAATTATGGAAAAGATTATCAGGAGGAGAGTGGTGGAGCACCTGGAACGGAACAGGAGTATAAATGCAACCAGCACGGATTCACGGAAGGCAAATCCTGTGTCACAAACCTTCTGGAGTTTTATGATAAAATAACAAATTTAAGACAAGAGAGAGAGGGGTGGGTTGATTGCATCTTCTTGGACTGCAAAAGGCCCTTTGACAACAGTTCCCTCACAAGAGATTAGTGCAGAAGCAGAGCATCAGGCGCATATAACAGGAAGGGCACTGCAATGGATCAGAGAATACCTGACAGGGAGGCAACAACGAGTAAAGGTACGTAATGATGTATCACAGTGGGCACCTGTGACGAGCGGTCCACAGGGGTCGTCCTAGGACCAGTGCTATTTTTTTGGTATATGTGAAAAGACATGACGGAAGGGTTAGACTCAGAAGTGTTTCCCCGTTTGGGAATGATGTGAAGTTAATGAGGAGAATTAAATCTGATGAGGACCAGGCAGGACTTCAAAGAGACCTGGACAGACTGGACACCTGGTCCAGCAAATGGCTTCTCGAATTTATCCTGCCAAATGCAAAGTCATGAAGATAAGGGGAAAGGGCACAGAAGACCACAGACAGAGTATAGGCTAGGTGGCCAAAGACGCAAACCTCACTCAAGGAGAAAGATCTTGGGGTGAGTATAACACCGAGCATGTCCCGGGAAACACACTCAATCAGATAACTGCTGCAGCATATGGGCGCCTGGCAAACCTGAGAACAGCATTCCGATACCTTAGTAAGGAATCATTCAAGACACTGTACACCGTGTATGTCAGGCCCATACTGGAGTATGCAGCACCTGTTTGGAACCCGCACTTGATAAAGCACGTCAAGAAACTAGAGAAAGTACAAAGGTTTGCAACAAGGTTATTTCCAGAGCTAAGGGGAATGTCCTATGAAGAAAGATTAAGGGAAATCGGCCTGACGACACTGGAGGACAGGAGGGTCAGGGGAGACATGATAACGACATATAAAATACTGCGTGGAATAGACAAGGTGGACAAGGACAGGGATGTTCCAGGGAGGGGACACAGAAACAAGAGGCCACAATTGGAAGTTGAAGACACAAATGAGTCAGAGAGATAGTAGAAGTATTTCTTCAGTCATAGAGTTGTAAGGCAGTGGAATAGCCTAGAAAATGACGTAGTGGAGGCAGGAACCATACACAGTTTTAAGACGAGGTTTGATAAAGCTCATGGAGCGGGGAGAGAGAGGCCTAGTAGCAACCGGTGAAGAGGCTGGCCAGGAGCTAGGACTCGACCCCTGCAACCACAAATAGGTGAGTACAAATAGGTGAGTACACACACACACACACACACACACATACACACTCACACACACACACACACTCACACACACACACACACACACACACACACACACACACACACACACACACACACACACACACACACACACACACACACACACACACACAAAACGCCTATAGCAGCGCACACCAGCGGTTGCGTCCTGAAGGGCTTCTATTATATATAATATCAAGGATTCCATTGAACGACAAAAACATATGCAGTAAGTAAAACAAACGCTTCGCTTTAAGGAGAAACTTTCCGGACACTCCATGGAGCGAAACGTTGGTACAACAAAGCCTTCTTCTGCCACCTGAGCCGTTGCCTTGGTACTTGTCGTCCGTACGAACGTCAACGAACTCACATAACTCTAATGTAGGTGATTTTCCGTGACTGATGTAACAACAAGAGCATTGCAGCCTTCTGTATGAGGGTCCGGACTGAGGATGTTGGTCTGCGTATCGAGTGAGTGAGAGGTAAACAGAGGGACGGAGCGCGTGTCCTCCTGGCAGTGTGCCAGAGAGAACACATCATCAGTAACATTAGCGTCTGGGACGACTCTGAGATATTGGAACCACGTCAGCGAGACTCGAGAGACACTTGTCGCCAGAGACTGTATGTGGGAATAGAATATGAAGGAATTATTGATTAAAGATATGTGCATTGAGAAAGACATTTATACACAAACGCATACAAATACATATACATACATAATCACAGGTAATGACAGGTATTAGAATCATGTGTCGACATGATGGTAGAGATGGTAGGGGATGGTATAAAATACCCATCACCATGGAAGAGATGGTACATGACTATGTGAGATACCTGCACTATGGTGTCTAAAGGTTTGTGTATACATATACCTTTGTCTACGACCATCGGGATATTAAAACGCTCTTAGAAACTACGACGTGTCCCTTACTGCCAGATATAATCCGCCGATTTATGTTCTTTAGCTCTGGTGGCCTGGTGGTTAACACACTCGCTTCACACGGCGAGGGCCTGGGTTCGATTCCCAGCCAGAGTAGAAACATTGGACGTGTTTCTTTCCACCTGTTGTCTATGTTCCCCATCAGTAAAATGGGTACTTGGGTGTTAGTCGACTGGTGTGGGTCGCATCCTGGGACACTGACCTAATTTGCCCGAAATGCGAAGCATAACAAGGGACTTTCTATATGGTAGTATGTCATTGTTGTCAGCTAGGACTGTATACCATGTACATGTACTTGTAGTAAATAAAGGTATTATTATTATTATTATTATTATTATTATTATTATTATTATTATTATTATTATTTTTATTATTAGCTGCTAACGTTGCGTTATTATAAGTTAACTATATTTTAAATTAGGTTTACATGATGTACTCAAATGTAACCGATACTAAAATAAGTATTCTGGACAGAAATAAACGTTCTTTTTCAAATAGAACGTGCACTACTGCACGTTCAATTTGCAAAAAAGGTTGGGGATGGTTGCTAGACTTCTCCATAAGCGATCTGAATCATTTAAATATTTTAATTGCGCAATATTTAATTTAAGTGACATTTTTCTCTGTAAGTATTTACTCCGAAGGCAGAGGAATCCTCTACTGGGTGATTTTTTTTATATGTTGTTACCTGATCCTCTTGCAACGCTAGTTGACAGAGGGAAAATTCGCTGGGATTTTTATTTTAATACCCCGAGATTTTTGTGTATCAGTTTAGTTCCAATATAAACAATGTCGAATATATTTTGCTAGTTACATGCAGTACTGCGGCTCAGGGGTGATATGTGGGCACCGTTTGGAAATTTTCAGCTAATGGTTGTATTGACAGGTAAAGAGGAGTTACTCTACCTAAGCTCACTTCAATGCCCAATCCTGTTTATTTAATACTGTATAATCTAGGAAAAAACGTTACTGAAATGTTAGTTGAAGGTGTTTTACAAAAGTTTATACATACTTATAGGCTTGGGGTTGCCACCTCTAAAACCATTCGGAATGTAACGACCATCTAACCCCTGCCATAACAATAGTGACGATGACGTCCACAAAATTCCCAGTTGTGTGTCGTAAAGAACACGCTGGAGAAACTGCATGAAGTCTACACTAAGGAATTCTTGAACACAGATAGGCATGTAAATTTGTTCTGACTCACTGTATATTCCCATCACCAAACTTTGTGTACAGTTATTTACACTATATGCAGTGGGTATAAACTAGTAACCAAAGCTTGAGTAAAGTTTGGAGAGAGAGAGTGAGAGAGAGAGAGAGAGAGAGAGGAGAGAGAGAGAGAGAGAGAGAGAGAGAGAGAGAGAGAGAGAGAGAGAGAGAGAGAGAGAGAGAGGGAGAGAGAGAGAGAGAGAGGGAGGGAGAGAAGAGAGAGAGAGAGAGAGAGAGAGAGAGAGAGAGAGAGAGAGAGAGAGAGAGAGAGAGAGAGAGAGAGAGAGAGAGAGTACGTGAGCTCTCACATAACCTCAAGAATGCTCTAGTCATTCATAGGGAAAAGCGGTACTAACCGAACGACAGCTTAAACTGACAAGAGGAGAATCAGACAAGAAGACGGTGTACAGAGGCTGCACACAAGATAGATTTCTAGCACCAGCAAACAAAATCAAGGTGAATTTTGCATCTCGAAACGTGTAGCTACACTAGTCTTGAAAAATTCTTCAAAACACTATGTGTGTGCGGGAGACCCTACAAACTGACAACGTCATCATTCTATTATCCATCACATGACTTGGCATACGTCTATCTTTCCATATAAGTACTGATTTAATAAATTTCCAACGCCGGCAGAATGCTGATCAATGATTAAAGATTTGCTCTACAAATAGTGACCTCTTACTAGCTAGCATGAGTGTTAGTAGACAGCACTGTGTCCAGCAGCCCACTCAATTGGTGGCGTTCTATCACGCCTTCACCAGATCACCAGCTACCTTACTGAACGGGTCACCACACAACAGAGACCCGTGTCAAGTGAAATTCCCTGACGAATGCAATAACAACACACAGTATCGCGAAGACCCCGTGACAACAGCCGCCTGCTCAGAGTGCTGGAAAACCCGGCTGGCTCGGCGAGTGTGATTTATTACCCTCCCTCTTGCACGATCATTGACATCCTTCACTGCCAGACCTCAGTGACACATGGCCACGGTCTGTTTAATTACACCGCTCCTGGTCCCTGGATTTCTTCAGAGGTTTCCGATTACCATCATCACAGCCAGTATCCCGATACCAATTAGGCACTTCAGAGGCGCCAGCATTAGCTGACAGGAAGCGTGTAAACCTCTCTTATAGGCTTGTTGAATATAATATATATATATATATATATATTATATATATATATATATATATAATATATATATATCTATATATATATATATATATATAATATTATATATATATATATATATATATATATATATTATATACATAAAATATAATATATATATATATATATATAAAAATATATATATATAAAATATAAATATTATATATATATATATATATATATATATGGTCGTGCCGAATAGGCAGAACTTGCGATCTTGGCTTAAATAGCAACGCTCATCTTGCCATATAGGACAAGTGAAATTTGTGTAGTAATAATTTAGCCAAAATCATTCTGAACCTAACGAGAAAAATATATTTCACTGTGTTTGTTTAGTATTAAATTACTGAAAAACAAATCTAAATATAATTAGTTGGGTTAGGCTAAAAAAAAATTGTTCTTGTTATAATAAGGTTAGGTAAGTTTTCAAAAGATTCTTTTGGTGCAAAATTAAAAATTTTTACATCAACATTAATGAAAAAAATATATCTGTAAACGTAAAAGGGAGAAAATTTCAGAAAGGACTTAATTTTAAATGAGTTTTTGCTAACTGACCCAGTTTACATATTCAGCACGACATATATTATATATATATATATATAATATAATATATATATATATATAATATATAATAAATATAAATATATATAATATATATATAATTTATAATATATATATAATATATATATATATATATATATATATATATAATAATATATAATTCCGTTGTTCTGCTTTCATCCACGAAGAGGCGCGTACTACTTTCCCTGTTAAATACCTTTAGCATACACACAGCTTTATCCAGATTCCTCCACTCAGTACGTGTAAATATACTAAATGATTTTTACACAGTTACTAGAAGGCAAAAAAATAAAATAAAGAAAGACTTGGAACTTTCTTCTGCTCCAGGAAAGGATTTCCCTTTCTTTCGTGGGAACTAAATTGGTCTGAGATTTTTAATGAGGTTGTGTGAGGTAATTAGCAACTTTGTTGAACCTGCACCACCATTTGTTGGATGGCGACCTGCACGATGCATTGACCTGCCTCCATGTATAAAGTTTTCTGTGAGCCTTTTGAATTCTAGCTCCTGGGGCCCGTTTCTATGCTTGCTAACTGACCTATTTTACCTATTCGTGATGCCCTCACACACCCCACACACACACACAAAACACACACACCACACACACACACACACACACACACACACACACACACACACACACACACACACACACACATACACACACACACACACACACACAAAACACACACACACACACACACACATACACACACACACACACACACACACAAAACACACACACACACACACACACACACACCACACACACACACACACACACACACACACACACACACACACACACACACACACACACACACACACACACTAAATTTTAGCTATGCAGAGCTTTAAATAGTAAATATTAAATAATAAACGTAAAGTTAGAAAGGTGAGAGCAGTAGCATTTTACCATCAATTATCACGATTATTGCAGAAGACAAGGAAAATCAAGAGACGATTGTTGTGTGCTGGGAGATGTTGAGGGTCGCCCCTTGGTGAAGCCGGTGACGCTGTGCATCCCAACACAAAGCCATCACATTAACAATTCAAAACTCGGATGAACAGCTCTTATATTTTTTTTTGTTTAGAAATTTGCATCTCCTTTTCTTGGCGTTCATATACATTTGTTGATTCGAATGAAATTTGCATTTTAAGTGAAGACGTGATAATGATGGGTCAAGTGCGAGTGTGGACGGTACCAGGGGTGTTGACGTTGCTGTG